>VMOF01000320.1:17376478-17676478 GCA_011764245.1 Trialeurodes vaporariorum
ATTTCAGAAAAAATGTATAATTCTACTGTTCCTTGCAAAAAGTGAGTTAAAGTTATAAAATAAACAAATAATGAAGTTCGTCAACTATTATTCCTTTGATTAACATTTCATTTATTTTTAATCCTTTAATTTTTTATCGTGAAATTTTGAATGTTTTGAATTCCGGGGGGGGGGAGTGCCCCCTCTTGCCCCCTCTTGCCCCCTCTTGCCCCCTGCTGCGGGGGCCCATGGATACGGGCAGACAGACAGCTGCGCCATCGCAATACTTTCTTAATTTCTAACTTCGTTAAATGTGAAAATGTAAAAAGATGTGATTACAGATGTGAAATGTTTGAAATGGTCTGTTTTATAGCTTAAAATAAGCCAAGTATCATGGCTTTTTTCCAAGGAAGAATCAACTTTAGAATAGTTTTTTTAAAGGAAAAACAACTTTTCATGTCCAGAAAAATATTTTTTTCAACCCTATGCGTCTGCGGTCGCAATCATACCCACTCGTTATCCTCCTCCCCTCCCCCTCAACCTTTTCTACCTCTTCTCTGCCCCCTTTGCTTTGACAGCTTCAAGCTGTCCCATTTGTATATTATTTCTCCTCGATACTCGAACATGTGAATGACCAGACCAAACGCATAACTCTACGAGTAAATTTATAAGACTCGATTGTGAACGAATACAAGGAAAGCAGGCAGTGAGCAATTAACAAGCAAATCCAACTTTTGTCACGAAGTGAACAGTTAGTGGCGTCGGTCTCTTCAGAGGGTCAATTTGTGAAGTGCGTTGGTTATGGATCGCTGATTGCTTAAAACAGCCTGACGTTATCAACGGGCTAATCTCGTTGCGGGGCTTACTTGGACGTAATTTTAAAGACGCACACAGAGGAGACAGCCTTAATGAATGGGAATCTCTTATTTGCATTTTAAATGGGCCCGGTTTATTTTGATCATGATGTAAACACGGACAAAAAAATTTGAATCGTAAGATGTCTTTTAAAATTTTTGGCGTCTAAACGCGGCAGTTGCAAGGGTCTGAAAATGAGTTTTTTACAAAGAAATTAAAGTGCTTGATGAGCTGAGAACAAATATGCCTCTTTGGTTTTTAATTAAGTCCCACTGTTCCGGAGATGAGATTTAGGCCCAAAATACATTGTTTTAAATTGAAATTCCGCGGAGTGATGTCACTTTGCACACGATTTTTACAACTTTCAGGTGAGTATCTTCAAAACCGGGACACCTCGGAAAAAAAGCAGAGGCACCCTTGTTCTCAGCTAATCAAGCACTATTATTTTCTTTAAAAAACACTCAATTTTAGACTGCCCCCATTGTTTTGTTCGGAGGAGGGGAGAGGGAAATTTGTCAAATTTCTTCAATTTTTTTTTTTTTTTTTTTTTTCAAAATATTGTGTTTGTGAACGAATTTGTATCACTTCGGCTGTCCGTAAATCGGTTCGAACCAAACCGCATACCTGCGTGCGTGAACCGGAAGCGAACCGCGAATCAGTTTCCCTCGCCAACTTTAAACCGCGTGGGATTGTTCCGGCGCGGTGATTTAACTCATTTGCTTTGAATAAGACCCTATGTTTGATTGGAGTAAAAATCCTTAGAGACGATAGTCTCATGGTTCGAGTCAAGACTCACCTGGTTCAACGTTGTAAGTACAGCGTGTCTGCTTCAGCCCCCCCCCCCCCACGATCGACATCCCCCTCATCCCTCTCTCCTCATCACGAACCTACCTCTCGCCATTCCGCGACCTGTCATCGTTCAATCCCCCCTCCCTAACCACTACCCCTAGACACTCTGCCTCCCACGGCTTCCTCCCCCTCTACTTTCACCTTTTGTCTCCTCCGCTATATACGTTAATATTTGCTGTTCTCTCTCTCTCTCTCTCCCTCTCTCTCGCGCTCTCTCTATCTCTCTCACTCTCTCAGTCTGAGCAAACTCGGTTTGCGGCTCCTCGAACTTCCGATTAATGTCCTTCTGGCCTCCTCCTGACCAAACGACCTGGTGGTGGGACCCGAAAAAATGGTTCGAAATACTATTCAAGAGGGTATAGGGAATGATCAAGTCAAGAAAACATTCAATTTGAGCAATTTGTGTAAAAGTTAACACAGTTTTCGAGAATGGGCTACACCTGTACAGCCCGCGCGCCTCTTCGTGTTACCAAAGTAAGCGCGCCTCCTCTAGGGTTAAAACAATCACTATTAGGTATTTACACCCCACAGTGTATAAAAGTACCCTTTTACTATACAGTGATTTGAAGGGTCGGTGATTGTAGATCCAAAAACCTTTCAAAATAACGATGGTCGCACTGAAAACTTACAAAGTCCACTCTTGAACTCATAAAATACTTTCAAACGAGCAACCGAAATGAATGACGGTGTTGGGCACTAATTATATGAGATTCCCATTTAATAATACTGTCAATTCATCAAGAAGTGGCCAATAAGTGACGACTTTCCTTTGGCACCGGTGTTTTTGGTGTCACAGTACCATTCATTTTTCGTGAAAATATTGTGGGAAAAGCACGGAACAGAAAATTATAGAAAATTCTTAAAATTTCCTTTTTAATATCCCAGAGATCAATTATGTTAGGTCCCGAGCATTGAATTGCGTGTATCTTGCGTGCGGTTTCGACCAATCATGAGAGCTTACGCGCGGTCACGTGATCGTGTGTAAGTTACGCTCGGGACCGAACATTTTTTGGGTCCCAGCTGTATTTCCGACCGGATAGTGATCTATTCTAAAATCCGAGTTTGAATTTAGTGGGGGGAAAAAAAAAGACATCAAAAAAAAAAAAAAAAAAAACCAAACTCAAACACGATCACATACTGTACTATGCATGGAAGCCAAGCCAAACCCGCTCGCGGAAGAGCCAATGGAAAAGTTTGTCATTTGAATATGCAAATGTTTTGACGGCAAACAAAATTTGGAGTTACTTTCCCAAAAATAGCTTGCATCTCAATTGTGTTCCCCGCCTCTCACTCTCTCTCTCTCTCTCTCTCTCCCGTCACCTCTCATCCAAATCAAATTCCTCGAGAAAATTCCTCGCATAATCAACCGAAAACGAATGAGGAATTTTCGGCATATCAAACGAAACAACGCCCACATCGATTAGAAGATCACCGGCTCCGAATACCCCCCCCCCCCCCCCTCCCCCCTCCCCCCCCCCTCATCCCCCATCGCCGCGATAGCAAATATGAATATAAAATAGACGAATTCCCTTTTCCGACTAAAGTAAAAAATTAAACGCAAAAGATAATAACTGGAAGGATGATTACATTTGCTCAGGGGTGCCAGATCCCATCTTTGCATACGAGGAGCTGCTCGTGTACTTTCAAATTTGGGGGGGGATTTTTTTTTTCCCCCAAAAAGGGAAGGAAAAAATATTTTTAGGGGAAAAGAAATGTCATAATCTATTCTCTCTCCTGTATTGTGTATTTAACTCCTCTGCCCCTAACTGAGCCTCACATCCAAACCAAGGGCACCCCCCCCCCCCCCCACTGACTGAGGGTCCCCCCCCAAACTGAGGGCCCCCCCCCTAGCTGACGGTTTTCCTTCCCAACTGGGGGGGAGCCCTCTTTTTGGGGGGAAACGATACCTCAACTTGTCAATAAGTTAAAAACTATCAGAGTCAAGTTCGTGGTCGTTTTCCCAAAAAAAATAGGGGGGGCCGGGGGGATTAAAAATAAAGTCGTCATTATCGCGGTTTTGATGTGAGAATACTAATCGTTTGAAACCGTTGAATTTTCGGGGGAACAGCTTGAAATTGCACCTGAAGATTCGAAATTTCAAAAATTTACCGGAGAGGACTCCCGAACCCCCCCCCCCTTCCACTGGGCGGTATTCCAGACCCCCTGGTGGATCGAGGGGGTGAAAATGTTTGCTTCAGGGGGAGGGGGGGAAATGTCTGATTTGGGGGGGAGCAGGGTAACTCGTATGGCGTCTGGGGGGGTATGGCACCCCTGCATTTGCTCGTGATTTCACGGTGATTGGACCTCTTTCTAACTCAAAATAACGTCATAGAAATTACATCATTAAAATGTTTAAGAGTGTCTTTGTGGCAGAAGTCACTAATAGTAAGCTCGTGATCTATTTAGAGAGGATATAGTTTTGAAGTATCCTCTCTTACATTTTTTTTTAGAGCAAAATGGCCATATTGCCTCCATTTCGTACTTACAACTCAGTGGCGGCTTGTGCTTTTTGGTAACCATGTTTTTGTTAAGCGTGCCGTATATATACGGTGCGCTTCTTGTTTTCATTTTCATATCTAATATATAAGTCCAATGCCTTGCTTATGGCAAAACCTTGGCGGGAAAGGTTTGAAAAATTAAAAAAGTGTTTTCTTAAAACTGGTTTCATTAATCGTTAATTTATTGCTGCAATCCAGGAGGTCTCGGCGTCTATTTTCTTAAAATTGTAAAAGTTTTGGTATTCCTGTTAATTTCAATAAGTTATTAAGCGTCAAAGTCGAATTCCTTCAAACGAGAATTCCATACAGGGCCCGCAACCTAAGTCATTTGTGCCAACCTATGAGTCAAAATTCAAAGGCAGGAGGGGGTGGAAACATCTCCCGCAGGAAACCCCCTTTGCCCCTCGCCTTTGGGCTCCACCGGTCTCAAGATTTCTTCACGGGGCATTAAGCGGTCGTAAATGTGTCAACATCTGTTTGACGAGGGTACATCGATAAGAACGACGAGGTATTGATGAAGAGAGGGAGGGGTATAGAAAAGAGAGGCTCATTCATACCTTAAGGTACCGTTCTAGAATTCATCCCTTTATTTCTCGATGCAGAAAAAATTATGAATAGCAGCACTTTCCAATGTACATAGATATACAGTATCACAGGGTAATGTAATCTTTTTTGCACGGATGCAGTAAATGGTTGAATTCTAGAACGCTACCTATGTAAACCCGTTTAGTGATGACGTCACGATCAGAATTAGTTCCAAACAAAAGCTCTATCTCGCTCACTCTCGTGGATTTACCAGATCCAAATTTTCGAACGCAAATTCATGCTAGTTAACCAACAGTTTTCTCAAATTTTATTGCACCATTAGATTCCACTTGCCTTAAAGTATCTTTTCACTGTAACATAATTCCTAAAAGATCACAAGCGAATTTACAATCACAGTTATACCGAAAGACGTTCTACGTTTTGTCCTTGTCTTGCTCACGGTCTCTTATGGTAGTATCACCGGCATGACACTCAATCATTCTAACTTCTCTCCGTATCGAAGCTATTGTTCGAGGTATAACACATGCCGTGATGGTGCTGATGAGCCTATATTCTAGAATTTTGTGCTCTTAAGAAACTGATAACTGTGATTGTGCATCGATGCGCGATGTTTCAAAAAGTTTGTGATAGCGGGCTCATATTTTATCACTGAGAAAAAAGTGGCTGTTAAAACTGTAAGAATAGAACCATAGATGATTTCGCCTTATTTCAATCATGAGACCTATCGTTGCTGTAGTCAGCGCGCTTGAATCTACACGAATTCTGATTGTCTCTATGGAATTTCGATTATTTCTATGGGAAATAAAGCGCGGGAATATATATCCAATCGGAAAATTTTTTGAAACAATCGGAAATTTTTATAAGGGACGTGGAACCCAATGGTGTGATAAACACAACGTGTAAAGAACGTGTTGTTTACTAGCACTTGTATTTGAAAATTTGGACTGTGTTTCGTATGGGAAAACCCACGAGAGCGAGTGAGACGGAGCCTTTGTTTGGAACCAATTTTTTTCATGACGTCACACTAAACAGGTCTTTGCATCGGAAACATTTGAAATTCTGGGGGATCGGCAAATTGAAAGCCCCTCAATGAGCGTCGATGGAATCAAGGGATTTTTGAGGACATTTTTGGCGTTTTGTTGAAAAATAGGTGTTTAAAATCCAGAACACAGGGAGCCAGAGGGGTAAAATTCGCATTAATTGCTCTAAAAAGTGAGAGGGGCTGTCACGTGTCTTCCACCCCTGGACAGCTTCCTCGCTGCGGCTATGGAATTGACTCTGGAATAACTTATTTACCTATCCTAAAAAGTTCGTTGCGTGTACAAAATTTTTCACTGGAAGCTTCTTCAAATTTTGGAAACTATAGGTCCATATGGAACTTTGCTTTTCCAACACGAAAAATGATATCGACCGACGGCAACAGAAAAAAAAAGAAATAATATGACAATGCGTTATAGTGAATAATGGCATAGTTTTAACTGTAAACTTTCGATACTTTTCAAGAAAATAAATGGGGAGAGGGGGAATTAAAATCCACAAACCTCTTAACCCTAGTCTGCCTGACCATTCGAACTTACACGAATGCCTGACATGGGCCTCCGAGGCCCACCTTTAAAATACATTGGTTTCACTACTTTTGCCGCATCTTTTCTAGTTCCGCTCCATATCCATCGATTTTTATCATCCAAAATTATTTTGACCCCTTCAGTAAACCACCCTGACCTTACCCTCTCAGCATTTTGACCCAAAACCCTCCCTCCCCCCCTTCCCACCCCCTCCAACCAGAATATCGTAGAGGTGGAGAAATTGTCTGAATAGTCAATTATGTTTATTTCTTTTTCATGGGGAGCTCTCTTGCTATAGAAGGTTCCCCCTCGAATTTTTGGCCGCGGGTGTATCTACAGGGTCGGAGGGGCTCCCTACTTCAACCCCTCCTCCCTCATCGCCACCCCCCCCCCTCCCCCTCCCCTCCCCCCTCCCCCCAATACCCACACCAAATTTAATTTGTTTTTTTATGAAAGTGCGTGGTATTAGTAACCATTGATTCTTGAACCCCTAAATAAAAAAATGTTGGATGAGCCCTTACACCCCCCCAACGACCCCCTCCCCTCCCCCTCCCCCCAAGACGAACACTTTTTTTTTTTTTTTTTTTTTTATAACCACATGTAATATTTGTAACGGTTGAGCCCTCACCGTCCCAACCATCCAGCGCCCCTTACCACCCCCACCCCCTCCCCCTCCCTCTTCACCCGCGATTCACACCAATTTTTTTTGTTTTTTATGAATTTGTGTAATATATTCATAACGATTGAGCAATGACTGAGGGTTGAGCCCTCAATGCCCTTCAACCTCCCAACCCTCCACCACCACCCCCTCCCCCTCCCCTCCCCCTCCCCTCCCCCTCCCCTCCCCCCCCTCCCCCTCCCCTCCTCCTCCTTCCTTTGAACTTTTTTTTTTTTGCAATGGTTGGCCCTTGCTCCACTGACGAGTCAAAATTTGGTTGGCCCACCCCCACCCCCTCCTCCACCCCCTCCCCCTCCTCCACCCCCTCCCCCACCCTCTCCCCTACCCTCTCCCCCCACCCCCTCCCTTCATCCTTCCACCCACCTTCTTTCTCACCACCATGATATTTCAGGTATTGTCAATGTTACCGAGCTAGGTTGTTATCAGTGGTATTTATCACAGAATAGAATACTACAAAGAAACTGAGTAAATAAACATGTATCGCTGTGAATTCTGTGGTATTATTGTTTATGTACCCTAAAAATATACCGAGTCTAAACAGGCAACACTGCCAACTGTAGTTTCATGAATAACAGCCATTATTGCCAACTGCAGTTTCATGACAACCAACATTACACTGCCTGGGCCTCCGAGGCCCATGTCAGGCATTCTAGGGGTAGCGATGAATAAATAATTACTACGGCCATAGTTTTTGTTTTTTTTTCACGAAATTTTGGGAGCATGCTCCTGAAGAGTTTTGTAGAGCTATTTGTGAAGCTCAAGTCTGTAGGAGCATTTCCGGAGAAATGGCGCGATAAAATGTCACGCGGTGGGCCTCGGAGGCCCATGTCAGGCAGACTAGGGTTAAACCTCCACACCTACTAATCTATACCCCTAGAATGCTTGATGTGTAAAGGGCACTTGAAATGGTTAGTTCTGTATATTAAAGGATTATTGTTTCATGAATTCGCAAGTGTTCCATTTATGCATATTACGTATCTACATCGTGACAATCGCAACAAGTGCTGACAGCACCTAAAACGGAAAAAAAGATAAAAAAAACTGTTTATTATTTAGAATCACGGCTTTTCCGAATATGACACTTTTTGACTTCAAAAGAACGCCACCTCATGTTTGATCCCTGAACAAGCCGTTTAAAAGGTGGAGGGATTTAGAAATATCTATTGTCTATAGTTTATGTGGGTAAAAAAGATCGAGCCTTATCAAATAATTTTCTCTTTTCAGCTTTCAATGGGTTTGTTGCAAACTTTTGCTACAGTGCTATAGAGTTTTGATTCTGATGTAAAATTGTCTGAAAATTACATTAACGGCATCAAATAGTCATAAAATCCACTAATAAACCCAAAAAACGCATTATAAAGAAAGCCAAAATTGCAGTCGTAAAGCCGAACAATCTGTGCACGCGCAAGACGAACATCAGAGATAGGTGACCCATTCTCCCCTTTTTCGTTAAGGGGGGGGGGAGAAAATATCTCTACAGTCAAACTGTGATTTTAAAAATGTGCATGGTCAAGATGTTGTCTTTTGTAAAGGGGGGCGGGGGGGAAGCAAAATATCAAGAACAGGGTGTTTCAAAACTTGAGTGCCAAACTTATGGAGTGTATTTTTGGGGTCAACATACATATATATAAAACTTTATTTTCCTACATGAGTATGTGCTGCAATTGTTTCTCTTCTGAGCTAGAGCCCTCCAAAGTTTTGAAAAAAAAAAACAAAAACAAACACAAAAAAACAACGCCTTTGACTCATCTCCTTACAGATACATCTGATCTAAATTTATTTTTTTCATAATTTCTCACCAAACAAGCTCAATTGGACAGCACTTGTCACAAAAGAACCGAGTGACATTTTTGATAAAATTGAGTTATTGATTGATAGAGCTAGCAATACTGAATCTCGAAGCAACAAGTGCTTCTTCTGTAATAACAACTATTTCCCGTCAAAATTCCAGGTAAAAATGAGCTGGTGAGCCTCATTGATGTCATTGTCCATATGATGAAATAAAAAGAGAACTTGGTTCCTTTGGCTGATTAGGTTAAACCTTAATCCGAGTCACGTAAGGAACCAACTCCGACTTGGTTCCTTTCAGTGGCGGCTCGTGCGATTTGGCAACCATGCTTTTTTACCATTTAAACCTATGCAAAAGTATCGATATCTTGGGGTGCATTGCACCTCCTGAAGATCGATTGTTTTACATAGGTTTAAATGGAGGGATTCCACTGTTGCCACATTGCACGAGCCGCCACTGGTTCCTTTTATAGAATTGGGAACGGACTTAAGTCCGGATTAACGGATTTTAAAATAATCAACAGTGTAAACCAACTCTGCCGTTTGGTTTCTCTTAGAGTTTCGTTTTTCGTGATTATGCCAAAAAAAAAAGAAGAAAGGAACCAAGTCACTTTAAACGCTAAAAATTAAGAACCTTTCCTACATAGTAAATTCTACTTTTCCGGTGTTGAAATGCAAAAACACAACACGGTAGTTGAATGAAATCAAAACGTAAGTAATTCCAAGTTTTTTGTTTAAATGCTAGCTCTTCAACTTTGGACTCAATTTTCTCGAGATCAGCTCCATGTTGAATGCTGTCTAATTATTATCATTGCTAGCAAAAGCATTAAAGCTGTTCAGACTTTAGTGGCACGCTTTTCCAACACCTGCGTGTTGGAATTTTCCCTGCTTGTTTTGTTTTTCTTTTCCATTTGAGCCTTTACCAAAGTATCGATTTCTCAAGGATTTAGTGAATTCGCTGGAGATTGATTAATTTATGTAGGTTCTTTCACACCCAGATCTAAATGCGAAAATTATTGCTTTCAGTAACAAACGACTAGGGTTAGCAACAGAGAGGATTTGTGGGACGTGAATTTGAAACTTCAAGTAAGCAGCCGTGACCATGATGGTAATCTCATACGGACACTTTACGAGGGCTCGGTTTTTTTGCCGCATTTGTTTTAACCTTAAAAAAAAAAAAAAAAAAAAAAAAATTGTGACAAATCCATTTGAAATTGCTTTTAGTTGAAAGGCCAAGTGTTTGTGAGTGGCTATCTGGATACAGAAATTCATAGAGCTGTTTCTTCCGGAAGGATTTGCGCGATGAGGAAGCTGACGCATGAATCATGATGTTAGAAACAAGCCTTTTCTCTTGTGGATGGTTCTTTTAAAATTCTGTGTCCAGATTGCCACTCGAAAACAAGTTGTTGCACTTTCATTTAAAACCCATTTCCACTAAATTAATTACAAGCAAATGAGGCTAACAAACTAGAATCAGATCTCGTCCATGCTTTGGGACAGTGATGAGCAAAAAACATTTTTTGAATAACCATGAATAATTATCTAAAATTATTTGCATTATTCTTATGTTATTATTCCTATTAGTAAATCAAAGTTTTGACACTATCAATCATTTATTTTATGACGGGTGAATTTGCTGGTAGTGTCAAAACTTTGATTTTAACTAATAGAAATAACAAGAATAATCCGAATAATTCTAGCTAATTACTCATGGTTATCCAAAAAATGATTTTTGCCCACCACTGCTTTGGGATAAGAATTTTAACACGTATCAGCCTCTCAAATGTTGTACCACGTTGGTAACAAATTATTCCGAGTATCTCCGTGAAGATCGCGGCTCTGCGAAATAACGTCTGAATGACTCCTCGAACACGTCATTAATTTAACCAATTTATCCGGCACGGCGATAATGTTACTCTCATTACTAGAGCATAAATGTAACCCTCCTCCCTCATTATCCAGTCCTCTTTCTACACATACTAACTCCCCCTCCCTTCCGTAAGTGATTATGTAATACTAGCCGTTCCAAGCACCCTACGGGCGCCCTCCACGGCCAGCATTCTAGGGTTACAGGCTAGTTGGTACCCAGTTGGTAAAAAATGATAAAATGAAACGGAGTATTGGTGCTGAGAATTAAAGAGATGAAAATGTAAGAATGTGAGCGCAAAGCGCTTGTACTTTCTTGTATTAAGTAAATAAATAAAAAAAAAGATATTGCCGGGCAATGTGTAAAAAGAACTAATAAGACGCGGAGGATACCAAAATAAAAGCGTTGAAAATCGAAGAGGAATTATAAAAGAGAAGCGAGTGCTTAAAGGTTACATATAACGGTGACAATCCACGGAAAAAATAAATGCACAATGCGCTAAGAATGTTTTCTTTAAAAAAAAAAAAAAAAAAAAAAAAAAAAAAAAAAAAAAAAAAAAAAAAAAAAAAAAAAATTAAATCAAGACCATACTGCAAAATATTAGGAACGTTATTCAACGATCCAAAGTGATATAAGTCGAAATGATGAAAATTTAAAGAATAAAATGAAAAGAGAGGAAAGAAGAAGAAAGGCAAACGAATGGTTAATACGAAGAATGGGAGTGCGTTAGTCGAGAGAGATGAGCGCGAGCGTCCGTAAGGAATGAGAGAGAAGGTTGCGGGTGCGGGCGAGCGACAGAAAAATTTTGGAGAAAGAACGAAGTAATCAGTGCGCAAGAGATGAGCGACGAACGAACCTCCCCCCTTCACCGCTCTCGCTGCACTGACTCGTCAACTGATAAGGTGAGACTCTGCCGAGCGTAGCGGTGGAGGGGTGGGGGAAGAGCAGAGAATCCAGCTCAGGCGGTGGCGCGGAGCATCCCGTCACCTCGCTGTCCGTGCGTCGTGCGAAAATGAGTTTTCACTCTTATTTTAAAATTCATTTTGCGGCGCTCACAGACAACTTTTTAGAAAACTGTTCGGACAGATTTTTTCTAAATACCCTAAGGAATCATCGTGTCAAATTTGAGGGAAATCGCTTCGGCCAATTTTCGGGAAATAGAAAAAACATTTAGGAGGGACGACAGCTTTATATATATAATGACATTGTTACCGATGTTCGTCGAGATATTTTTGTGCGTATTTTCGGATCGACGCCGACGTCCCCCTCGCTTATTTCAAAGAGCCCTCATTTCGGAGGCGGCCCAAAAAAGGGGGATTCCCTCTCTCTATAATGATTATGAAACAGTTAGAAGTTTCCAAACTCGGTTGCTCGCGTGTAACAAAATGAAAAGATAACTTTCCGCGCGCTCATTTAAAATTCTCTCCTCGCTTCTTTTGCTGATGTCGGGAGAGCTATAAAAAAAAAAAAAAAAAAAAAAAAAAAGATGAGACGAGACATAAAAAAGAATTATAAAATTTCGGCACATGCGAACGCATGCTTTTTTTATAATGACAAAAAACTCTAATGAAATGAAAATGGAGGACGCTTGTAAAATAAAAAGGTTATTGGTTGCTTGCTCCTGTTTTATTTTTCATTTCCCTTTATTTTTCGTAAAGCGTCTAATATTCTTCTCATCGTCCTAACGGACGATTTAACAATGGGAGCGTTGGCAGTTTTCGCCTGGCTTTCGGCAGGACTTCATTTTTTTAAAAAGTGTATAGAGAGTGTACTTACAGTACAAAAGGGTAAAGCTAAAATAACGCTCGTAATGCCAACCCCCCCCCCCCGCCACCCTCCCTCTCCGCTTCGCTCACTCAATTGAGACGTTCTAAATGCGAAATTCTAATTTGAGAAAAAAGCGCAATTGAAGCTACGCTACGATTGTTCGGGAGGGTTCTATTAAAGCTCTCACGTAAACCTCGAGGTAGAAATTTTAAATTTTATTACATTTTTAAATTTGTACGTATAATGAAATCATTTTAACTCATACGTAACTCAATTTTATACTAAAACAAAAAAATGCAACTTAAAATAATTAGAATACTCTTTTGCGTACTCTCTCTCGCATCATGGATCGCGAGCTTTTTTTTTTTTTCTTGTTGAGCGTTTTTTTTTTTTTAAATCAACCCTCTCTCGTTCTTCCTTTCGTTCTTGTTAACTATAAATGGGATGAAAAATTACGTAAGTCGGCAAAATACTTACAAAGACCCCGCATAAAAAACGTTGATTACATTCATCATAATTGTGTCATATACTGAAATTTTTCTAACGACTCCCACGTAGACTGTCGAGCGAAGATGTCGATGTCAGTATAGCCAATCAGAACGAAGCATCATTGTTTTGGTCGTCGGTCAACAATCCAGATGGGAGCTGTTGGATGGTGTTATTGGTATTCCCAACGTTATTTTGTTGAGTCCTCGAAAATAAATTCGTCCACCGCGCTATCGGCTAGTGCATGCATCTCTGTTGTCTATGGTTTACACGTTTTCTGAATTTTTTCCATGTATTCTTTATGCCGATAACTCGATTCATGTACCGCCGATTTAAATTGTGAATTGGGTAGATATCGCACGTGATAATCACGTGAGTTCAACAATTTTTCAGCTCGGCTGCTGGTTATAGCCAACCGATGGGTTTCCGAACGCTATAGGCCTATGTTGCCAAACGAGACGTATGAAAAATTGATTTATGGTGTTTTCCTCTCGACTGCAGTGGTGGCTCGTGAAAGTTGGCAACAGTGTTTTCCCTCCATTTGATTCTACGTCAAACAGTCGATTCGATAGTGGAGCAGCATTCGATTATTTTACATTGAGCCAAATGGAGGACAGAACATTGTTGCCAAATTGCACGAGCCTCCGCGGCGGGCTGCTGCTCCCGAGACCCGGCAACGCTGTTGTCAAAGAAAACGCCACACTGCATGTAGGAATAAAAAAGCTCGGTGTGATGCCACGCTGTCCCACCTTCACACTGCTTTACTTTATTTCACACACACACACACACACACACCCTTTACCTTTACCTTCCTTACATACCCTCGCACACTTTTACCGCGCGACGCTCTCAAACCCCTCTAAGCTATGATTTACGATCCGCCACTTTATAAATCACACTCTTTTGCAGCTTATGCGTCAGTTATTCAGGAGAAAAATATGGGATGCATTATATATTATTACGCCATTCGAAGATTGAATAATTTTCTAGGTGCAATTGTAAAAGCGCTTCGCGTAAACAGATTTTTTCTCACCCCCCCCCACCACAACCCCCCCCCCCCAATCATCGTATTTCTCTTCAACTTATACTTTTTTACCTCGGTTACAAATATTTCGGCAGTGTCACTTCCGGTTGAGAACCCGACCAGAAAAAAAGTCATTTCACGGCAGGATGGAAGCCATTTTGAGCCTTGTTCGCGATCATCCAATGATGTTTCATGCATGAGGCCCATATTTGTAAGTACGTCACAGGGTGACTAATAAATTTTGTTCAGTGCCATGGGCGGATACAGGGAATTGTCTTTCTCTCTCTCCTTCCATTTGAACTTATGTGTTAGAAAAGGATAGCAGAGGGGGCCATCACGTGACTTTGGCCCCCTCTTCTGTTCTTTTCTAATGCACGTTTTCAAATGGGAGGAGAGAGAGAAAGAAAATTCCCTAGATCCGCCCATGTTCAGTGCGTTACATTTTCGAATGAGTCTGTTGCAAACTTTGGTTTCAGTTGTAGAGAGGGTTGATTCTGGATGTCAAATCACTTGGTATAAAAAATTGTTTGTCGTCAAAATAATCCGAAATTGACCCACAAACTCATGGTACGTGTTGAAACAAAATAATTGCCATATAGATGGCTGTAATTGAGCTATCTAGCCACATGATGGGAGGGGAATTCCCATCCAATCGCATTTTTCCATTTCAGAGAAATGCGAGATACATCATAACGAGCATGCTGCAATCAGATCGGACGCTCCCGTTTTGACCCGCTAATTCGACAGCCATCTTGGAATTTTGTAACAGGAGCCTTCATTGAGTTTTTGAGTTGATTTTCGAATTTGTTTAGGATCTCAGTGGTATTTTTTTCCAGTGATTTTAGGGGAGAAGGAGGTCTGAAATGAAAAAAAAAAAAAAAAAATTTTTTTTTTTTTTTTTAAATTTTATAAGAAAGAGGACGTTCTCAGCTTTAAAATGATATAGTACATTGCACAGTTTAGAGAAAAAATCGATTTTTCATGAGTTTATGAAATGGAGGAGTCCTTATCAGGTAAGCTAATTTTTCTTTTTCTTTTTGCGATACTGAAAAATGTGGTTTTTTTACCTTTCGGTGCATTTTTCTCAGGAACTAGTGATGCTATTTTCATAATTTTTTTTTTAAAATTTTCCTCAGAACAAGCTCTATAAGCAGGACTATAGGATATTTTGAGTATCTCTTTTACTTTTTTTTTACAGACATTCAAAGCTCAAACAAAATGTGAAAAAATCAACCAAACCTTCAACTTTGAAAATAAAAAAAGTTTTCAATGAATTTGAAAAATCCTAGTCCTGCTTATAGCCAACACTTATACACAACTTCATGCAAAATTGCAGCCTTGTAGGTCAAATAGTTCCTGAGAAAAATGCACCAGAAGGGAAGCATATTTAACATGGTTTAACATATGACCTCCTTCTCCCCTTAACATTAGACTTGACCCTCCTATTTGCTGTTGCAAATAAGAGCAGCACCTGCGAGCATACTTCCCTGAAAGATCCGAGCTACAAAACACTCAAAAATGAAAAAAGAATTCTCTCAGTGTAGTCGGCCATCTTTGCTACTCATGGTGCATACTTGCATGGATGGCTAGTTCATTCGATAGTCATCTTGAACTTTCTTTAAACGCCTTTTGCTGGCTTATAAGTTAATTTTGAGACTTACTGATGATCACGCAGTTATACACAAGAAGCGACCCTCCATAACGTTGAAGCAAAAGTATGCAAGAGACCCATGGGGAAGTAAGCTGCTTGCTTCCTCATGGAACCCCCCCCCCCCCAGCATTGCTTAAAGCAGTTAGAGAGGGTTAATTCCATTCTAAACTTACTCTAATTCCAGTTCTAGAAAAACTGCAATTCTCTGTTCAGCATTAGTTTAATTATATAGGCAGTGAGTATTTTAGATTGTGGCTGTTTTAACTCACATTGATTTTAAAAGGCATCAACCTAATTCTCTTGAGTGGAAACAGAGAGTTCATTTATGATTTCAATTAAAGTGAGTGTAAACAAAAACTTGCACTCGAATGCGACTCGTTACAAAACTTTCCTCGAAGTTAATTTAAATTGATTGTGGTGGCAGCGCGGGATTTTCCACCACGTCATGTGGGCCACCAAGCAAATTTAAAGAGGACTTTGTCGCCGCTAACTTTTCGGGAACTAAGTTTAAAGTGTATTCCCTTTTCATCCCGCTCGCAAGTCAAATTTTCTGCTTCGTTTAACTTTAGTTTTTATTTATTTACTTATTTATTTATTTATTTATTAATTTATCTATCTTTTTATTTATTTAATAACTAATAATTTCGCGTGAACGTCATGTCTTGCTGCTCAAAAGTCAAAAGTTTTTGGTTAAAATTGACGAATGTACCGCTGAAAGTACAAATAGCAGCAAATACAAGAATCAGTGGCGTAGCGTGCGATTTAGCAACGTCGCAGTTCGTCCATTTAAATCCATAAGAAAGGTCGAACTCCAGGGTGTTCGGTGAACACCTTCGCATTTGTCCTTTTTCATATGTTTAAATGGACAAATTACCAAGTTGCCAAATTGCACGCTACGCCACTGACAAGAATTATCGACTGTATAAATGAAATAAATATTGACCTTAGCTCGTACAATAATGGGGCTCTTGCAAACTTTTGCTATAGAGGATTGAAGTTGATTCTTGCATGAAAACCTGAAAAAAATGAAACCTGTAAAATGACGATGAGTGCACTAAGAAATCACGAAATTCACTCTCAGAATCGCTCTCAATGGCGGAGAGACGCAGGTATCATGCGAGATTCCTATCTAAACTGAGACATATTTCTGTGTTTCCGTAAAGAAAGTGACATCATAAACAGGAATCTCCTGATACCTGCGTCTATCCACCATTACGAATCTGCTCTAATAGCAATTATGTGACTTTATTACTGAATTTAAGACTTACTTAGTGTGATTTTCGTGGCTTTCGCTGGTTTTTACATAAGATTGTACTATTCATTATGCTCACAACAAAAGTTTGCAAGAGCCCCATTACTGACCCATAGCGTTGGTCTAGTTCCCATTATAATTCTTTTATGTAACCATGATTTAATGTAAAGTGTGTATTTTTTTTCCCGCTAAATTTGGCCGCAATGTTCTGAGGTGAGAGTGGTTTTGCCCTCAGGAAAATTAGGATCCAATTTGAAGGCTGGAACGAGATCAAAGTATTGCTGGTCCCACCTCCGCCCCTCCCCTACCCACTCCCCCGCGCTTGTACCCTTACTCATCCCCTGTATGTAGCTGGAAGCGCTCACGCTAATGATCGCTGTCTGTTGGACCGGATGAGCATGAGCAATTGCGCATCGTTAAATTTAAATGTCAATCTTGTCGTTTTCTACCATCAGTTTTAAAAGCTTTGCTTCGCGGGAATCATTAATTAGCGGAAATGATGTAAAACGCAGGCTAATCCTGAGAAAGCTCTTTTAAATGTCGCTCTTGAATGGATCTTTTTAAAAAGTAAATTTTTGGGGCCCTGTTCCACCAAAAGTACACGTGCAAGAGTCAGTAGAGCACCGAGAGTTTCTTCATCTCTCTCTTTTCTCCATTAAGAAACGTATGTTAGACAAGGATGGACAAGGGGATAAAACCCCCTCCTTCTGTCCTTTTCCTCTTCATACATTCAAATGGGAAATGAGAGAGATGGAAGATATCCTGGTTACGCCAGTGGCAAGAGTACATACAATAGTATACACATGCGGGTGGATACAGGAATTTGTCTTTCTCTTCCTCCTTCCGTTTGATTGCATGTGTTGGAAAAGGACATATATTCGGGCCAAAGTCACGTGGTAACCCCTACAGCTGCATATTCCTTTCTACATTTTATTTTTCTTCTCACAATCCGCTCTGAAATTTTTTAACAAGTTTTAGAACACCTTATGAAATGTTCTTAAAAGTCACCTCCGGTAAGTATCGATCAATATGTATTTCTATAACATGAAAGCTATGCAAGTTTATTATATGCTCATTTTTGGACGATTCCCTTTTTTTTTTTTTTTTTTTTTTTTTTACAAAAAATTAAAAATATATCTGTTTCGTTTGTTGCAGAGAACCATGTGCGTGGGGACAGTCTCAACGCACAAAAGAATACGAATAAGATACCAAGCAAGACCACGGAGGAAAAACTGATTTCCCTATGGTGAGTAATCTCAATTGGGATTCAAACTGATTACGGTTTCAAATAAAAATTCATTGGCTGTAAATCCAGAAAATGTCAACATGAAAGGAGCCAAAATGGTTAAAGATACGAGGGGTAGGGTGTCTCTTATTTTTGAAATTTTCGAAAAGTTAACCTCCAGTTCTCTCAAACCGTGCTATGAGGCATAAAAATCAAGAATATTTGTCGAAAAAAAAAATTAAAATTTTTTTAGAGGTCTCTCAAGCGGCATAAAGGGCGTAAGTGCAAAATTTGCAACTACAGCTATAGTATAGTCGATTCCTTATGGAAAATGCAATAATGCTGCCCTTTAGGGCGAAAATTTCGTCCGTTTGACCGTATCTTGAAGCGTTTAGCGGAAAAATGTCAATTAGAGAGGGCGCAATTGCAAGTTTGCGCGCGCGAGGAGCTTAGCGGCGGCGCGCGGCCGGGTCAGCACGTTGAACGATCGTCGCGTGCGCAGTTGGTAGGCAGATTGATAATGGATATTCTCTACATACGTGCAAAGGCGTATTGTGCGCTATTTCTCACCTTATTTAGAAAATATGTGTGTCAAATTATTAACTGGATACAATGGACACAGAAACAGAAAAATGCAATTTTAGTGGTAATCGTTGCCTTGTTCTGTATTTCAAAATGAACAAATAAATAAATTAATACAGTCGTCAAAAAAACATAAAATCTCTTGAAATAAAACGACTAAGGTAAACGCCCCAGTGGCCGACACCCCTGAAATGTACCAGTACCAGACACCCGCTTTTCACTATCTGAAAAATATTAGTTTAGCGGCAATTTTGGTGTTTTGCGTATTGATTTCGAATGTTTCACAGTTGAGGTCTCAGAAAAAACCACACAAAACACCAGTATTTTCACCAAACTAGTACTTTTTACAGTGTGAAAAATGGGTGTCGGGTACTACTGCAAGTCGGCTCCCGGGGGGGTTCACCTTAGAATAAACTAAATTGTCGCACAACTAAAAAGATTTGAAAAAAGAAATTTTAGTATTATAATTTTTTCAAGTCATGAACGGAAATTTTTCGGCACCGTTTCCCTACATTTTTAGTGAAATGGGTTGCTACTTTCCAGTAAATCCTGAAAATCTTCTTCTTTGGCCGTTACTTTTTACTTTCTCGCTCTAATGAAATTAGAAAAATTGAGAAAGTGTTGCAATGGCGCAGAGATTTTTGATGCATTTTGTTTGGATACTTGGCCCGCTGCGACTAACAAGGGGAGGCTCAGAAATCGCCGCCTCCGATTTTTAAAACCATTGCACGAAAATGTAGCTAACTATTAGACCCGTGTTTCTCACTTTTTGCCAATGGGCCTTCTTAAAGCGTCAGGAATTTTTTGAAAGTTGCCGAAATTCATGGAAAGACCCGAGCGGAGAGCGTTCCGAATATTTATGTGTATTTCGACAACTTTCAAAAAATTCCTGACGCTTTAGGAAGGCACATTGGCAAAAAGTGAGAAACACGGGTCTAATAGTTTTACTTTAGCTACATTTTCGTGCAATTGTTTTCAAAATCGGAGGCGGCGACTTCTGAGCCTCCCCTTGTAAGTCAATCATGATAATTATGAAATAATTGGCTCTCATCATGCCTAATACTATCCTAAAGAACATTTATCCATGACATTTTAGTATTTCTTAAATATATGTAGTTTGAGGTAAATGTATAAAATGTCTGTGGCGTCCGTTGCAATACTTTCTCAATTTTTCTAATTTCATTAGAGCGAGAAAGTAAAAAGTAACGGCCATAGAAGAAGATTTTCAGGATTTACTGGAAAGTAGCAACCCATTTCACTAAAAATGTAGGGAAACGGTGCCGAAAAATTTCCGTTCATGACTTGAAAAAATTATAATACTAAAATTTCTTTTTTCAAATCTTTTTAGTTGTGCGACAATTTAGTTTATTCTAAGGTGAACCCCCCGGTAGCCGACTTGCAGTAGTACCCGACACCCATTTTTCACACTGTAAAAAGTACTAGTTTGGTGAAAATACTGGTGTTTTGTGTGGTTTTTTCTGAGACCTCAACTGTGAAACATTCGAAATCAATACGCAAAACACCAAAATTGCCGCTAAACTAATATTTTTCAGATAGTGAAAAGCGGGTGTCTGGTACTGGTACATTTCAGGGGTGTCGGCCACTGGGGCGTTTACCTTAGTCGTTTTATTTCAAGAGATTTTATGTTTTTTTGACGACTGTATTAATTTATTTATTTGTTCATTTTGAAATACAGAACAAGGCAACGATTACCACTAAAATTGCATTTTTCTGTTTCTGTGTCCATTGTATCCAGTTAATAATTTGACACACATATTTTCTAAATAAGGTGAGAAATAGCGCACAATACGCCTTTGCACGTATGTAGAGAATATCCATTATCAATCTGCCTACCAACTGCGCACGCGACGATCGTTCAACGTGCTGACCCGGCCGCGCGCCGCCGCTAAGCTCCTCGCGCGCGCAAACTTGCAATTGCGCCCTCTCTAATTGACATTTTTCCGCTAAACGCTTCAAGATACGGTCAAACGGACGAAATTTTCGCCCTAAAGGGCAGCATTATTGCATTTTCCATAAGGAATCGACTATACTATAGCTGTAGTTGCAAATTTTGCACTTACGCCCTTTATGCCGCTTGAGAGACCTCTAAAAAAATTTTAATTTTTTTTTTCGACAAATATTCTTGATTTTTATGCCTCATAGCACGGTTTGAGAGAACTGGAGGTTAACTTTTCGAAAATTTCAAAAATAAGAGACACCCTAACGAGGGGCGTCTCAAAAGTAAGTTCCGCGGTCGTATATCTCCAAAATTAACAACGAAAAATAAATTTCGTAAAAAATGTTTTGTTAGGCATACTCTCAGCTTTCCAACGAGCTAAAGAAATTGAAATTTGGTTGAACCGTTTCCGAGATATGTCGCTTTTACCGAGACTACCTCTGGTCGCCGCGTGCCCGCCTCCGGACATTCGTAGGAAACTTCGAATTTCCTGCGCTCGGGAAAATGTGGGGAGGAGCGGGAGGTGAGGGGGATTTATTCCAAAAAGAAGATGATTATGTTTGGACGTTCTGACCTTAGTTTTCGACGTACTCTCCTTTCAATTCACGACATTTATCGTACCGTCGCAGCAATTTATTGATGCCATCTGCATACCACTGCTTGTCCTGATTCTGGAAGAACCAATGCACTGCTTGCTTCACTTCTTCGTCATTTGCAAATCGTTGCCCACCCAGATGAACTTTCAATTCCGTAAATAAGCGATAGTCACTAGGTGCAAGGTCTGGAGAATATGGGGGATGAGGGAAAATGTCTCAAGCAAATTGATCCAACAAATTTTTCGTGAATAACTGCACGCACTTCACAATCAGCCACGTTTTGCAACGGTAACTCCATGGTGACACGCACTAAACTGACTGATTTTCAGTGATGTGCTAATCATGGTTAAATCGAGAATTTATCTCAATAGAGTCAGTATCAGGTGCGTAAGAAGACAGGAATTTCCCCTAGTATCCTTATCAAAGATACCAGGTTTGAAGACAATGCGAGATAAGCAGAGGATCTCGAGCGCTTGGCCTAAGTCCACTTCGCTATCACGAGGCGGGCACGCGTCGACCAGAGGTAGTCTCGGTAAAAACGACATATCTCGGAAACGGTTCAACCAAATTTCAATTTCTTTAGCTCGTTGGAAAGCTGAGAGTATGCCTTACAAAACATTTTTTACGAAATTTATTTTTCGTTATTAGTTTTGGAGATATACGACCGCGGAACTTACTTTTGAGACGCCCCTCGTATATCTAGAGTTCCTGTATATGTCGCAAGCAAATCGCAATCTCATTGCAATCGACTTGCCATTTGCCTAGGCAGAGACCAAGCCGTTTATTCATGATCAGAAGCAATGGGTCTGTTGCATACTTTTGCTACAACAATATAGAACCTTGATTCTTATGTAAAATTCGGCGAAAATAACGATGCGCACATTAAAAACGTTCAAAATCCACTCATTAACGCAGGAAATCACTTCAATTTCAAACAGCCCGCGCTACACTAGACACTATTTGCACCGGTATACTACTAATAGACGGAACCACCGTGCATAAGTAAACAACATCGTAACTACAAAATGATGGAAATTCTTTTTTAATACTTGAAATATAAACTGCATTTGCTGTCTGGTCTTTTCGGTTTATCAAAGATTACAAAATAATATAAGAAATGTACGTATCTAAACGAAACATTCCAATGTTACATAAACGAGATGGTTCCATCTATGTAGTTATAAGTCGGTGATATAGTGTCTAGTGTAGCGCGGGTTGTTTGAAATGGAAGGTATTTTCTGAGTTAATGAGTGGATTTTGAAAGTTTTTAATGTGCGCATCGTTATTTTCGCCGAATTTTACGTTAGAAACAATGAGTTAAATTGATGAAGCAAAAGTACGCAACAGACCCATTCAGATCAAGCGGTTAGTGGCTTACAGATCGTATCGAGATTTTCTCTTGCTCATTCTAAAGTTAATAAGCTGACAAGCATATTGATATCCACAGAAGTTTTCTTAACTGGTTCTTTTTAATGAACTTTTAATTGCAAATTTTGCTACTTATGGGATTGAAGTGTTGATTCTTGCATAAAAACCTGTTAAAATGACGATGAGTACACTTAAAAATCACGAAATTCACTCTCAGAATCGGGCTTGATGGCGGAGATACGCAGTTATCAAGGGAGATTCCTCTCTAAATTGAGACATATCTCTGCGAATTTCCTTAGAGAAAGTGACAAAATAGAAATAAATCTCTCGCATAAAACATTCATTGAGCCACCATTGCAAACTTGCCGTTGTATCAGTTATGTGAGTTTATTACTGAATGGGGCACCGTTGCAAGGGTATGAACTTTTGTGTTTTTTATAAAGAAAATGATAGTACTTGATGAGCTAAGAACAATGGTGCCTTTTGTTTTTGTTTAAGTGTCCCGGTTTTGGAGATACACAGGTGTAAAGTTGTAAGAAATCTTGCGTATAGTGACGTCACTACGCAAAATTCCCATTTAAAACAATGTATTTTGGGCCAAAATCTCATCTCCGGAAAAATGGGACTTAGTTAGAAACCAAAGGCATTTTTGTTCTCAGCTCATCAAGTACTTTCATTTTCTTCATAAAAAACACAACATTTCAGACCCTTGCAACTACCCCATTTTATACTTTTTCAGTGTGGTTTTCGCTAGTTTTTACATCAAATTGGACTATTCATGTGCTCACAGCGAAAGTTTGCAAGAGCCCCATTACGTACAGGTGTTCAAGCACACATCTAAAACACCACACTTAAAAACTAATACAAATAAACTTAATCTGATTGAATTGCCATTTTGGTCAGCTTGTAACGTGACAGAACCTCAGCATACTCTAAATTTAAAAACTCCCGCGTTCCCAGTGCAGAGCTGCCGATTTGCGTAGATTTAATGACATTTTTAAATTCACCGATGATTCCACCGGTTGAGAAAAGATTACCTACATAGTTCAATTCAGTGTATGACTATAATGCAAGAAAATACTCTGATCTGTAATTTTTTCTCAATCGGTGGAAACGCCGTTAATTAATTCAAATATATTCGCAAGTTTTCAAAGTTATCGACGACTCTACCGGTTGAGAAAAGATAAAGGACGCTAGTATTTTCGTGCATTACAGTCATACACTGAACTAAACTCTGTAATCTTTTCTCAGCCGGTGGAATCTTCGGTGAATTTCAAAATGCCTTTAAATCTATGCAAATCGGCAGCTCTGTCCCAGTCTCTGCCTATCCATCTCCGCGAGGTGACGCCATTGCTGCGCCCTTTTGCGGAGAGGGGCGCGGCGGGCTGAGCCCGGAAACCGGTAGCCCTAGCTCACCTCACTCTTTTTACTCGTGTGTAGAACTCTGACGGGCCCATAGTGCGTTGTGCGTTCTTTCAGTTCTATAATGTGAGTGTAGCTAAGGGTTTCACCCCCTTCTGGGGTGAAATTACTGCTATTTTCTTTTGTTTAGGGTTTTAGCTGTGCGTGGTCATCCGGCCCCGTAAAATGTAAATGGTTTTCTGTGTTATTATTTACAGTTTCCCTTCTCATCTCCGGGACAGGCCTAGAGCCTGATCCTTGAGGCAGGCCCTAGGCTTTTCTCAGAAATAAAGTGCTTTTCTAGACCATTTTCTTTCGTGTTCTCGCAAAGTCGATTCTGTAGTTTAAGCTTATTAACTTAAGAATGAGCTATAAAGTAAATCTCGATACAATGGGTCTGTTGCACACTTCGGCTTTAGCGTTTTAAAGTATCAATTCCTGTGTAAAAAGCCGAGAAAATAACAATGGCAGCATCAGAAAACACTAAAATTCAGTATTAAACTCACAAATTGCGAAAAATTCTAGACATTATTCACCCCTGTATCTTTCCACCACGTGCACGATATTTCGCGAAATTAGTGTCTAGTGTTTTTCGTAATTTGTGAGTTTATTACTGAATTTTAGTGTTTTCTGATGCTGCCATTGTTACTTTCTCGGCTTTTACATAGGAATCAATACTTTAAAACGCTGTAGCCGAAGTGTGCAACAGACCCATTATTCTGTATATCACCATTACGCTTGGATCTCAATTTTTTCTGATCATGAAAAAACGGCTTGCTCTTTGCAAGCCAATTAATTGCGATTAGCCCGCAACATATATAAAAAAGTCTCGCCATGTGAAGAATGAAGAAGTAGAAGGAGTCCACGGAGGCGTCTTTATATAAACGGCGCGTATGGGAAGGAGTTAATTTTGTTCTTTCAAAAATCAAACAAACAAATCAAATTTTGCTGCAATAAAAAAAAAAAAAAAGTAAGTAAGACAGTTTCAGACTGTTTGACAGATGTTTTCAAACTTGATTCAAGTCAATACCGTCTCTGCTCATACCAGGTTGCTCCGTTGGAGAGTGGGGGGTTAGGGTTCGTCTTGGTATTAAATTTACACGCATGGGAGTGAAGTAGAGAACTACCATTTAGTTTCTTTAAACCTGATTTTCGGCGCAGAAACCTCTTAAAACCGTTCTGGGAGTGATCCTTGAGTGCTACCAGAGCAAATAATATTCATGAATGCTACTCCAAACCAAGGCAAATTGAATTTAATGACTGCCTCCAGGCGGGACGAGTGGTGGAGGTGTAACGACTCCCTCCACTCCTCCCATCTGGAGATAGTCACTGTCTTCAATTTTTCTTAATTAAATTACTTCTCCGAGGATTTTGATTTTCCTCATTGAACTCCAACAAACTTTTCACGTCGTTGGAAAAGGCTTAAGAACTGGAAAGTTGGGTTCAATGGGTCTGTTGCATACTTTTGCTACAACAATATAGAGCCTTGATTCTTAGGTAAAATTTGGCGAAAATAACGATGCGCACATTAAAAACGTTCAAAATCCACTCATTATAACTCAGGAAATCACTTCAATTTCAAACAGCCCGCGCTACACTAGACACTATTTGCACCGGTATACTACTACATAGACGGAACCACCGTGCATAAGTAAACAACATCGTAACTATAAAATGATGGAAATTCTTTTTTTTTTAATACTTGAAATATAAACTGCATTTACTGTCTGGACTTTTCGGTTTATCAAAGATTACAAAATAATATAAGAAATGTACGTATCTAAACGAAACATTCCAATGTTTGTAAGTTCTGTTGATGTTTACATAAACGAGATGGTTCCATCTATGTAGTTATAAGTCGGTGATATAGTGTCTAGTGTAGCGCGGGTTGTTTGAAATGGAAGGTATTTTCTGAGTTAATGAGTGGATTTTGAAAGTTATTAATGTTCGCATCGTTATTTTCGCCGAATTTTACGTTCGAAACGATGAGTTATATTGATGTAGCAAAAGTACGCAACAGACCCATTTCCGTTATTACAGTTTTACTCTCAGCTCCCATAAGAGTGTGCGTAAAATCCAAACCACGATGACCCTAACCTCAAAAATGCAGCCGGTATTGTTCAAGTTCTAAAAGCTCGTAAATTTTAATTAGAAACTACACCTCCTCGAAGGAGGTGTTTCAACGGTCATCCCATGGAGAAATAGCTCAGAGAACGCCTCCTTTAGCTCAATGACAGCCTAAAATCCTGCAGTAACCAATCAGAATCGATACCCTGTATGAATGACGAGACTTTTTTATACACAGGGATTCCAGATACATAACAATGAGGTCAAAGACAATCGGTGAGTATCGTTTGTTCATTCTGCTCTATTTTTTGAAGGATCATCGTTTTCTAACCGAGAAAAGTTGATTTAGTCGGCGAGAAAAGATAATCTCATTATATCTAAAACAATTTCGTCAATTTGAATTATTTTTCGAGACGCAATTCCTGCTAACCTACCTGAAGTAAAGTTCTCGGGAGTGTGCTACCCCTGTAACTTGTAACAGGCTTCCGGAAGCTCAAAAGTTTCCTGCTAAAGGTAACTTCAGAGTTACGCGCTGATGCTAAGTACCCGCGCAACTTGACTCTTCAGTGTTGCCGAATCGCAGAGGAAAACACTCAGTTTCAGATGTTATTTTCACATTTTTAACTGAAATCCGGCAACCTTGCGCGATGTAATCCTTTTCCCTCACACATCACTCCACGTCATTCCTCATGATAAATATCAATGTACGCTCGTTTGCATATATAGTTCAAACTTTACCGATTTTACTCCGTATTAAAGGAATGCATTGAGCTAAAACTTATCAGTGGGAAAAGAAGGGAAAACGCACTATATGTCAACTTCAACACCAACGCCACCAACGGGCTGTAGAGACAGTTTTAGTTGAGCGATTTTTCGTATCGATTGCCGTTCGAGGACCTTTGGTTCCAAATAGACTATGATTCAATGTATTTTCCCCAAAATCGCATTTTTGGACGGAGTTTGGACTTTTAAATCAAACAATCCGACCTTTTTACAATTTTGCATTTATGAATGCTACGTCCTGGAAAATGATTATACAGTTGTGCCTGGTTCCACCTCTAAAACTTTCAAAATCAACAATATACTATCGATTGCCGTTTGACGACCTCTGGTTCTAAACAGACTCTGATTAAATGTATTTACCCACAAAAATGCATCGTTGGACGGAAATTTAGGCTATTAAATCAAAATTCAATTGCAATATTTTTGGGATTATTTTATTTTATTTTCCAATTTAATACATAAAATGCCTCAAGGGCGAAAGTACAAGTCAAAGAACATGTATTTCGTGAGAACAAAAAAGAAAGAAATTGATATAAAGGTGTGATTACAAATGATAACAAAATAATTAAGCCTCCAACAGCTCACTCGCACTGTAAAACGCCTTATTCAGGAGAAGGCAGAGCAAGTCATTTAAAAATTTAGAAACATCCCCATCCCTGAAGACAGATTTAAGTCCCCAAGGAAGGGCATTGAATAATTGCACCGATGAGAATCCTACGCTGCGCATCGTTACAGATAGTCTGACAAATGAGTTTTTTACATCTCTATGTCGACAATTGTAAGAATGCGCAGGCGTAAGACTCTCCGGACTGATTATGTTGTTAAAAATAGCAAACTTGTGTTATGAAGGCTACGTCCTCAAAATGCTTACTCAAGCCTGGTTCCACGACTAAAACTGCCGAAATTGATAAGATATCACAGAATAAACAATGCATTTGGAGGTTGGAACCACTCAAATTCTCGTCCATTCCACAACAACAACAATAACATTTGAGCGATTCCAACCTTCAATTGCGTCGTTTAATCTACAATATCTTGTTGATTTTGGAACGTTTAGTCGTGGAACCAGGCATAACTATAATCATTTTCGAAGACGCAGCATTCATAAATGCAACATTGCAAAAACGTCGGATTGTTTGATTAATAGTCTAAATTTCCGTTCAAAAAATGCGCTTATGGGAAAAATACATCGAATCAGAGTTTTCACCTCACGTTTATATAGGTATAAGCAAAATTTTTATGTTTTTTGTTTTTTTTTTTTTTTAGCGTTACAATCCTTCCTAAACCAACAGTTGTTTCGATTTCTATGTCTAGGTAACTACTCTAAATTAAGTCTATCGCCTTTATGTAAACCAATTGAGACCATCTCCGGAATAATGGCCCTTAAACGACAGGTGTGCTCCTCTTGAGGAATTAGCATTGAGATCAAACGCAGACTTTAGACTGTATGGCACACCCATTGTTTTGTTGGCTCTTTTCTGGAGATGGCCACAAATTTAAATTGATCTGGTTTGGAATCTTTTAATTTAAGGTTAAAAAAATCAGAGGCAAACGAACCTAGCTCGTGTAAAGTGTTCATAGCAGATTTTTATCATGGTTGCCTCTAAAGCCGTAGCCAGAATATTGTCTTTCTCTCTCTTATACAATTTGAACGTATGAGTTAGAAAAGGATGGATATAGGGGCTGTCACGTGACTTCAGCCGCGCTGTTTCTGTACTTTTCCAACGCATCCGTTTAAATGGGCTAAAGAGAGAGAGAAATGCAATATCACAGATATGGCAAAAGCTGCCTCCTCTGTTACAAAGTAATTTATAAATGATTATTATTAAATTTTTTTTTAAAAACGTTGCGAAATTTCGAAGGAGATCCAGAAAGTCGAGTCCGAAGTGGTATAGAAAATTCGAATTTCCCGCTCCGAATTCGCATCGTTGCTAAAGCTTTAATGCTCTCCCACTACTTCATCCGGACTTTGTTTTGCGGAAATAATAAGACGCGCGGCGCTGAACTCAATTTTTGATGACGTTCTGAAAAACGGAAAATAGCTGATTACGGTTTTTTTTTTTTTTTTTTTTTTTTTCTCTCTCTCTTCAAAATTCATCAAAATTTTGCTTGCAAAGTTTTACTCGTGAAAAATAGACGCTGAAAGATTAAGTAAACTTATGCAGTATTTGCGCCACCCCGAGTCCGCCATCACGCAGGATTAGAGATAAAACTATCTTGTAGCCTTTGTTCAAAACGCAACATACTAAACACCGCGGCTGCGATGCTAAAATATGCTAATGAGAAACTCAGTTTCAGCATCTCCGTACAGTTTTATGTTGAGTCTAAGCAGAGGCGTAGTTTGCAATTTGGCAACGATGTATTTTTTACATTTAAATCCCATGTACATGATCGCCGAATAGAACACCCTACTGGCTGATCTTTTTCACGGGTTTAAATCGGCGAATTGAAACGTTGCAAAATTGCACGATAACTTCGTCTGTTATCGTATCAGTATGCTGCGCCTTCATTTCACGGTTTATGCAAAAACAGACCCGTCCTGTACGAAAAATTATCTCACAACATTGGGGCTCCTTGCAAAACGGAAATCAGGAGAATCTCATTAAGAAAGTCTATAATTTTAAGTAAACCCTCAAAATTACCAAAGTGGCCATATCGTAATGGCGGTCCAAAGCAAGTATCATGGAAGATTCCTATCTAATTTGTAAACACATAGATATGACTCAATTTAGATAGAAATTTCCCATGATACTTGCGTCTCTTTGCCACTACGCCCGATTCTGAGAGTGAGTTTCGTGATTTCTTAGTCTACTCATTGTCATTTTTACTGATTTTTATGCAAGAATCAACTCTTCAATCACCTGTTGTAAAAGTTTGCAAGAGCCCCATTCTTTCATTCATCGCAGCTGCACTTTGTCTGACGTGTAAGCAGGTGAAAGACTTTACCGACACGACTTCAGTGAAAGATCAGTGAGAGACTCCTGGAAATCCACCCCTGGGCACCGCCAATGTAATTTTATATGGAAAACAGCCTTACAAGCAGACCTGTCATTTTGGTGGGCTTTTAATCTTTGACAATAAGGCGCAGGGCTCTCAAAACGTCCCCTCTGCTCTTCCGGGGCAACAGCAATGTAATTTATTTTGAATGGGAAAACAGACTTACGAGCAGACCTGTAATTTCGGTGGTGCGTTTCAGTCGCTGACAAGGTGGAGGCTTCCCATTTTCCCTTTTTCTTGGGGAAAAATCTACCAGACACCCCATCCTACTGCACTAGGGGGCCTGAAATTCAAGCTTGCGTAGGTCCTCAAGAGATGTAAATCCGCCCCTGACCAACTCTAAAATACTAGTAGTTTTGATTTAATGGGCAGCATCCTCTGAATTAAATACAATTTTTGATTTATGGTTAAAAAATTAGAGGCAAATAATGGGGTTTCTGTTCGAATGTTGTCTCAATTTGTGATAGGACATTTATCATTTCGTCATTTCTTTATACTTATAGCTCGTTGGTGCACACAAAACGGCACCATTATTTCCTCATATGAGTTAAAAAAGGACAGAGATAGGGGCCCAAGTCACGTGATGACACCTCTTCTTTTGCTATCGCCTCCTCTAAAACATATATTCCAATGAACGAAGAAAGAAAAGACGAGGCGGCTCGTGCAATGAGGCAACACCAGATTCTCTCCATTTAAACCTACGTAAAATAATCGATCTTCTGGGGATTCACTAAGTCCTTAAAAAACGATTCTTTCGCATTGTTTCAAATGGCAAGAAACATATAGTTGCCAAATAGCACAATCCGACACTGAAGAGAAAAGTCTACAAAGATTAATAATACTCACAGCACAGAATACTCATATCAGAACGGAAACTCTAATTCATTTTGAAACATTCTTTACTTCGGGCCGCCATGTTCGAAAGTGAGCATCTTCGGCAATCTTCGGCAACTGGCCGAGTTGTGATTGGTTGTATAGCCTGAAAAAGCATGTCCGCCATCTTGAGAAGTGAGTAGGCACAGTTGCCAGTTTGTGCCAGTAAATTCCAAATCTTGTTTCCATTGGCTCTTATGGGAGTTTCCGTTCTGATTAGAGTATTCTGTGCTCATAGGACTGAATGAAAAGAAACTATGTTCCCAAAATTAGACCAATGATATAAGAATGAAAAAATTAAAAAAAAAAGTACATACTAAACCATATTCAAACGAGCCAAAGTAATAAAAAATCCATCTTGAAAGAATCAAATTATTTAAAAAAAAAAAAAAAAGAATACCCAGGAATCTGATAGAATTTTTTTCTGGATCCGCTTCTGTTCATGTCAGTGGCAGAGCGTGCAGTCTGGCAGAGTTGCATGTTTTCCATTTAAATTTACATGTAAAATATATCGATTCGACGGATCGCGCTGTGCAGTGTGCAGGCAGGGTGTAACCCTCAATATTTCGACCTATAGACTGTTTTAGTAGAGCGATATATCGTATCGATATCCGTCCGAGGGTCTCTGGTTCTAAACAAACTCTGATTCAATGCATTTCCCCCATAAGCGGATTTTTGAACGGAAATTTAGACTATTAAATCAAACAATTAATGCGACCTTTTTGCGATTATGAATTTTGCGTCCTCGTGGATGCATAATTTTGCCTGGTTCCACCCGTTAAACTGCCAAAATCAACAAGATATTACAAATTAAACGATGTGTTTGGAGGTTGGAATCACCCAAATGTTATTGTTGTTGTTGTGGAATTGGCGGGATTTCGAGCGATTCTAACCTACAAATGCAACATTTAATCTGTAATATCTTATTGATTTCGGCAGGTTCTGTCAAGCAACCAGGCATAATTAAGCATTTTCGAGGACGTAGAATTCATAATCGCAAAAAGGTCGCATTAATTGTTTGATTTAATACCCTAAATTTCCGTACAAAAGTTCGCTTATGGGGAAATTACATTGAACCAGAGTTTGTTTGGAACCAGTGGACCCCGGACGCCAATCGATACGACATATCGCTCTACTAAAACAGTCGATTTCATGACAGTGAATGGCGTTGAAAGCAACGTCTCCATATTGCACGTGTCACCACTGGTTCATATAGTTCGATTAAAAGGTACATCAGCCATGAATGCAGGAAATGGAGGGAAGAGCTCTCAAATATCAAAATTCAAAAGCCCTCCAATGTGTGCATAGCATGCACTCTTAAAATAATAATCATCATCAACTCTCATTTCCTTAAACAATAGTTTTCCACCTTGCGCGTTGCGGCGCGGCGCGGGCGCAGCGGCGGCGTGCGCATTCGCAAGAACGAGTTTCATCGAGCAAAAGGTGAGAACAAAAGGGATTTGGTGCGGTAAATCGAGCAAGACAGGAGATCGTAATCCAAGGATGCCAGATTTCGCCCGAAATCTCGAAAATCATCGCTGAGTTGAATGAGAGGAAAATCGTAATGATTCAGCAATTTTCCCACACTGTCGTAACTCACCTCGCTTACTCACTCTCTCACTCACTCACTCACTCACTCTCTCACATATTCACACACAGAAGGGGAAACTTCGTGCCCCCTGTTTATTCACCTTTCGTGGAAGCGCTTCAACTAAATAGGTATTGTTTCAGTGCATTCACTTTCACGTTGCGCCCACTCTGAATAATTAGAACACTCACTCCCAGCGAGCACTCAAAGTTTTAATGGCTGTTAATTTTTATGAGCCAACCGTGTTGCACGCGTGTCATGAAATTAAGTCTGATTTTCACCCCTTGACCACGATATGAAACTTTTTTCATGAAATCGCTCTCTCGGAACGATAGGCATTTTGATTTAAAAAAAAAAAAAACAAAAAAAAAACTGAATTTAACTTCATATTTGCGGTAGTGGCAGCAGATTTTTCACTCGTCTTGTCGCTCGGTCTCCTTAAAAGTGGGTCCACGGCAAAGATTACAGTGGAAATCTGCACAGAAAAAAATTCACGGGTACGGTTACTATAAAAGACGGGCTCGGGAACCGTGAATCACGGGTAAAAGTTGGACGCCGTCCAGACACGGTTACGACACCCGTGAATGTACGGTTTAGTTCTAAACCGTACATTCACGGGCGCCGTGTCCATGTCTTCACAGTTCCATTCTCGTGCTTTCACGGTTTTCGAGCCCATGATTTCACGGTTCCTGAGCCCATACATTCACGGTTGAGAGATCTCGACGTTCTGGTCGTCGGGAGGCGGGATGGGTGGGGGGTGACGGCAGCGGCGGGGGAGGGGAGGGGGATGAGGGAGGTTGTGGGTTGTCATGGGGGGGGGGGTGACACGGGGAGGGGGAGGAGGGATGGTGGGGAGGGGTGGAGGGATGGTGGGGAGGGGGACTGGGGAGGAGGATGGTAGGGAGGGGGGTTGACGCGGGGAGGGGGAGGAGGGGGAGGGGGAGGAGGGGAGGGGGAGGAGGGGAGGGGGAGGAAGGGCGGGGGAGGTGGGGAGGGGGAGGAGGGGAGGGGGGGAGGGGGAGGTAGGGAGTGGGGGGAGGGAGGGGGGAGGTAGGGATGGGGAGGTAGGGAGTGGGGGGGCGGTAGGGAGGGGGAGGTAGGGAGGGGGAGGTGGGGAGGGGGAGGTGGGGAGGGGGAGGTGGGGGGGAGGTAGGGAGGGGGAGGGGGAGGGGGAGGAGATTGAAGACTGTTTTATATGCTTGTACCCACTGATTTTGCCGCCTTTGGGAATACATTGCTAGAGATAACCCTTTTTTTTCATTTTTTGCTTGTTCATCCTAATATTGCCGCCCGAGGAAAGGGAAACCCCCCCCCCCCTCTTGGCGCACCACTGCAACCAGTGGCGTAATCTTAGGGGGGAATGGCCTTTTTGCCCCTCCCATATTTGAGAAGGGGGGGGCGAAGTATCATTTTGCCCCCCCCCCCCCAATAATTTGATGAAAAAGAGGAGGGAGAAAAGAAAAGACGAAAAAATACACAAAAATAAAGAAAGAAAGGAATAATTACAGGAACCAAGAAGCAAAAAATGGCAAGAATAAGTGACTCTATTTTACCCTGCGATACTGCGTCTAAAGTAAATCTAAAGTGAAAAAATCCTCTGTTGTCAATGAAATAAAGAAAATATACATTGAGTCCACTAACTTCTGTTCTGTGGGTTGGTCATTTTTGATCATTTTTGAAAGATTCAATTGCTTAAAATATAGTCTAAGCGAACCTTAATGTTCAAATTTTTCGGGGGGGAATACCCCCTGACCCCCTATTACTGGAAAGTCCCCCTCAGATTCCCTAAAGTATTGGACTGTATTTGCTACCCTCTCCCCTTAAAAATAATCTCTTTTACGCCACTGAGCGGAACATTACATTTACTGCAGTTTCAAATTTCCTGAAGACTTCTAACCTTGAGGAATAGTTTCCCAAAGCCTAGAAATATCAGCTTCATCAATAAGCTGAAAGTCTAAACTAAAAACTTCCCTTTTTGCCTGAGAAATGAAGAAAATAAACGTAAAATCTATTTTTAATTTTTTTTAAAATTTGGTGGCATTTTTATGCGATAACATTGCTTAAAATATCGTCTGAGAGAGCCTGAATTTTCTAATTTGTCAGGGGGTCCTCCCCACTGGGGGTGTCCCCCCAGACCCCCCCCTCTTCTGCATCTCTCAAAAGTTGGTTTGCCCCCCCCCCCAATAAAAATCCCAAGTTTGAACCACTGACTGCAACGCAACGCCCCCAAGTTGCCTCAAAAGCACGTCCTGGAATACCTCACTGTACCATAATTGGGAGGCAGGTAAAATGGACAACATCAAAAACTCTACAAGAGTGAAGCGTGTACAGTGACTAGATAAACTACAGTGTGGTCATTTTGGTCGTGTTGCTGAATTGTTTACGCACCCAAGCGCCCCAAGCGGCCTCGTCCGCTCATAAGAACGCCTGTAAAATACCTGATTTTCAAAAAATAAGAACGAGCGGATGTGAGCGGAGAGGAGTTCAGAGAATATAAACAAACTGGCCGCTGACGGCTGACAAGGGAAGGTTACGGTGGGGCCCCCTCCGTTTGCGCTGAAATTTTGCAGAAGGGTAGGGCTTAGGGTCCTAACAAACGTACTTACGCCCTTTTTCGCCAATGGGCCTTTTTAAGAGTTGCAAAATCACTGCAGCATATATACCGAAAAATTCGGCATTCAATCTCATCTAACACGGTAGCTCAGAGCGCTAAGGTGCAGCGCCGAAACTCTGACGTCCCCGGTTCGATTCCATCCTCGGCCATTTCTTTTTTGCACACTGTCGCACCTCACTTCAATCGGTTCGAACGACGTATCTACTTTCTCCGCCGCTATTCGTATCACTTGCCACTTGAACTTTTTTCTGTAAGATTTACAATTGCACTGCTTACTTTATTAAAAAAAAAAAAAAAAATCACTCGTATCCATAATTTGATCTCTACCTATGAAAAGAAAAATAAAATAACATATGAGGATCAAAACGTAATGCCGATGCAAACGACTGAAAATGAAACAAGTGTACTAGCATAAAAGTATATTTAATAAAAATAGACGAAATTAATGTCATTTTAATGCTGATGGTGAATGAGGGCAATAATTGCAGCATCATTTCCATCTTACTTATCCTGGAACACTTTACTGATGCGTTTATCAGTGACTTTTCGCGATGTTTCCAATGCATTTTTGGAAATAATTGCAATTTTTAAGAAGTTCTTTGCCACGATGCAATTTAGGATGCGATTTGTTTGTTCTGATTGGTTTTATGGACAAACGTTTGTTTATATATCTCATTGTTTTTTTTTGCGAACGTTTGTTTGTCTCATTGTTTTATACACGCTCTTTTATGTGTTTATGTGTTTGTTTCTTTGCATGAATGCGCGTTTGGTTTTTGGTTAGTATTAATGCGAGCTTTTTTTATTTTCATTTGTTTGCATCGGCATTACGTTTTGATCCTCATATGTTATTTTATTTTTCTTTTCATAGGTAGAGATCAAATTATGGATACGAGTGATTTTTTTTTTTTTTAATAAAGTAAGCAGTGCAATTGTAAATCTTACAGAAAAAAGTTCAAGTGGTAAGTGATACGAATAGCGGCGGAGAAAGTAGATACGTCGTTTGAACCGATTGAAGTGAGGTGCGACAGTGTGCCAAAAATGAGTGGCCGAGGATGGACTCGAACCAGGGACGTCAGAATTTCGGCGCTGCACCTTAGCGCTCTGAGCTACCATGTCAGATGAGATAGGACGCCGAATTTTTCGGTATATATGCTGCAGTGATTTTGCAACTCTTAAAAAGGAGCATTGGCGAAAAAGGGCGTAAGTACGTTTGTTAGGACCCTAAGCCCTACCCTTCTGCAAAATTTCAGCGCAAACGGAGGGGGCTCCACCGTAACCTTCCCTTGTGAGACGAAAGGCTCCCCTACATTCAGTGATTATGGCAAAATAAGGGCTAAAGTTGGAGTTTAAAGCTCAGTTTCTTACACATGTCTATCAATGTTTTCTCATATATGTTATTGACAATTTTTGATGTGCACATTAATAATTTATTTTTATTTATTTATTTTTTTTTTTTTTTATCCTAAACCGGTAAATCATGACACTATTGTCAAAATTTATTGTAAGAAATAAATGTGTAAAGAGTCAAAAGTAAGAAGGAAATAATAAAAAAGGCACGACTGAAAGTGCAAAAATAACAAGTTGGCCCGGGATTCGAACCCCGGATCGCGTGGGTGTGAGGCCAGCACATACGCACTGCGCTACGAACCACGCATGCGTCGATTGGCCGCTTTCATAGTAGATAAACGGCGATGCGCGTTCGCCTCGCTCAATTCCAAGCGGACTCGGAATGGCTGGAATCGGCGCGGCGGAGAGCTGAGAGACGGTTACTTTTCGTCTTTCAACTAAAGTTTCAGCCTAATACTTGAATAAAATGGATTGAAACTTATGAAAGTATCATCACCAAAGCATTCTGAATCCGTCTATATAAGGTTAGGTTTAGGACACGATAAATGACCGATTGAGAATACATGACAATTTTCAATGATGACTGATGGCAAAGATCTTGAGTTGAAAAAGTAGACTTTAACCTAACCTAACCTTGGGATACTCTGATGAAGCTGAAACGTGATGATTCTTTCAATCCAACCTCTCAGCAATTTAAAGTATTTTCATAGGCAAAACCATAGACTTTTACTCTATAAATTGGACAATTTTAAAGGAATTCAACACGTTTCGAGAGTCAAAATTGATTACGTCGACTCTGTTCCCAAAGCTGTGTGACCATGATAGAATATTTTACATCAAAAATTACTCACCATCATGAGGACGTTCCCATGCCGTTCCTCAAAGAAATGAGCTTAAAAGAGGATGAAAATCAAATTTCACAGAAACAAAGGCACTTGACACGATGCACTGCACTACTTAAACATAATCAAGCAAAACTACAGCTGAGTTTCACAATTTAGTACCGCATTAAGGCGACTTTTTCACCGACTTCGAAAATCTTAAGACGGAATTTCGACATTTTCAAAATCAAACTCTCATCGGTCTAAAATTCTATGTCGAGAGTTTCAAACGCACGTTAAAATCACAACCCCGTCTTCAATCTACGTGAGAACGCAACTATAACTGCACTGACGCGATTGAAAAGATATGATTGAATTCATTTCTTTCACAAATAAAATTCACTTAAAATCGTTATACTTCCTCCGCGCGACCAACCGTCAAATTCTTAACTGGAAAATGTTCAACTGACGGTTGGTCGCGGAGCCAAGTCTGTAACCGCTAAAATCGCTGCCGCCTACTGCGCATGCGCCGAAACATCCATCGTTCACGGGCCGGGCACCCGTGCTTCACGGGTAGCGGTCGCGTCGAAGCACTCGAGTAACCGTGATTCACGGGTTGTGCCACCGTGAAGTTACGGGTGTCACGACCATAATTATTACGGGCATTCCGACCGTGATTTCTTGGCTATGGCACCTGTGAAACACGGCTACCCTAGCTGCCTTTTTTACGGTTAGTACATGAACCGGCGTGGATGGTTGTCACACCCATACAGTTTTTTTTTCAGTGTGAGTGCTTTGAGCATGGATGTTTCAAGTCCCCTGTTGTCTTCTGACATTAAACAAACATTCACACACTGACATTAGTCTATAGTTGGCTGTAGGCTCCTTGACTGGAATATAAGCCATAAAACAAGCAAAAAAAAAAAAAAAAAAAAAAAAAAAAAAAAAAAAACTTCATATTTGAATACTTAAAAATATGGGAAAAACTTAAAAACTGTTAGTAACTGTAACTGTTTTTACCATTTAAAATAGTCGAATAGTGCTGTGTAAATTTAACTACTTTAAACGGCAAAACTAACAGTTTTCAAGTAACACTCACTCCCCGCGAGCACTCAAAGTTTTAATGGCCGCTGTTAATTTTTATTAGCCAACCCTGTTGCACGCGTGTCATATGAAATTAAGTCTGATTTTCATTCCTTGAATACGCATTTGAGCTGGATTATTTTTAGACCGAAGGGAAACTTTTTTCATGAAATCGCTCACTCGAAACGATAGGCCAACTGAAAAAAGTGCTGAATTCAATTATTAAAATTATGGACAAAACTTAAAAACTGTTAGTTTTATTATTTAAACCAGTTAAATAACCTATGTGCTGTGTGAATTTAACTACTGTACTTTAAAAAGTAAACCTAACAGTTTTATTCAAGTAGCACTCACTCTCGCGATCACTTAAAGTTTTAATGGCTGTTAATTTTTATGAGCCGACCGTGTTACACGCGTGTCATGAAATTAAGCCTGAGTTCCACCCCTTGAATACGCATTTGAGCCAGATTATTTCTAGACCGAGGGAACCTCTTTTATATGAAATCACTCACTCAAAACTATCGACATACTATAAGAAACTACTGAAGCTAACTATTGGAATGGTGATATACTTAAAAGTATGGAAAAAACTTAAAAACTGATACCTGTTTGGGATGGTGATATACTTGAAAGTATGGAAAAAACTTAAAAACTGATACCTGTTTGGGATGGTGATATACTTAAAAGTATGGGAAAATCGTAAAACATGTTACCTGTTAAATAACCTCCGCGTGCATGATGTGGAAATTTGATTATTTGAAATGGTAATGGTGCGCGTTTTGTTTCTGCGAGTCTCGTAATTAATATGAGTATATATGAATATTAAAGTCATTACAAATGCTAGCGGATATTTTTGTAGAATATTTTTTATGAATTCTAAATTTAGATGTCCGGATGTATTCATTCATATAAAAATAATTATTTTTAAATTGGAAACGAATTGTGAGATTGCTTGCATTTCTGCTAGTGCAGTTTTTCAGCAAATCGAATTTTTATTCACCAATCTTCATCTTTCATAAATTTCTTTCTTCTTCCTTCTCTGTGTTTGTTTACATTTTTGTTGAAAATGGCGGCGATGCTCCGTGCGTTAACCCTTTGTCTACTGGTGGAACAAATTTGTACCACCAAATTAACATGGTTTTAAATGTATTTTTAAAAAAATCACTATGCACATCAAACTAAACGAGAAAAGTTCATTCGATTCATTGGGATTGATAAAAAATTTGTGAGAAGGGTTTGTAATAAACCCGGGTTTAAAGGGTTTTAAAGACAAGTGCAGCCGCATAAGACGCGTGTTTAACTTCGCTCGTTTTGGTGACATCGATGCCGTGTCAATCAACCCGAGTTCACCGACTCGACTCATCGGGTTTGAATCGGGGTCGAGCCGAACCCGAGGTCAGCGAAAACAAACGTGTTTATGTGGGCATTTCAACCCAGGTTGGTGAAACCGGGTTCAGATCTCTCACATAAATTAAGCTATTCCAAAGATCGGCCCACAGGGGATCTTTACACGGAAAAAAACCTACGGTGAAAATAACCATATACGGATACCTGATTTTGGCACCTGCTAGATGTTATGGTAACGTTAACCAGGAGAATCCTATGTTTTGACTAGGTACAAGGTGATGTTACCTGATTGCTTGTCAAATTTACTCAAAGTATTGGTAAATGTACCATACTTCTGATCAAGTTTACCATAACATCTAGCAGGTGCCAAAATCAGGTATCCGTATGGTTATTTTCACTAATCTTTCTTTTAAGTGTAGCCCCTCACCGTCGTAAACTTTGAAATAAATTGAAAAATACGATTTATATAAGAAAAAATTAAGGAATTGAAATTCGATAAACAGCTCCAGACATTTTTTTTGTGTGGAACCATGTCTTTTCTATCTCAACTTGCTGTATATACTTTGTTGGTGGATTCTGAGATTTTTAATATTCAAGAGGAGATCAGTGGAGTGAACTTGGAGGGGGGGGGGATTAATAATCGAGCAAAAGTATTAATATCCTTAAATTTGTAAGAATATAAGGACTTTTTTCAACTTCCCCCATCAGTATTAAAGATCGCCTTTTTCAACATCAAAGGGCTCAAAAATGGTTCCCGAGGCGCTATAAATTTCAATTTCCAAAGTTCCCCCGAACCCCCCTCATCCCACTAATCATTACAATGTGGATTGTTCCAGACATGAAATCCCCCCCCTTCCTCCCTTCCCCCTTCAGAAGGGGGGCATTTTCGGACACATGTTAATACGAAAAATAGTCTTATTTTGACCTGTAGGATAAGTGGTTACAAGGACGACGTATGTTTCTGATACACCCTGTATAAAGAGCTGAAAGTGTTCGCAAAACTGTTGAAGCTCGTATCTAATGTTTTATTCACTTATCCGTACTGCTTCGTTCCTTCGTAATGTTTGTGACCGTCAGCTTTAAGTGAGATTTCTTTAGGCTCCTCGCGAGAAATAGTTTTCAAAATCCAGTTTATACATTTAGCTCAGCTGAGCTGAGCTGAGCCGGGCTTTAGCTCAGAAAAATGTCTTAGAAGAATTACGGAGTGATTTTATGGTCAAGTATCAACATCCGTTTCTGGTTGTCTCTCAGATTAAGGTTCGCACGAAAGCCGAAAGAAGGTAAATTGCAAATGACAAACAGCGCTGAACTAAATGAGGAAACAATCTATGTTTAATTTTGACGAGGGTGAAAAGCAATTTGGCAACGCTGCATTCGAATATTTAAGAAACAATCGATTCTTGAGGGGCCTTGGACCTTCTCCTAACCGATTTTTTTTTCATTCATTCAAATATGACGAATCAACTGTCGCCAGATTGCTGGACCCGCCTATGTTCGAAGTTTATTCTTTAAAATGATTTAAAGAACAGATTACTAAAAGTTCAAGTATCTGTACAAATGTGAAGAACACGTTAGAAATTAACGTTTTCCAGATGAAAATAAAATTGTGGAACAGAAGTTTTTCCGGGTTCAGTTTTTTATACAAAACTGTTGCTTTGTATCCTCATCCTCCTCCTTATGAGGAATTATCCGTTAATTCTTGTTAAAAGTTTGATTTCAATTGTCATGCATGTATTGCATCATAACGTCTTTCCATGCAGACACGTCCATCAAATCGTCCATGTTGTCACACTTTGGGATAGGACTTTTAGCACGTGTCAGCCTCTCTACTGCAATTATCGTTGCGTACAATACTTCTTTTAAGTTAAAGAATACTATTTTGGTTGAATCATATGACTCAGCGTCGTTGCAACGTTGGACACCGAATCATCTGATCCAACCATGTTGAGTCACGTAGTTCTCAACAGTGGTCATTCATACACTGGATATGAAAATATTGAACTTACACTGAGAGAAATCACTTCTTTAAAAACAAGGAAACACGTTTACTTGTGACAGTTTTCCTTGCGCGAAGTAAAGTTCTGATTGCATGAAGGAGAATCACTGTCACAACAAGGAATCTTTTACTTGTAGCAGCAGACATTTCCTTCGAATTAAAGGAACTCCCGCTTAACCCTTTATGGACCAAGCCCGAGTATACTCGTTTTCCTCCTCGAGTCTATTATACATATTGTTTCAGTCCTCATTCCAAATAAACGCAAATATAGATGAAAAAACTACAATATGAGGTCTCGTCGGGAGCCTTCAATTCGTAGGATAGGCAATTCCAACTCCCTCGAGTACGAACAGTTAACTACCTTCCCTGTATAAACGGAAGAGTGGTGTTCTCTTGAACTAAACTGGACATAAAAGGGTTAAATGTCGTTTTAGAAGTGAAGGCGCACCTAGACCGATAATCTTTAGAATTTGTCAGCACTATTTATGATATAACTCAATGAAAATGAAAAAAAAAAATGACTTCGAGTGTTCACTTTGCAACAAGGAACACTTTAAAAGCAACAGAATTAAGTCGTGGGCAAGTTTAGTTTGGATTTAAACGAACAAAAGTTGAAAATTCGCCAAAAATATTGTTCAGGTGTGCCTACACTTCTGGAACGAGCTCTAGTCAATGTTTCACTGTGCAGTTTCTTTAACACAAACGAAATACACCTTAGATTAAAGAAAGAATCCTCTCACAATCATAGTAAACATCATCGGAGGACGTTAAAAGAAGGTGGACCCAAATAAAAGTGGGCATGAAGCCTGTTAACGAATAGTCCTGGAACCCATTGTTTGTGGGGACTCTACTTTGAAATTGATTTACTAAAACGGCCGGTCTATTACGTTGACGGTACAGAAAGGGTGGTGTAGCTTACGTCTCATTTGAAAAGGGGGAGGGCTCGAGAATTCGAAAGAGCGAGACAATTGTCGACCGCGACTCACGGCTGCTAGCGCGCGCTCTCCAGAACGCGTCCACCGTATCCGTAGTAGCGTTAAACGCATAACCGATCTCTCGTCTCTCAGCCCGCGGTTTTAATCTCCTCTTGCCACGGCGCGGCGCGGCACAGTGCTTTGACCTTATGAGAGATACGGACAAAAGTAATAACTTTTTAACGAAAGCAGATGCAGACTTGAAACTTGGGCAAAATGTAGGTAATTTATTAAGCTAAACACTGGGAAAGTTACAATTTTGAATAGTATCTTGAAGGGGGGCAGGAGCGCTGCAGAATCACCAAGAATCTACAAGCATTATTTTGACGCCTTTTTCTGTCATAGTAAAATACCTTTTTTTTCTATCGGTTTACTTGACGAATTGGTGGGATGGTATCAAAAATATATTTAGGCTAACAATAAGACAATGAAATACTACACGTATATACATTATTTTTCTCGGAAGAGGGATGATCATAGGGCCTAGAAAAATCTCACTGTATCTCCTGCCAATGTACATGCCACTTCAATCTGGAAAACACTTTTGAATTGCAACTCCCTTTTTTTATTCTTTTTTTTCTTTTTTTCTGTCGGACAGACAACAAATAACAACTATACTACTAGTTATCAAAAATCAGATATCCTTGTTGAGGATGCAGCTGGATTATTCATTAGATAAAACATAATGTGAGCTTGGTAGTAAAACAACGAGCTGAAAAAAAAAGAAAGAAAAAAAACTCACCAAATGAGTTTGATAACAACGATAAAAATATGTTATTAAAAAAACGTGAACAAAGCGTAAACGACTTCTCTAATTATTAAGGAAATTAAAATTTAGTCTTCATCAAAAGATATTGAAACAAATTATGTAATAAATATATATTGATTCAATTGTAGCGAGAGTGTTGAGGCGCGAAATTGGATGTATGTGGCGAGGCGACTGTAGTCGCACAACTTCAACCTTCACCTTTTGAGTTTCACCATTGCGGCAATGCATTGTCAAATGACATTAAAGGGTTTTTTACGGCCTTTTCTCAGGCAGTAGAGTGAAATAATTCTCTCCTAGATTAATCCGTATTTATGCTAAAAGTATCAAAATGTCAAACATATTATAGATACTTTCCATTTTGCATTCTCCTTTTCAATTGCAAAAATGACTCTAAGATGCCAAAATATAACACTTGTAAATTCGTGACTTAATTATTATAGCGTGCGTGTCATCGTTAAATCCTGAAGATGTCCATTCTGCTTTATTTACTCGTTAAGTTCAGTTTTGTGATGCAGCATTAATTATTACAGTCTTAAGTAGGCTGTTTATTAGGTACCTAGCCAAGATGTTTCGAAGAAAATACTCTGCCTCTTCTCTTATTTCTATCAGTTCTTTATTCTGATTTAAGAACATTCACTTCGCAATTTAAAGAAATGAGAATCACAAGAGGGATTATTAAGCAACAGAATCATACAAGACGACTTTGTTATCACAACTCATTGTTTCATTAAGGTCTCAAGCCCTTATTGCTCTCTATACCAACTAATTCAGAAGAATTATGAATATTACTATGAGCTCAGGTTAAACACGATTTTAAGGGAGTATGGTAAAACTGGCACATTTCAAACTATCGCTGTGAGATTATGCGCAAATTTGCGCAAAATCTGAATAAATATTCTGAATCCTCATAGTTTGGGCTATAAAATATGTGAAAATGGGAGCGTTATAATTTGTTATATTTTTTATACACGTCTCCAAACATTTTGAATAATTAAAAAAACTACTTCAATTAAATAAGTGAACAAACTTATTTTCTTGAAGAAATAACTTATCGGAAGTGGAGAGATCCAATGATGTTGTTATTCCGACATTTGTCTTCGTGATCTGACTCATCTAGGATAGCCCCACTGCGTAACTCAAATGCGCGTCGCCGAATCTGAAGCGTCGATCTCTTATCCTCCCATTGTCGCTACAGCCGTTGATTTTGCAATTAAAGAAAACCAATGCCGGAAACTTACCCATTGGTTACCCCTCTTTCCATTAGAAAAGTCCAAAAAACCCTACAAGATGGTCAGTTTTTTTTTTCTTTTGTCCACAAGTCGCTGCACTGTGCGCGGCGGGCGCACAGGGGAATTGCTTTTTTACTTGCTCACTACTAAGAAGGTTAGAAATAGAGAAAGTATTGCAATGGCGCAGAGATTTTCAAAGTATTTTGTTTCGATATTGGGCCCACTACGACTCAGTAAATCATGATAATTACAAAATATTGGCTCTCATCATGCCTAATACTTATGAAGAATATTCATCCATTAAGTATCAATATTATTTAACCATATGTGGCTTGGAGCTGTAAATGCACAAACTTTCTGAGGCGTTAGTCTGTCTGCTGTAGCCGTAAAACGTGAGACCCAGCATGATTTTTGAACTATTGATCCATTTGCAACAAAATTTTGCAGAGATGTTACTTTTGACATCCCCAGAGCCTTTTTTTTTTTTTTTGAAATTTTAATTTTTAGGATAGTTATGGATAGTTTTCATTAAAATCAGAAAATAGGACAAAAAAAGGACACATTTAAATATTTCAAAAATGAATCTTTGGATGTGGATAAAAAAATCAAAGTGTGGTTGGGGGTCTCGCACAGGATATTAAAGGGGGGTGTCTGGGGTCTCCTTTAAGATAATAAAGGGGGGTCTGGGGGTCTCTCCCAGATGAAATTTGATGTGAGAAAGTGTTCGTAGGGTATTCCCCACAGTTTATTTAATGAAGCGGCCAAAAATCAGAAATTTTAAGAAATTTTAATTTTTTAATAAGAATCTGTAATAACAACTATTTTGGGGATGAACTATAGACTCAAACATTTTCAGATTTCAGATCTGAAAAAACAGCTATCGTAAGATTTACCATAACTTGGTTCAAATTGTCAACGATCCAAGAAAATTGTTACGTTTTCCATGGATTGAGTTCAAGGTTAACCTTTAGATGGTTAAAATGTTACCAATGCGCCTTGAACTTAAACTAAATACGTCTTGAAAATTTTCAGTGTGGGGGGTTTTGTTGGAAACCTCAGAAACTCAAGAAAGAGGAGACCTGCTTTCCGTGATTGAGCTTAACATCATCACAGGAATCCAACTAAAACCAAATAATAATAATAATAACTTAGTCATCTCAATCATAAAAAAGGGGTTAAATAATTAAGACAAATTAATAACGCGTAAAACCAAAATAAAATAAGCTCAATAGAAAGGTGTTGTCGCACGGGTTGCGTCGATGTTAACGCACGGCGCACAACGTAGCAAAAAATCTACGGACTCTGCCGTGCCTCGAACCGGGGACGCTGAGAGAGTGGAAGAGACTCAGCGCCTCGAGCTAAAGCGTTGGTATGTGAGCCGTCAACGAAGCTAATGTACGTATGCACCCGTTGCACAACAAGTTCGTGAAATCAAACAAACGATAATAATAATTACAAATAATACACAATAAACGAAAAACCTTTTTTTATACCTGCACCGTCCTTGGCAGTATAAACTTAATAAACATATCTCTTCAATGACTTTTGGCCGGCTTCCAGGCCTAGTCACACAAAAACCAAATAAAACCAAATAAAACGTCGACCACCTCTAGTTGATGGGAGTCGACTCCACGGTCGGTTCCGCGAAAGTCGCTCTTTCAAAATTTACAAACAAACTTGACTCCAGCAACACAGCTTCAGTTGCTGTGGTTCAGCGCTTCGCAAGTTTGCTGAATCGGGGTTCGCAAACGCTCCGAATGCCTTTGCCTAAATTATACGCAGAAAATAATAATCACTTCTACGACAAAAATAATAATCCAAGAATAACGCAATCAACAAAACAATTCATTTTCAATAATATTTTACACTTCAAACACTAAGATTCACGGTCCGGGGAGAGGAAAATTCAAGCCCCGGGGTCCCACCACGCCCCCCACCTACAGGAGCAGTGTAGCGACGAGAAAAAAGGTCAGCCACTCGACGTCCGCAATATGGCGCGACGAGTACTGAACTTAAACGGAAAACTTGAGAAAAAAAAGTTTAATCCTAGTTGGAATGGGATAGAGGCCCTGTCACAAGGACATATGTTGGGCCCCTGTTTCTATCAATATTCCGCTTTCTCGGCGCTAACTGTAATGGGAGGGCTGCTTCAAAAGTTGATGGAGATAGCAGTGTTGCCAGGTTTGGACGGGGTGGAATAGCCACGCGTGGACAGTTTTCGAGTTGGTTTCTAGCTACGCTGTGGATAGGTATGGGAGGATGCCGGAGAAGCGTGACGACGCCGGAGCCGGGAGCGTAGCTAAATTCTCATCAAAATAGTCCACGTGTGGTCGAATCTAGCCACTATTGGCAACTCTGGGAGATAGCCACTTGACGTCCGCAATATGGCGCGACGAGTACTGATCGTTCTGAATTAGCGATATTTCGACTCATCGATGTATCACTAGCTCATACCTCAAAATTCAAAGACCTCGAAGCAGCCTGCCCGGTGGAAGGTCGTCAAATGGTCATGCGTTTTCACCGGAGAGAATCTCGTCCCCGGCGTCGCGACGCGCGATCTGTTGGAAGGACGGCGAAAGCTCGCTCAAAGCTGGCTCGCCGGCCGCGAGCTTTGCACACGGCACCAATTCATGCGGCGCGACCTCGCTTCGGATCGCGCCAAACTACTCAACTTTTTTTGTACACTATTTACACTCAATTTCGATACTTACACTCAATTTCGATATTTACACTCAATTTCGATACAATCGAAACATTCAGTTTTCTCGGATTGTCAAAAATTTAAACCAAGTTATGGCAAATCTTACTATAGCTGTTTTTTCAGTGCATCAAAACTGAACTTAAAAGAATAGTAGAGTGAGAGTTGTTACAAAAAAAAAAAAAAAAAAAAAAAAAAAAAAAAAAAAAAAAAAAAAAAACTTGCGTCGGGTCGTTTCAGACCCCCCTCCCGCTGATTCACGAGGGTTATGCGAAAGGTTGAAGCGAATTTAACTCTCTAATGTTTGACCGTCTGATCGGTTATTCCTACTCAATGTGCGGCGTGACGCTGGCGCTGTTGCGTCTGGTTCCTATAGTTCGCGCATAGGACTCGAGAATCGAAAGAGCGAGCGTCCATCCGCCTCCCTCGCCTTCTCTGAACGCGATACTCACGCCACGCCGCGCCGCGCCGCGCGCGTACGCCACACGCCTCACGCCGAGTGCCCTCCTCGCCCGAGGCAATTAGCTTAGTGGAAATTACTGTGAGATGGGACCAAAACCGTAATAGCACCAGTAAGAGACTATCTTCTCGAAAACAAAACCCTCCAGTTGCCTGCCTCTCTCTTTCTCTCTGTCTCTCTCACTCGCCTCTCCTTTCCTCTCTTTTTCTCTCTTGGCCCCAACAGTCCGTAGTCCACCGTATATATAGCGAGCTTTTTCACTCTGACCAACAATCCTACCCTCACCGTCCATTTGTTTCAATAAAATAAATAAATCCTTCCTTTTTAAACGCCGTTACCCTTTTTTAATTCCTCCGCGGGCGGCTCACGTTCTCTCTCTCTCTCTCTCTCTCTCTCTCTGTCTCTCTCTCTCTCCCTCTCTCTCTCTCTCTCTCTCTCTCTCTCTCTCTCTCTCTCTTTCTTTCTATCTCTCTTCCTCGCCGTCATTGCTCAATGCTATTGAGTTGCCAAATAAATCAAAATTCAAAATAAACGTAGGACAATTTGCCGTTTTCTTAGAGGCCTTAGACAGGGTTGCCAGATCGAGGGTAGAAAGCCGTATCGTCTCCGTTTAAATCAATGTAAAGCGTACGGCTTTTTTCACCCCAATCTGGCAACACTGGCTTTACATCAACGAGCTCACGAAAAAAAAAAAATAACTGGTAGAATTTACCATTTGCATAATTGATTTTGGAGTCACCTATCAAGTACGGTAAATTTTACTAAATTATGGTAAAGTGTACCAACAAGTTAACTTATTTACCATAATGTACGTTGCATCAACCATCTACTTGATATCTGACTCTAAAATCAGCGCAGACCAGTCTTTTTTTTCCGTGCATAGAGATGATTTATGGAAAGTGATTTTGAAACTTCAAGGTGACAGCCATGATCGAAATATCTTATAGACATTTTATTTGGTTTGATTTGTTTGCCTTGGTTTTTGAACCTTCCAAAGGAAATTGTGTGAAATTTACTTGAAATTGATTTTAAACGAAAGTGCAAGTGTTTGAGAGTGGCTAATTGGACACAGAAATTGATATACCTTACAGTTCCTAAAGTCCTCATTGATATCTTTAATCTTTAAGAGTGACTCTACGTTTTTATTTCCTTCTTTACAGTAGAACTCAGCTAATTTGAAATCCTTTAATTTGTAAACCTTGATAAATTGAAGAAATAGACATTTCCCTTCTGTTCGTGTTCCACGGTAACGGATGCTACAGTTGCACGCACATAAATGAATTTTTTTGTAGTTTTATTATTTCTGGGCTTGATAAAAGCTGTGCTTAGAGATGCCATTAACTTACAATTAGTAGAACATTTTCATATGCAGGTTATTAAGGTATCAACCATATTTCACCAAGTTATTGTTGATACAATGAGTGTAACAGATGCTACCCCGTTTGAGCCTCAGTTTTTCCGCATGATAATCAAAGTCGAAACTCTGTGAATTGGACAGATCAAAAAATCTGAGAAACATCTGAGTGATAGCCAAGGGTATGTGGGACAATATTCTGTGCAGACATTTTCATGTTCATCAAAATTAAGCTTTAAAAAGAGTAAAGTCCATGTAACGGATGCTACAGCCATGTGTAATGGATGCTATGCGTGCAAAATCATTATGCACAAGTGGGTATGAATAAGGTTTTTTGTTGATGTTTTAAGATTAGTTCTTAGTACATGAGAGGGAAAATACATGAATAATGGAATTATTAAGGGATAGAAGGCTTACTAGACCCTTCTTTTTCTTATGATGGCCACAGCTGATATTTTGGGATGCTGTCGTGTGTTCCAAACCATTTGAATGAAATGAATTCTACAGAGGATGTTGTGATCCTTTCTCCAAGAGCAACTTCTGATTTAGATCGAAATTAAACTAAACAAATGAAATTTTTGATAGCCCAACATTCATTAACCCTTTATTTATTTTTCTTTCTCCTTTTTAAATTTTTATACTCAGGCTCAATTTGATGTGGAATGGCCCCTAAGACATCTATAATTTGACGAAAATACGAGCGTCAATTGAAGTTTTAAAAATTTCGGAAGTTCACCTTAGGCCAGTCGTCGCGTCGTCAAAAAAGGCAAAGAAAGGAAGTAATTGCTGGAAAGCTGGAAATTTTTTTAAAACGTTTCTTATGACCTCAGGAATCACCACCTAAGTTTGCACCATTTTTCCGACACGGCTAACGCCGCCATATTGGTTTTTCCAGCCAAAAATCGCTCTTTTTTGGGTTTTTTTCACTTGTATCTCGGCTAATAATGGTTTTTTGACCAAAATACCTCAGTATGAAAAGAAAGTTAACGGTATGTTCTATAAAAAAGGTTCTTACCAATTTTCTTCAAAGATAATTTTTCTCGGAGTTATGAGCGGTTCAAAAATCGGGTTTTCCGCAAAGTTTCCCAAATACCCGTTTTATCAGCGGCAGAGAGCTCAAAATTACATCGTAATAACTGAGCTATGAGAAAAATCAATTTTTTGTCACTCTATCATAGTAATATAACTTCTCGGAGAAGAGAGAGGGGGATGCCAAGTTCGGGGGGCCCTCCCCCCCTCCCAAATGTTAGGGGAAAATATAGCCCAAATAAGGGGCTAACCCAGAATGAATTCAACCAGAAGCTTTTATGGCTGGAAATTGTTTATTGGTACTATCTAAGTAACATGTAAAAAGTTCGAGAAAATCCGAGGACAGGAAGGGGGGTTTTGCCCCCCCCCCCGAATTAGAGGATTTATATACGTCTTTTCACACGGTTTTCCTCAATTTGCGTCCAAACAACTACACTGCCCCGAAAAAAAAACCGGCTCACCTGGCGCGCTGGATCATTCCGCTCGAAAATGCAAAAAAATTACAAAATTTAAAATCGTCATAACTTTTGAACTAAGAGAGCTAAAAATATTTCAAGAACAGGTTCGGATTCCTCATACTCTCTAGTTTTTATGCTTAAGCTCAAATTTTATTTTGGTAGCTTTTCCGCCCGTATGAAGAGTTTTTCCAAACCCTCGCGAAAACTGTTTTTTTGGAGCACATCTGTAAAAAGTTACTCAAACTTCTCACATCTCTTTGGGATAAAGTAGCATAGATAGACAAAATCTGAGACATGCATCAGATTTCTCAGAGTCAGGGCTATCGACCTGGTTACCTCAGTTTTGTCTACAAAATTTTTTTAGGGTCGGAAAATGCACTTTTCCGAGACCATGTAAAAACCGCTTCTGAACACCCAGTTTACACATGCGAAAAGATGTTAAAAGTTCAAACCGTCATAACTTTTGAACCAAGAAAGCTAAGAATATTTCAAGGCCAGGGTCGGATTTCTCACACTCTCTCGTTTTTTATGCATAAGCTTAAACTTATTTTCCGTAATTTTTACGCCCGTGTGAAGAGTTTTTCCAAACCCTCGTGAAAACTGTTTTTTTGGAGCAAATCTCAAAAAAGTACTCAAACTTGCCACATCTCTTCGGGCAAAAGGAGCATAGAAAGACAAAATCTAAGACATGCATCAGATTCCTCAGAGTCAGGGCTATCGACATGGTTACCTCAATTTTGTCTATAAAATTATTTTAAGGTCGGAAAATGCACTTTTTCGAGACAATGTAAAAACCGCTGCTAAAAACACAGTTTACACATCCCGCTCAAACATGCGAAAATATGTTAAAAGTTCAAACCGTCATAACTTTTGAACCAAGAAAGCTAAGAATATTTCAAGGCCAGGGTCGGATTCCTCACACTCTCTAGTTTTTTATGCATAAGCTTAAATTTTTTTTCCGTAATTTTTACGCCCGTGTGAAGAGTTTTTCCAAACCCTCGTGAAAACTGTTTTTTTGGAGCAAATCTCTAAAAAGTACTCAAACTTGCCACATCTCTTCGGGCAAAAGTAGCATAGATAGACAAAATCTGAGACATGCATCAGATTTCTCAGAGTCAGGGCTATCGACATGGTTACCTCAATTTTGTCTATAAAATTATTTTAAGGTCGGAAAACGCTCTTTTCCGAGACCATGTAAAAACCGCTTCTGAACACACAGTTTACACATCCCGCTACATGACCCGTTTACATGGTCTCGGAAAAGAGCGTTTTCCGACCTTAAAATAATATTATAGACAAAATTGAGGTAACCATATCGATAGCCCTGACTCTGAGGAATCTGATGCAAGTCTCAGATTTTGTCTATCTATGCTACTTTTGCCCGAAAAGATGTGGCAAGTTTGAGTTCTTTTTAGAGATTTGCTAAAAAAAAACAGTTTTCGCGAGGGTTTGGTAAAGCTCTTCACACGGGCGTAAAAATTACGGAAAAAAAGTTTAAGCTTATGCATAAAAACTAGAGAGTGTGAGGAATCCGACCCTGGCCTTGAAATATTCCTAGCTTTCTTGGTTCAAAAGTTATGACGGTTTGAACTTTTAACATATTTCCGCATTTTTGAGCGGGATGTGTAAAACTGTGTGTTCAGAAGCGGTTTTTACATGGTCTCGGAAAAGAGCATTTTCCGACCTTGAAATAATTTGATAGACAAAATTGAGGTAACCATGTCGATAGCCCTGACTCTAAGAAATCTGATGCATGTCTCAGATTATGTCTATCTATGCTACTTTTGCCCGAAGAGATGTGGCAAGTTTGAGTACTTTTTAGAGATTTGCTCCAAAAAAACAGTTTTCACGAGGGTTTGGAAAAACTCTTCACACGGGCGTAAAAATTAGGGAAAAAAAAGTTTAAGCTTATGCATAAAAAACGAGAGAGTGTGAGGAATCCGACCCTGGCCTTGAAATATTCTTAGTTTTCTTGGTTCAAAAGTTATGACGGTTTGAACTTTTAACATATTTTCGCATGTTTGAGCGGGATGTGTAAACTGTGTTTTTAGCAGCGGTTTTTACATTGTCTCGGAAAAGTGCATTTTCCGACCTTGAAATAATTTTATAGACAAAATTGAGGTAACCATATCGATAGCCCTGACTCTGAGGAATCTGATGCAAGTCTCAGATTTTGTCTATCTATGCTACTTTTGCCCGAAAAGATGTGGCAAGTTTGAGTACTTTTTAGAGATTTGCTACAAAAAAACAGTTTTCGCGAGGGTTTGGTAAAGCTCTTCACACGGGCGTAAAAATTACGGAAAAAAAGTTTAAGCTTATGCATAAAAAACGAGAGAGTGTGAGAAATCCGACCCTGGCCTTGAAATATTCTTAGCTTTCTTGGTTCAAAAGTTATGACGGTTTGAACTTTTAACATCTTTTCGCATGTGTAAACTGGGTGTTCAGAAGCGGTTTTTACATTGTCTCGGAAAAGTGCATTTTCCGACCCTAATAAAATTTTGTAGACAAAACTGAGGTAACCAGGTCGATAGCCCTGACTCTGAGAAATCTGATGCATGTCTCAGATTTTGTCTATCTGTGTTACTTTATCCCAAAGAGATGTGAGAATTTGAGTAACTTTTTACAGATGTGCTCCAAAAAAACAGTTTTCGCGAGGGTTTGGAAAAACTCTTCATACGGGCGAAAAAGCTACCAAAATAAAATTTAAGCTTATGCATAAAAAACTAGAGAGTATGAGGAATCCGAACCTGGCCTTGAAATATTTTTAGCTCTCTTAGTTCAAAAGTTATGACGATTTTAATTTTTGTAATTTTTTTGCATTTTCGAGCGGAATGATCCAGCGCGCCAGGTGAGCCGGTTTTTTTTTCGGGGCAGTGTACTTTAACGCTAAAATTTGACCAACCAATGAATTTGATCAACCAATTTTAAAAAGGATTAAATTTCCTACCATATGAGTTAATCAGATCAAAATTTCATTCACTGAGCGGTCGGAAAATAGCTGACTTTCATTTCGCGGAAAATCGCAAATTCGTGGAAAAAAAACTCGTTTTTCTGCGATTTCTCGAGTAATTGAAAGTTCGCAGCAACTACTGTGGAATAATCGTATACTGGGCTTCAAATGAGTATTATGGAGGTCTATATTTGAGTATAGTGGAGGTGCGAAGGGGAGAGGACCCACCTCCCCCCTGACCCCACTCTTAATACAGACTAATTAGAGAGAAAATGCTCAATGAATCGGTGAAATAGTTCAATTGTTTCTCGGCAAAAAACGTCTTGTGCATTTTTGGACTTTACGTTTTTTTGGATCAACTACCGACACCCTCTTCCCCCCAAGGGGAACATAGAGTCCATGAATTCTTGGTAATCAATTATGGTTATATCTGAATCAAACATATATTGCACGAAGTCTAAGTATGGAGAAGCGACAGTTATGTTTGACGGATACGATGTAGATACTTCAACCGTCTGTGCACTCATGATCGAAAACGAAGCATGACAGCTAAATCCACACTTTTGATCAAGTTATCGCCAAAGACGACATTTACTGGAAAGGAGGACAATTTTTTTGCTAAATCCTACAAGTAAGAATCAAATCATTCGGCTGATCGGTGAAGCATTATAACAATGGTAGGTTTCCGTGTCATTTACGCTAAAGGTGGCGTGGACGTAGACATTATCAACGAAGGCTTCAAATCATGCTCCATGGATGATACCATCGTATAATTGGCGAAGATTCAGATCTACTTTTGTTATTGCTCCATAGATCCTTAGATAGTAGTTTTCGATTGCACTTAAAAAATGACACTCAACGTCAAAAAAACACCATTCGTGGTACCTACATGACATATACGTAAAATTGGAGCCAATCTTTGTAAGCATCCTCCATGCTTTCACAGGTTGTGACTCTACATCACACAGTTTTGGAATAGAAAAATTTCCGTTTTTCTATTACTTGTGACTAACAAAGAGCTGCAAAAACAACCAGATGTATTTCGTGCCCCGAAAAAACCCCATTCGGATATTGGAAATGCAAGTAAATTGATGATTCTTCAATTTGCTGCAGGCAATAAATATACGACACACTAGAGGTAGAGGCTCTTTGTTTTCATCTCTTTAAAGAAAAAGTCGCCTCAACATAGACTTTCGTCAAACTTAAAAAAAGGGATTACTCATTTCACTGGACGTCTAATGTTAAAGAAACTACATCACTCGTCTAATATCACTCTTGTCGAGCTTATTTTCAAATTCAGGAGTGGATGACCACAAACGACCCGGATGCCACCTCATGAGGATGGTTCACCAAGGGAAAAGAATACCTACCTAGACTCACGGATTGACCTCTTAATCCTTAATCTCTTCTCTCATAGTCGTCCGCTGTCAAACACAGGACGACACAATACGTTCACGATGTTTGATGCGTTGCAAATGAAGAGAGACAAGTGAACTATTTCACCGATTTATTGAGCATTTTCTCTCTAATTAGTCTGTATTAAGAGTGGGGTCAGGGGGAGGTGGGTCCTCTCCCCTTCGCACCTCCACTATACTCAAATATAGACCTCCATAATACTCATTTGAAGCCCAGTATACGATTATTCCACAGTAGTTGCTGCGAACTTTCAATAACTCGAGAAATCGCAGAAAAAACGAGTTTTTTCCACGAATTTGCGATTTTCCGCGAAATGAAAGTCAGCTATTTTCCGACCGCTCAGTGAATGAAATTTTGATCTGATTAACTCATATGGTAGGAAATTTAATCCTTTTTAAAATTGATTGATCAAATTCATTGGTTGGTCAAATTTTAGCGTTAAAGTAGTTGTTTGGACGCAAATTGAGGAAAACCGTGTGAAAAGACGTATATAAATCCTCTAATTCGGGGGGGGGCAAAACCCCCCTTCCTGTCCTCGGATTTTCTCGAACTTTTTACATGTTACTTAGATAGTACCAATAAACAATTTCCAGCCATAAAAGCTTCTGGTTGAATTCATTCTGGGTTAGCCCCTTATTTGGGCTATATTTTCCCCTAACATTTGGGAGGGGGGGAGGGCCCCCCGAACTTGGCATCCCCCTCTCTCTTCTCCGAGAAGTTATATTACTATGATAGAGTGACAAAAAATTGATTTTTCTCATAGCTCAGTTATTACGATGTAATTTTGAGCTCTCTGCCGCTGATAAAACGGGTATTTGGGAAACTTTGCGGAAAACCCGATTTTTGAACCGCTCATAACTCCGAGAAAAATTATCTTTGAAGAAAATTGGTAAGAACCTTTTTTATAGAACATACCGTTAACTTTCTTTTCATACTGAGGTATTTTGGTCAAAAAACCATTATTAGCCGAGATACAAGTGAAAAACCGAAAAAAGAGCGATTTTTGGCTGGAAAAACCAATATGGCGGCGTTAGCCGTGTCGGAAAAATGGTGCAAACTTAGGTGGTGATTCCTGAGGTCATAAGAAACGTTTTAAAAAAATTTCCAGCTTTCCAGCAATTACTTCCTTTCTAAAGTACCTGACGACTGGCCTACCTCTGTAATTTGAATCTCGGAGCCAGATACCTGTGTAATTTGAAGTAAATCTCCATATCAATTTGAATTTTGAAAGATCAGTTGCGGATTCTCGGTAAATTGAAGCAATGCATTGTTACTTTTTTTGTAAATTCATATTAACAGAAATTAATTTTGTACTGATCAAACAATTGCATTTTCAAATCTTTACCTTCAGGCAGACTTGCATGAATTGCAAACCTCTTTAATTTGAAAAAAAAAAAAATATATATTTTCCCACCTCTTTAATTTGAAACCCAGTTAAAGTGATCTATTTTCTCGTTCCCTTCAGATTCAAATTTGCGGGGCTCCACTGTATTTATCTATTTATTTAAGTGAATAAAAACATTTTCGGGAAATGAAGCTAAAATAGGTACACATAAAAGAAACGGCGGGATGTTTAGGAAATTTACATTTCCATTTTCAACCGCAAAAAAACCACACTAAAAAACACAAAATAACCTAAAAATTGAGTCGCCGCTCTATAACAACAAGGCCAAGACTAAGGAGCAAGTAAACAAACACCTGTGAACCGATCTTTGAAATCAGTGGATAAAACTGGTACACTGGATAAATGAAGGGCTGGCATTGGTCCCTCTAAAGTGTTCATCGAAAAATATACCTCCGTAACGTAACCAAGTATCCCTTTGCTACATTCGATAAGCTATCAGGTTTTATCGGCTTGTTTCAAGCCAGGGCTGCCGTTTTGCGTATAATAAATGCTTTTTTTCTATTCACCGATGATTCCACCGGTTGAGAAAAGATTACAAAGTTCAGTTCAGTGTATGACTGTAATGCACGAAAATACTCTGATCTGTAATCTTTCCTTAATCGGTGGAAACTCCGTTGATTAATTAAAATACCCGCAAGTTTTTTAAAGTCATCGACGACTCCACCGGTTGAGAAAAGATTACAGATGCGAGTATTTTAGTTAATTACAGTCATGCACTGAACTCATCTGTGTAATCTTTTCTCAACCGGTGGAATCATCGGTGAGTTGAAAAATAGCATTGATTCTACGCAAAACGGCAGCCCTGTTTCAAGCAGCTTATTGAATGTAGCGGAAGGATACTTAGTTACAGAGGTATATTTCAATGAACACTTTAGAGGGACCAATAGCAGCCCTTCATTTATCCAGTCTACCCAGGGCTGCCGTTTTGCGTATAATCAATGCTATTTTTCCATTCACCGATGATTCCACCGGTTGAGAAAAGATTACACAGTTCAGTTCTGTGTATGACTGTAATGCACGAAAATACTCTGATCTGTAATCTTTCCTTAATCGGTGAAAACTCTGTTGATTAATTAAAATATCCGCAAGTTTTTTAAAGTCATCGACGACTCCACCGGTTGAAAAAAGATTACAGATGCGAGTTTTTTAGTTTATTACAGTCATGCTCTGAACTGCATTGTGTAATCTTTTCTCAACCGGTGGAATCATCGGTGAATTGAAAAATAGCATTGATTATACGCAAAACGGCAGCCCTGAGTCTACCAGTTTTGTCCACTGATTTCAAAGATCGGCCTTGCTGTCAGAGCGGCGACCCAATTTTTAGGTTATTCTTGAGGTTTTTATACAGAGTGTTTTTTTGCGGTTGAAAATGGAGATGCAAAAACATCCCGCCCGTTTCTTTTATGTGTATTTTAGCTTCATTTCCCGAAAATTTTATTATCCACTTGACAAATTAGTATAGCTAATAATGTTGTTTCTTTTCTGTTTATCTATTTGTTTATTTATCTATCGATTTATCACTGGCGGCTCGTGCAGGTGAGGCGACGAAAATGAGAGGGGCACAGGATTTTCTTTGAAACGCTCTTCATATTAATTTTTTTGAAAATTTCATGTTCCATTCATACTTTTTGGACTATTGAAACAAAGGATGATGGAATAATAACCATTTCAACCTTTATATGTTATTTTTTTAATTTGTTTTCTTTCTCCAACTTCAGAAAACGTGAGGCGATGGCTCATCTCTGTCGCCTCACTTGCCTCACCTGGCGAGCCGCCACTGCGATTTATATATTTTGGTACTGGATTTTGATGGTGGTTTTCGTTTTGTTTGTTTGTTTTCTCTATGGTGTCAGGTGACTTGAGGAGAAGGAGAGGGGTGAAGCTGCGTGATGAATACGTTACAAATAGATGCGGAGAATCGGGTGATTTTGAATGTGGGCGGGATCCGCCATGAAACGTACAAGGCTACCCTCAAAAAAATACCGGCCACTCGCCTATCCCGGCTCACCGAGGCTCTCGCCAACTACGATCCCGTCCTCAATGAATATTTCTTCGACCGTCATCCAGGTGTCTTCGCACAAGTCCTCAACTATTACAGGTAAAGCTCTTTTCTCTCCATCAAATTTAAAGCTATAACCTAAAGCTCTTTCAATTTAAAATACCAAGAGCGTGACTTTTCCCAAAATTGACAAGAGGCGCCATCTATCGGCTTGAAATCTGGAAAAGTTTTGTCTGGAATCCCCTTAACCCTCTAAGGACCTGCTGGCTGATTATGAACGATCGTTTCGTAATGCTATCGAGTTGATGATCGAGTACGTGTTATTCTTATGGGTGGCACTAATTCCGATGGGTTCCATTTCGATAGAATCCCTCCGATCTCTGCGGAAATTTTCCGATAGCTGAGAGGAGTCATCGTCGAATTTCCGCAGAGATTGGAGCGTTTCTATCGAAAAGAAACCTATCAGTGTGACGCCACCCACAAGAGTAACGCACGCACTCGATCATCGACTCGATAGCATTACGATACGATCGTTCATACAGCCTTCAGTAGGCCGATCATTTACTTCATCGTTAAACCGATCATTAAAACTGTCTACGAGTGATGCTATTGGTCAAATATTGTAAAACTTGGCCGTTGCTATGGTAACCATCGTTATTGTGTACGTTTTTTAAAGGTTCCTCATGAGTAGCCTTTATAAAACGAGACTCTTAACGATGGTTACCATAGCAACAGCCAAGTTTTACAATTTTCGACTATAAAAGCATCACTCGTAGACAGTTTTAACGATAAAGTAAATGATCGGCCCGCAGGTTAGTTCAAAAGCTACCCTTCCGTTTATATAGGGAAGGTAGTTAACTGTTCGTTCTTGGGGGAGTCGGAATTGCTTATACGACGAATTGAAGGCACCCGATGAAAAAGTCCCTTATCGTGTAAGTGTTTTCATCGATATTTGTGTTTATCCAGACTGAATACTAAAGCAATGTGAAATGTACAAGAGGAAAAAAATGAGTATACTCAGGCATGCAAGGCGCATAAGGGGTCAAGCCTCACCACATTGATTTTGAGTTGTCAGGCAACTAGGTTTTCATTTTTACACTGCTACCAAGTTTGGAGAAAAAAAATATTACACTTGACTTTAAATCATTAACTGGAAAGCTGCACATTTTCCTCTAAATCTGGCAGTGCTGTTATGATAAAGCGCAGAAGCTCTTGCTCATCAGGAAATTGACGAAAACAAACTCGCCCCGTATTTGATTTGAATTGCGGTGCGGGAACAATTAATAACCAGGGACCAAATAGCGTTCGGTCCCGAGCATTGAATTGCGTGCATCTTCCGTGTGGTTTCGACCAATCAGAGAGCTTACGCACGGTCACATGACCGAAGGTTATTTGATCCCAGCTAACTTCGAGAGATAGGCTCACCAAACCTAATATCAGATGTGGTTTTCCGTAGAAATCAGCTAGGATTCCTCATCCTGAGCATACTTTATGTTACCACACATTGCCTCCGGGAGACTGTACCTCAAATGTTTGAGCGCGCTCCTTGTCCCTCCGAATGAAATGTTTATATTTCGATTGCCAAATTGTACTTCAAAGACCGAGGATGCAATTGGGCTGTTGTAAACTATTGCTACGCAGCTTCATATAGAGGGGTCATTTTTATGAAATCGCGTAAAAACTACATTGAAAGCATCCACATAAGTCCACATCAAAATCTACACCCACATAAAGTCAACAAATGAGTTTAGCAAAATGGGTCTGTTGCACACTTCGGCTACAGCATTTTAAAGTATCAATTCCTATGTAAAAAGCCGAGAAAATAACAATGGCAGCATCAGAAAACACTAAAATTCAGTAATAAACTCATAAATTGCGAAAAACACTAGACACTATTCATCCCAGTATCTTCCCAACAAGTGCACGATATTTCGCGAAATTAGCGCGGCACATTGAAATAATCACTGCCGACTGTCATCACAGCTGACTTCGTAAACAAATAAACAGTAAACACTGACGGCGTCTGCTCGAATTCTTACGTTCCGATATCCTCAATTCCTCACAAAAGGTTGTGAAAGGCACGGAGACCGACATTTGTGTCGAAAACCTATCAAAATGAAACAATAACACACAGGAGTTCCAAGCATGATGATCGAAGTTGGAATCATCCTTGGAACTCCTAGTGTGAGTTATTGTTTCATTTTGATAAGTTTTCGACACAAATATCGGTTTCCGTACCTTTCACAACCTTTTGTGAGGAATTGAGGATATCGGAACGTAAGAATTCGAGCAGACGCCGTCAGTGTTTACTGTTCATTTGTTTATAAAGTCAGCTGTGATAACCGTCGGCCGTGATTATTTGAATTTGCCGCGCTAATTTCGCGAAATATCGTGCACGTGGTGGAAAGATACAGGGGTGAATAGTGTCTAGTGTTTTTCGCAATTTGTGAGTTTATTACTGAATGTCAGTGTTTTCTGATGCTGCCATTGTAATTTTTACGGCTTTTTACATAAGAATTGCTACTTTAAAACGCTCCAGCCGAAGTGTGCAACAGACCCATTCAAAGAAAGCGGCCGAATGATCGAGTTACGATGGTAGAGTCCTATCTAATCGCAACTTCCTCTATGATGAGACTCGTTCAAAAAGACAACATACAGTCCTTAGACGATTTTAGTGTGAAGTCAACAATTGGCCAATCGACTCATCGATCGCAATTAGCTGTGACGAAACTATCGTACATCGAAAAAAATAAATATGCCACTGTTAAAATGTCGTTGATGTTGAAAAATGTGCGACAAACCTCGAATGCTGACTCAAATATTCTTGCTGTTACTTTAGCATACAGGATGTAATCATAACAGCCTGAGATGTAAAAACATCAAATGGGGGTTAAATCAACTTTCTAAGGTTGTAGCACATTTTTTAAATAATCAAGATGTTGAATTACCGCACCTAAGTTTTTTAAAAATGTACCGATCCAAACTATCTCTCTCACTCTCCTGGGGCTCTCACGCATTTACTATAACCTTCAAAAGAAAGTACCCCGGTCGAAATTTTTGCTCCTTTAAATCTTGGCAATCTTTTAACAATTTTGCGGTTTTCAAGGGTTTAAGGACTAATCCAGAACGCCCATTTTAAAGTACGTCATGAAATATCGAAAGTTTCATTGAAAATAAAGGACTTTACCAGTAGATTTCCGATTAGGCTACGTTCTTTTGAAAGCGATAGTACCGATCTCCTTAAAGCGTCATATAATTCGTATGCAACGCTTGATACCACTACATTATCTTATCAATATCGCATTAAAATGACTCGGGAGGTACAATTCTGCCGAGAAAACTTCGCAATAAATGTCACTGTACACGATTTCTTCGATGAGAGAGAGAAAGCAGTACATGGGTGTCACGACTGTCATGTCACGTGCGAGTGAGAAAGCAGTACATGGGTGTTACGTGAGAGTGATAAATAGCAGTACATGGGTGTCACGTGAGAGTGAGAAAGCAGTACATGGGTGTTACGTGAGAGTGAGAGAGATAGACGCTTAACAAACTTTTCCATCGGATGACGTCACCACTAAAATCGTCTGTAGGTACCCGAGAAGAGCAGTGCTCATCAGACTTCCCATGCACTCGTCACTCGGAACTCCAACTGTATCCGAATGGTGATTTATCGTAACCGTCGCACCTGTTGTTTCAAGATCCTTCATTTTAGTTACCACCTCGCAATTATATACAAAGGCTTCTCTAGTCTTTCCTTCGAATGTACCTCGAGAGCCACTCGAGATGCGCCGAGCTGCTGCGGATAGCCCCGTGCTGGAATTTTCGAGCACGGGTCTCGGAATCATCAAATTGATCATCAAATGCAATTATTGGCCCCCTCCCCAACCCTCCCCACCACTCCCCTCCCCACCCCTCCTCACCCCTCCCCACCTTGCTCCTCGATGTTCCTTGAGAGATGCTTGATGACGTTGGTGGTGCTTGGTGGATGCAACAGGGTTACTCCGCCCCCACCCCCGCTCCTTGTCATCTACCGACAGCGTTGCCAAATTTGAGGTTAAAAGACGTATATTTTACAAAAATAACTATATAGCACTATAGAGACTACTAGAGAGGATTTATGAGGCGTGATTTTGAAACCTCACGGAGTCAACTGGATGGAAATCTTGTGTGGACATTTTACATGGGCTTGGTAAGCTTGGTTTGTTTGCCTCATTTTTTTCGTATTATTGACCGTTTGCAATTTTTACTGGACGTGTGTAAATTTTTGAATCTGTCGGTTCTTGGAAATCCTCCGTGCCAAGAGAGAATTCGGGAGAACAACGGCCACTGCGAAGGGTTGGAGTAGAGTCCCGATATACTTTGAGAGTTGCGCCAATGTTGAATTCCTTTCTGATTGGCTCTCAGATTTAGGCTGTCAAGAAAGCTCCAAGAGGCAAATGCAAATGGCGGAGGGTTTGTTTACTTTTCGCGTACTAACTTTCATAACACATTTGAAGTAACAGTGACCGCAGTAATTATTGTTAATTTTTCCTCTGCTTGAATGTTATTCTGGAGAACATTATCTCTTTCAATAACGACCGTTTTTGTCGAGAATCTGAACATAACTTACAAGAGATAGCAAAATAGCGGCAACAGCGCAGAGGCAAATGGCCATCCGCCATTTGCAATTTGCCTTTTGGGGGATCCATTCATCCGCTTCTTCTTCTTCATTTTCAGAGACTTGGCGTAACTCTCATAGTATATAGGGACTGTAGATTGGAGTAGCCAGCATAGCCGCACTGTTGCTAAATAAAGCATTACTATACCTGAATTCTCACCCGCCTTCTTATCGTGAATAGAGTAAAGTAAATAACCAGTTTTTTCAAATAAGTGTATTGCATAACCATTAGATTCTACGTACCTTATAAGTATCTCTTCACGTCAACATAATTCATGAAAGATCACAAGTGAATTTACAATTACAATTTTATCGAACGATGTCGTATGTTTTGTCCTTGTCTCACTTACGGTCTCTTAATGACGTTTAACCGCCATGACACTCAATCATCCTAACCTCTCTTCGTATCGAGGCTTGCTCGAGGTATGGTACGCTAGGTGATGGTGCCGATGGACCCATATCCTACAGTTCTATACCCAAAAGAATTAATTGTGAGCAAGACTAGGACAAAGGATATAGGCCTTTTTTTTCGATAAAACTGTGGTTGTTAATTAAGGTGCGATGTTTCGATAATGTTGTTGGAACGTGATATATTGTTAGGTACGTTGAATCTATAGGGTGTAATAAAATCTGAGGGAACTCGTTGTTTACTAGCACAAATTTGCATTTGAAAATTTGGATTCGATTTCTTACGGGAAACCGCGTGAGAGCGAGTGAGATAGGACATTTGTTTGGATCCAATTATTTTCGTGACGTCGCGCAATTAACAGATCTACCTTATTTGTATACCTTATTCGCATATGATAAAATGCGCAGAAAATGAAAATCCACCTATTCACGCATGTGTAGAAATTGCTATAAAGGGCGAACTCTTCTTTCTGAAACGAACTCTTTGCAACTGTGCGCGCACTTATAAAACATGAAACACATGTTTCGGGGGCTGCTTACACAGTTCTATAGTCAGATTAAAGAGGTTGAGTCAAAATCGACGTTTTTGGCCCCCCCTTGAAAACGACTCAAATTTTGCTCATTGATTTAGCACCACTAGGAGCACCTTTTCCCAAATTTTCAAGCTCCTACGACAATTTGGGAAGGAGTTGGAGGGGGGCGAAGGGGGGAACATGGGGGTACATTGGAAGTGAACCAAAAACAGTATATCTTCCGAACGAAAAGAGATATGAAGGAGCGGTTTTCACTGATTAACGCCAAAAAATAAGTTCTTTTCGCTCTCATGGTTGAAAACGCTCGAAATGCAATTTTTACTTGCGGCGTTGCCATTTTTATCGTTTTTTCGGGTCAAAAATTACGATAAAAAAATTACAAAATCTGCATTTTCTCAAAAACCCATTCGACGATTTTGATTAAAAACTAGTATGTTATTCTCCTTTGAATTCCGCGTAAAATCGTCTAAACCGGACCCGGGGGAAACCGTTTGTATCCAAGATACAGGGTGTCAAACTGGCACACCTCAAATTCGGAAGGGTTCTTATTTCCCTCACAACTTCTGAACTACTCAAGATTTTTGAATGCGGTTTGCGCTGAAATGCGTCAAAAAGCTAGAAAATTCGAGTTTTGGGCGCGCAATGGCTCCGATTTCAATCAGAATTAGCGGTGTTGCCATTTTTATCGTTTTTTCAAGTCAGAAATCACGATAAAAAAATTACAAAATCTGCATTTTCTGAAAAACCCATTTAACGATTTTGATTAAAAACTAGTGTGTTATTCTCCTTTGAATTTCGCGTAAAATAATCCAAACCGGACCCGGGGAAAACCGTTTGTATCCAAGATACAGGGTGTCAAACTGACGAACCTCCAATTCGGAAGGGTTCTTATTTCCCTCACAACTTCTGAACTACTCAGGACTTTTGATTGCAGATTGCGCTGAAATGCGTCGAAAAGCTAGAACATTCGAGTTTTGGGTGCGCAATGGCTAGGGTTTCATTTAGAATTAGCAGTGTTGCCATTTTGATCATTTTCCCTGGTCAGAAATTAAGACAAAAATATTTAAAAAAAAATGCATTTCCATCAGGATTCTTGAACCATCATTTTCCTCTGCTAAAGCCAAGGTCAGAGGATACGTGACGATAACTCCCATGAAGAATAACGAAGGTCAGTTTTCCTATGCAAATGATTGTATGGCTTTTTTGGAAAATGCATTTTTCAAATGTTTTTTGTTTTAATTTCTGACTAGGGGAAATGATAAAAATGGCAACACTGCGAATTCTAATTGGAACCCGAGCCATTGCGCACCCAAAAGTTGAATGTTCTAACTTTTTGACGCTTTTCAGCGCAAACCGCATTCAAAAATCTTGAGTAGTTCAGAAGTTGTGAGGGAAATAACAACCCTCCCGAATTGGAGGTTCGTCAGTTTGACACCCTGTATCTTGGATACAAACGGTTTCCCCCGGGTCCGGTTTGGATTATTTAACGCGAAATTCAAAGGAGAAACGCACACTCATTTTTAATCAGAATGTTTTTTTTTTTTTTTTTTTTTTTATTAGAAAATGCAGTTTTTGTAATTTTTTATCGTGATTTCTGACCAGGGAAAATGATCAAAATGGCAACACTGCTAATTCTAAATGAAACCCTAGCCATTGCGCACCCAAAACTCGAATGTTCTAGCTTTTTGACGCATTTCAGCGCAAACTGCATTCAAAAGTCCTGAGTAGTTCAGAAGTTGTGAGGGAAATAAGAACCCTTCCGAATTGGAGGTTCGTCAGTTTGACACCCTGTATCTTGGATACAAACGGTTTTCCCCGGGTCCGGTTTGGATTATTTTACGCAGAATTCAAAGGAGAAACGCACACTCATTTTTAATCAGAATGGTTTTTTTTATTAGAAAATGCAGTTTTTGTAATTTTTTTATCGTGATTTATGACCAGGGAAAATGATAAAAATGGCAACATTGCTAATTCTAATTGAAACCCTAGCCATTGCGCACCCAAAACTCGAATGTTCTAGCTTTTTGACGCATTTCAGCGCAATCTGCATTCAAAAGTCCTGAGTAGTTCAGAAGTTGTGAGGGAAATAAGAACCCTTCCGAATTGGAGGTTCGTCAGTTTGACACCCTGTATCTTGGATACAAACGGTTTTCCCCGGGTCCGGTTTGGATTATTTTACGCGAAATTCAAAGGAGAATAACACACTAGTTTTTAATCAAAATCGTTAAATGGGTTTTTCAGAAAATGCAGATTTTGTAATTTTTTTATCGTGATTTCTGACTTGAAAAAACGATAAAAATGGCAACACCGCTAATTCTAATTGAAATCGGAGCCATTGCGCGCCCAAAACTCGAATTTTCTAGCTTTTTGACGCATTTCAGCGCAAACCGCATTCAAAAATCTTGAGTAGTTCAGAAGTTGTGAGGGAAATAAGAACCCTTCCGAATTTGAGGTGTGCCAGTTTGACACCCTGTATCTTGGATACAAACGGTTTCCCCCGGGTCCGGTTTAGACGATTTTACGCGGAAATTAAAGGAGAATAACATACTAGTTTTTAATCAAAATCGTCGAATGGGTTTTTGAGAAAATGCAGATTTTGTAATTTTTTTATCGTAATTTTTGACCCGAAAAAACGATAAAAATGGCAACGCCGCAAGTAAAAATTGCATTTCGAGCGTTTTCAACCATGAGAGCGAAAAGAACTTATTTTTTGGCGTTAATCAGTGAAAACCGCTCCTTCATATCTCTTTTCGTTCGGAAGATATACTGTTTTTGGTTCACTTCCAATGTACCCCCATGTTCCCCCCTTCGCCCCCCTCCAACTCCTTCCCAAATGGTCGTAGGAGCTTGAAAATTTGGGAAAAGGTGCTCCTAGTGGTGCTAAATCAATGAGCAAAATTTGAGCCGTTTTCAAGGGGGGGCCAAAAACGTCGATTTTGACTCAACCTCTTTTCACGGCAGTACGAACCCAAGAGAGTGTTTCAACTGTCTAATGAATCTCGACAAGAGTAGATTGAGGCCAGAGAGTTCGGAATTGAGCGTAACAGCGTCTCTTAAGTATGAAAATGCAAGGTAGTACCGCAAGCCCAAAGGAAATTACAGTATTGAACCAATTTCCAAACTCGATGAAGGAATATGATCAGAGTTGCCGAATTGCATAGAAAAATTTCCCCACTTTCACGTACCTTGAGTTGAATTGGAAAATTTCCGATTTTTCGCTCAATATCTGACAACTATGTATATGACCTTTCGACCGCACGCGGCGTTGCCGGTACTCGGCTACAATACACGAAGCTTTAGGACTCATCAGCGGCAGCTCGTGACATTTGGCACTATTGAATGGTCTTCATAAATACATGGGTGAAATAATCGATTCTAAGGGAGACATCGTGCCTCACTTCAAATCGATTTTCTACACAGGTTGTAATGGCAAAGAAGTATGGGTGCGAGATTGCTCGAGCTGCTTCTGCTTAGAAATCGGTGAAAAAAAATATAAATATAAATTATTTGGCTGCACATGAAAGAGCTAGTGTAAAGAGAGCTACACGCAGAAAAATTTCTGATTGAAATTACGGAACGTATTAAGAAATTGGGGTAAAAAGAAGTTCCTTTTAAAATAATGAGAATTCTCATTGATTCAACGAGAATTATCATTGGTCTAACTGAACGTTTTGATGATTCAGAAGAATCACAAGAAAGAATCGTTGGATCAATAAGAATTCTTATTATTTTAAAAGGAATTTCTATTCACCCCATTAATAATAATACGTTCCGTTATTTCAACCAGAAATTTTTCTCCGTGTAAGTGTGCGACTACTTTTTACCCTTACAAGCGATGTATACCTTTTTTCCATTTTAAGGAAATTTAATTTCTTTCATAGGGGGACACGGGGATATCTGCTTCCTCAAAACAACAAAACCTGACTTTTACAGATGTAAATATGTGAAACTTGCCGCTTTCAGGGTGGGGGTCAAGTTCAATCTCGAAATTTCATGAATATCGGTAATTTTAAGAGGTATGTAAACAGTATTAATATGGATAAAACTTGATTTTTATGCTTTGATTTGTGTATGAAAAACACAGAAGGCCTCTGTTTTTATTCATCTATATCGCTAAGCGCTCAGCTTCAATATTTTACGACATTTCACACTGAAAAAAAAATCACCAGAAGCATGACAGTATGTGAACCAGTGGCGGCTCGTTCGATTTGGCAACCATGCTTTTTTACCATTTAAACCTATGCAAAAGTATCGATATCTTGGGGGTGCATTGCACCTCCTGAAGATCGATTGTTTTGCATAGGTTTAAATGGAGGGATTACACTGTTGCCAAATTGCATGAGTCGCCACTGATGTGAACCTATGCAAGGAATAGTACAATTACCAGAATTCTAGTGTTTTGTACCGTAGTTCTTTACAATTTTTATAGGAAATTCTTGTTCTATGACCATATCCTGGTATTAACATCAGAATTTTCTGGTCAAAGTACTAGCCTTTCTTTCGTTCACATATCTTTGTGCTTCTGGTAATATAACTAGAATCTGGTATTATGACTATCGCTTTTTTTTCAGTGCAAAAATTTAACATATTTTATGAAATAAAAATAAATTTCACAACAGTTTCAAACTCTACTCAAAACTCAATTCAGCGCCAACATTGATAAAAAATACTATAGAATTTACGCGATGAATTGTTTTCGCTAACGGAGGAGTGACGTCAACGTTGTTTTATAATCTTTGTTTCCCTGCGTGTGAATACTCGGGTGAGGGGTGGACCCGGAGTTTCCAGGAAGAATAATAAGGGCTGTCGTCCCTCTTCCCGTCCTGTTAAGAGTGATACCGTCGAGAGCCTGACTAGAGGTTGTAAGCAATCCTTTGAGTGGAGATGTGGAGCATTCAGTGTTGCCGAATCGCACATTGTTTCCTGTGAGTTCTTGCAGCGAGAGTAGGGTTCCATTTGGCAACATCGGGAGCAGTGGAGCTCAAGCTCGCTGGTATAAGCGCATAGAGCAGTGTTGTCGGATTGGGGTGAAAAAGCCGTAAGTTTTACATTGATTTAAATGGGGACGATAAGGCTTTTTACCCTCGATCTGGCAACACTGGCACAGAGCATAGATAAAGAGACGGGCGGCTGTGGTGTTGCCAGATTGTGCAAGATAAATTTCTACAAAAAGGGACGTGCCTTTTTACAGAAGTATCTAAAAATAAACTGTCGGGGATACCCTCCGAAAACTTTCTCGCATCATTTTAATCTGGAGGAAACCCCCAGACCCCCCTTTAAAATTCTGGAGCAAACCCGCCCAGCCCTTTTTTAATATGCTAAGGGGGACCCCTAAACCCCCCATTGAATTTCTGACCCAGACCTCCCCCCTTTAAAATCCTGGGGGGGCTCCCAGACCCCCATTTAAAACTAACTTAAAAGTGTCCATAATTAACTTAAAAGATATAGTGTCAAACCAAAAAACGAAAAAAGAAACTCACTCTGAGAAATCTAGAGAGCAACATTATTTAGTGCTAACTCTGGATGCATATTGCATATGAGTCAATGGCTAAAAAATGGTGTGAGCTTATGGACTGACAGACTGACATACGGACAGACGCTATAGAATTGTTTTGCATAAAACCCTGGAAAGAAGAAATTTTGAATTTTGATGAAAGTGTGTTCTTTTGGATTGTATTAGTTATGGGTAAATGGCCATTACTTTTTATACATCATGGTTGACTTAGTCGTGAGAGTCCAAGTATCGAAACAAAATACTTTGACAATCTCTGCGCCATAGCAATACTTTCTCAATATGTCTATAACTTTGTTAGAGTAAGAAAGTAAAAACAGGTGTGCTAAAAAATACTGGGAAACGAGCAAAACAATTTTTCGTGAGGAATTTTCAGCCCGAATCGCAGCCATTTTCAAGGTGAAAATTTAAAAAGGTAAAAAAATACTACACAAATAATTTCAATACGTAGAGAGAGCCACAACTCCTCCTACACACTGTAAACTCAGGAGTAAAAACACCTGCGTTATTCCTGCAGGCTGAATATGAGGGATCATTTTATTATAATCGTATCGAGTCAGTATCTTAATGCGTGTTATTCTAAAGGGTGATATCATAACAATATGTTCCATTCCAAAAGAAACCCTTCAATTTCTACGATGCGTGGCCAATAGTTTGGGAGTCATCGGAGAATTTTCGTAGAGATGGAAGGGTTCCTATTCGAATGGAACCCATCGGAATGACACCACCCATTTAAGAATAACACTTACTCGATCAGCATCTCGATGGTATTATTATACGAATCGATCGCTCATAATCAGCCTGTTGTGTTTAAAGTGTGTATGAGTTGAGTAGTAACTCTGTTTTAGAGCATGAGTGTCATGCTCTATTGAAATCGTTTCTACAAGGTCAATAATGCTTTTCTTATAGGAACGGCATGGTTCGGGGGTCCACGATTCTATCGCTTGGTTTCAGTATCGAGAACGGGTCCTCGAGGACCGATTGACCCATGTGATTCCGCCAATCCGGTGTCCTCCCAATTTGTCGCTTTTTCTTTGTGGCGGGAGTTTTTGGCCTAGATTGAGGTTAAGCATTTTTGGGAATGTAATTACGTTACTAATTTGGATCAGACTTCAACGAAATTTTCTGTATGAGATATTGGGGTTTTATATCAGAGGATTGTGTCCATGTTTCGTGTATTCTGCGATTTAAAATGCATTTAGATGATTTCAAATTTCCAATCCTGTTATTGTTGATGTTTCGGTCCGCTAAAAGAGTTCGTTTGGGGAACGCGATCGGCGTTGCGTTTTAAGGTGAATCCTCAGCGACCTGTAGTAAGATTCTCATCCGCTAGATAACGCCACTGTTCCGCGGTCAAGAAACCATGCTTTTTCCGCCTTTAATCGTTAATTGCGAGAGCTAGAGTTAACTTTTCGAAAATGTAAGAACGTTGCGTTCTAGATCAAATCCTAAGGAAAATTTTAAGACCATCCCGAGCTTTCTACGATCAATTTTTCGGGTAGATAATATTGGCAGCGAATTGTAAGTTTGAAGGTTTTGTTCGAATTCGTACGAAACTACCATGTCGCCGTGCCGCGCGGATCGCACGAACGAAGTTGAAAGAGGACGAACAAAGAACACTAGGCGGAGGGGAGGGAGTCGCGGACCAGCTGACGTAGCAGAGACTCGCTCCGTCTCGTTTCCTTTCGCATTCGCCTCTGTCCTCTCTCTCCAGCCTCGTATTTTCGTTTTGTCTCATATGCCCCTCTCTCCACTTACAGTTTTGCGACGACCTCCCGTCCCCTTTGCCCTCCCCGCGAACTACTGCACCTACGCCTACAACAGTTGCTTGCCGCGTTGTGCAGATTGCATGAATGATGTGTGTCCATCTACTTCATCCCAATTTCACAGCCATCACGGATGCCACGGGTCTTCTACCTGGTTTTATGCGACATCGGTCATCGTGGCCCAGTGTTACATGGTAATCAGCGGCGGATTCGGGAAAGGCACGCCCCCCCCCCCCCCCCAACTCACGGTAGCCTTTGCCTTTTTTCAAAAAGATTGGGATATGGGATTTTTTTCAGAAAAAATCCCATAAATTCCTCCCTGCAAATTTGAAAATTCATAGGCGTGAAGCCCCCCCCCCTAAAAGAATTTTCTGGATCCGCCATTGGTAGTAATTGAGGAGGTAGCTGGAAAAACGGCCTAAGTAGCAAAATCGCGTTCTGAGAAAACGGCTGTTAAAGTTTTTATTTTAGTGCCAATCTAACATAGATGAAGAATCAGGCTTGGGTTGGATCAAAAAAGTTGATCCATACCCTCAGGTTGAAGTTGGTACAACTGAAATATGCTTTGGATGTATAGGAAAGAAGAAATTGGATAAATACGAAAGGTCTACTAAGGTCGTTTTTCCATAGAACGACCTGTTGCACAGAGACAAGTCCTCACTAAACGCTGAGTATTAACTCCGTTTTTCCAGAGAACGACTTTCTGTATGGAACATATGTACTACATGATAGATGTAAAAAAAAAAAAAAACCAAAAATCTGCAAAAAAAGAGGCGAATTTATTAGAAATAAAGAATATAAAATTATTCGTCCTCGTATTCACTCTCGCTTTCACTGTTGCCCGAGTCCTCTTCACCATCTTCAATTTTCCCCATTATGGTCATTATAGTCGCCAGCAGAAGTGGCAACCTCTTCTCATATAAACTCCCATATCTCACTCAATTATTGACGTACGGTCATGAAATTTTGTGGAGATATTATTGAGCCTATGTGCTCTCAGAAAGGTTGTTCTCCGGAAAAACGGCCTTAGCCGGCTAAGGCCGTTTTTCCAACTAGCTCCTCAATTTTTGCGGCACACTACGCCGGATTCCCGTGCGCTTTCCCCACACTTACCTTTCTCCCTTATCTGTCAATGGGCGCTCCCCGAGGGGCGGCGCGGCGCCCCCCCCCTAATTCAGAAAAATCAAAACTTTACAATAAGAAAGAATCGGAACATTCGAAGATCAAATAATAACGAAAGGAGTAAGAGTTAACAAACTTTATTCTTAGTTTACTTTACAATTTTAATTAGGGGTGTAATTTAGGGGGGGGCAGGGCGGGAAGTAGCCCCCCCCCTAAGCAGTGGTGCCCAACCACCCCTTGCCACTATACAGCTCGCCCCCCAGTTTCAGGATTCCTTTCCCCCCCCCCCCAGATCTAGACCTCCCCCTGATTTTTACCCCACCCCCTCCTGATTCAGACGACATCATCCTTCCCACCCGTCATCTCCCTCGCCGAAAGAAGTTTTAAAATCTACTAGTATGAACGTGTCTACATTGGCAACTACCGTTGGCAACGAGAATTTTGCGAACTTCCTTGAAAATTCCGAATCCTCTGGTCGATAATTACATGATTAGAGAATGTATAGGCAAGAGTTTTGGTTTTGTTAATTTAAATGGGTTAACTCTTAGGATTCATCAGGACAATGAAAATAAACAAGGAATAGTTGTACTTAGCTTTTTACTGTTTCTATCATCTGATGCTGTCACTTTATTCATAATATCAAACACGTCAAAAATAGAATTACTTTTGATACAACTACATGCTACAATCACTTACAATTTCTACCATTTGGAAGGATAATTGATTTATTTTCTATTTTGGGCGGAAGTGGGGGGGGGGGGTTCTCTAGACTTGCCCGTCTCTAGGTGGTGTCCCCTAGACCTTCCATTGACATTCAAAAAGTTGCCCCTACGGGCAATTGTTTTGCGGGTGCCCATGTCTTTGTCCATGGTCTCTGAACCAGAAATTGAACGTTCTTCCGGTCTGTGGTTGCCTTCTTTTCTCATAAGTTTAGACACGGCCACCCTGTAAACCCCACAACAAGTTTTAAGTCCGCAATCCGCACCCTCGACCCGCAGCCACTATCAAAAGTAAATTGCCGGTTGACTTGCAGGTACTCTCCTCCTCCTCCCCAAACTTAGATTAGACACAAATATAAACTTAAAAAAAAAAAAAAAAAAAAAAAAAAAAAAAAAGGTGAAAAATAGAATGTATGCCCCAGCAAAGGGCCCCCTCCACAGTTTTCCAAGAGAGGGAGCGACCCCCTTGCCAGCGTAACTCCGAAAAAATAATTCCAACTGGGGTCCAAGTAACTCAAGTAAGGTCTCAAAATGAAATCAGATGGATCCAAAATTTTAACGGCGAGTACCGGTAAGCTTACTCTTTTGATCGGTCCAAACCGGATTGCGATACATCGATTTACTCTCGAGATATCGATTTTTCAAAGGCGCGCGGTATAGGGTCAGAAATCTAAGATTCTCTAAAATCCGCGAATTTCGACTCTCATGGACCTAGCATGCGCCGTGAGAAGTCATATGTGAGTTTTTTGAGTTCACATGAAAATCGTTAAGGGCCCTGACAAATTTCGGACCGATAAAGTCTATATCGGGGGGGGGGGGCGTGGCCCCAACTCCAGCGTAAGTCTCACGTACAATGTCTAACTGCGGCCGCGGGAGGTCCCATAAGATCCGTTTAAAAACTTGGATGGATCTGAATTTTTTCAAGAATTATCTAAAAGCTGAAGCTACCGCCCAATCCAAACCGCAGTGCGCAATCCATCGATTCGTTCTCGAGATATCGATTTTTCAAAGGCGCGCGGTCTTGTCAGATCGACCTTAGAGGGGCGCTGGAGGCTGGAAAAAGGCGAATTTCGTCTCTCACGAACCAGTCGTGTGCCGTATTATATCAGTTCCGCTTTTTTTCGGGTCCCAATGATATCCCGAGAGGGCCCAATGCAGTTTCGAGCCAAAAAATATCATCTTAGGGGGGGAACTACTCCCCGTTTCAGCGTAACTCTGACAAGAAATGTCTAACTGCGGCCGCGAGAGGTCCTGTAAGGTCATTAAATAAACTCGGATGGATCTGAAATTTTCGAGGTTGTCAGTCACAAGCAAGCGCTTTCGACCGGTGCAAACCGAATTGCAATACATCGATTCACTATCGAGATATCGATTTTTCAAAGGCGCGCGGTCTTGTCAGATCGAACATTGAAATAAGCTGTGGATACTCTGTATCCGCGAATTTCGTCTCTCATGGACCGTTTAAGCTCCCTTAAAAATCGAATGAGCTTTTTTCAAGTTCATATTACGTTCCTTAAGAGCCTTGATGAGTGTCGGATGACATTTGATCAATATTAACATTCATTTTTTAATCTGAGACAAAAAGAGCTGAAACCATAAAGACGAAGAATTTCCATCGTGATGACTTTGGTTCAAGCGAGGAAAATTCTATAGAAGTCCCAAATAACTAGACTAGACTTTCCGGCTTGCTAGGATTGGTATTAAGAATTTCCTTCCTGATGACTTTGGTTCAGGCGAGAGAAATCTAAAAAAGTCCCAAATAACTAAACTAGACTTTGCGGCTTGCTAGGATTGGTATTGCGTCATCCGATTTTAAAGAAACTATCACTATCGAAATCGATTTTCAAAACCACAGTATTCACCTCGCCTCGTGAACAACTGTCTCAACACGCTATAAATAAATTTTCATTCCCATTTTGACCTATCAAGTAAATTTTACAGCGATCACTGTTATACAAACACAAATGTAGCGTTGCGATTGACTTTGTCGCAGTTTTGACCTATCAATATGGAACTTCACACTTACAATGATTTACGGCCGACACTCATGCTCTCTTTGCTAACACTGTTCCAGTGTTGCAAGTTCCAACTTGTTTTATTATTATTTTATGTATTTTTTTTTTTTTTTTTTTAATTTTAGAGTTGTAGAATGGCTGCGATTTGAGCTGAAACGTCCTTTCATCAAAAGTTTTTAGCGGGATTCCCAGTTACGCCAAAGCAACATGTTCCTTTTATATCAAGTCGTCATTGGCTCGTCTTCTATCTTGTTTCTTTCTACAAAAAGGAATCGTTTTCGGACAGGATACGCACATCAGTTGGTCCCTTTTTTTTGACACGAAAAAGTTGGATCTCTTTTGTAGAAAGTAGTTCAATGCAGAGCTGCCGCTTTGGGCATAATTAATGACATTTTTCAATTCACCGATGATTCCACCGGTTGAGAAAAGATTACACAGTTCAGTTCAGTCCATATTGACTATGATAAACTGAAATACTCGCATCTGTAATCTTTTCTCAACCGGTGGAGTCGTCGATGACTTTAAAAAACTTGCGGATTATTTTAATTAATCAACGAAGTTTCCACCGATTAAGGAAAGATTACAGATCAGAGTATCTTCGTGCATTACAGTCATACACTGAACTGAACTATGTAATCATTTCTCAACCGGTGGAATCATCGGTGACTAGAAAAATAGCATCGATTCTACGCAAAACGGCAGCCCTGCACAGTTCAGTTCAGTACACTATACAGGGTGTTTTTTTTATCTCCCCCCCCTGGTTTTTTTTCTTGCTAATTGAGATAAAATGTTGCGGTTTGGACTATTCTTCATCATTTTGGCTGAATTTTCTTTTTTTGGGGTCGAAACTCCCCCAGCCCCCCTAGGGGGGCCCCCAGGGGGGCTATCTCAAAAATTTCAAATGGCAACCCCTATCTTGTGATACATTGTTCGAAAGGGCATAAAATTCTAAGACTTTTGGCGCAAACCGGAAGTTGATATCGTTTTTCGTTTTCGATATATCGAATTTTAAAGTTCGATTTGGACCCATTTTCAAAAAATCGTTACTCCACTTTGAAAAGTCGGAATTAAAAAAACTATGGGTCCAAAATACTCTAAAAAGCAAGTACTTTTCAGATATTGACATGGTTTTGACATAAAATTTGATTTTAGAGCCCCAAATTTTTTTTAAAAATTTTGCCCCTAAAAGGGGCTATCTTGAAAATTCCCTTCCACGACCCTTATTGAATGATGCGTCGATCAAAAGAGCATAAAAAACTGAACATTTTGGCGCAATCCGGATATCGATATCGTTTTTCGTATTCGAGATATTGAATATTAAAAATTCAATTTTCGCCTATCTTCAAAATTCGATATCTCGAATACGAAAAACGATATCGATATCCGGATTGCGCCAAAATGTTCAGTTTTTTATGCTTTTTTGATCGACGCATCATTCAATAAGGGTCGTGGAAGGGAATTTTCAAGATAGCCCCTTTTAGGGGCAAAATTTTTAAAAAAAATTTGGGGCTCTAAAATCAAATTTTATGTCAAAACCATGTCAATATCTGAAAAGTACTTGCTTTTTAGAGTATTTTGGACCCATAGTTTTTTTAATTCCGACTTTTCAAAGTGGAGTAACGATTTTTTGAAAATGGGTCCAAATCGAACTTTGAAATTCGATATATCGAAAACGAAAAACGATATCAACTTCCGGTTTGCGCCAAAAGTCTTAGAATTTTATGCCCTTTCGAACAATGTATCACAAGATAGGGGTTGCCATTTGAAATTTTTGAGATAGCCCCCCTGGGGGCCCCTCTAGGGGGGCTGGGGGGGTTTCGACCCCAAAAAAAGAAAATTCAGCCAAAATGATGAAGAATAGTCCAAACCGCAACATTTTATCTCAATTAGCAAGAAAAAAAACCAGGGGGGGGAGATAAAAAAAACACCCTGTATAATGCATGAAAATACTCTGCGGACCGATCATTTACTTTATCGTTAAATCGATCGTTAAAACTGTCTACGAGTGATGCTATTGGTCGAAAATTGTAAAACTTGGCCGTTGCTATGGGAACCATCGTTAAGAGTATCGTTTTATAAAGGCTATTCATGAGTAACCTTTAAAAAACGGAAACTATAACGATGGTTACCATAGCAACAGCGAAGTTTAACGATTTTCGACCAATAGAATCACCCATATACAGTCTTAACGATCGGTTTAACGATGAAGTAAATGATCGGCCCGCAGATCTGTCTTATGTTCTTAATCGTTGGAAAACGCCGTCAATTACTTAAATATCTGCAAGTTTTTTTAAAGTCATCAACAACTCCACCGGCTGAAAAAAGATTACATCGCAGATTATTTGTGTACATTTTAGTCATTTACTGAACTGAATTGAACTGTCTAATATTTTTTCGACCGGTGAAATCATCGGTGAATTGAAAAATGTCCTTATTATACGCAACAAGGAAGATCTGGTTGAATGTGGCCGTTGCATTGAGTACATTATTAGTACATGTACATACTTAATGCCCACCTCATTTACGTCCATTTTCTTAGTGTCCACAGTGTTTTTGGCCACTTTAAATCGTAAGTCAATAACTATCTTTCCACAAGTAAATCAAGTTCACAGCTGTAAAGTCAACTCTTTGACCCTTTTAAGTTCAGGTTGATGCAAAAAAACAATGTTCGATTACTCAGATTTAGTGGGTAGTTAACAGTGGCGTAGCGTGCAATCTGGCAACGTTGTATCTGGTCCATTTAAACCCGTATAAAAGGTCGAAGGCAAAGGTGTTCACGAAACACCCAATAATTCGATAATTTCAATGGGTTTAAATGGAGGAACAGCAACGTTGCCAAATTGCAAGCTACGCCATGTCACTGATAGTTAACTATTCCTACTCCCCGGAGTTGGCTTTGCCTATCCCTACAATTGAAGGCGCTATAAGCATAAAACTCTATTTTCCAAATGCCAACCATTTGGGGAAGCTTTTACCGTAAGGAATTAGAATTGTGTGAAGCAGGTTGGATATGAGTTTTGCAACTTTACACTAGCGCATCTCGTAAACCAGAACACTTGGGGGAAAACTCCAAAGGCACATTTAATCTCAGTTCATCAAGTTCTTCAATTTTCTTTTTTACTAAAACCCCCTGATTTCAGACCCTTACAACTACCCCCATTCATTTCATATGCTGCCACCAATGACGGATCTAGGAATCTTCCCTTCTCTTCTTTAATTAGAATGAGTGTGTTAGAAAAGGATGTATTAGTGTATTAGGATGTATTACCCCTTCTTCTATCCTTTTCTAACACACGCATTCAAATTGGAGAAGAGAGAGAGAACGAGAGAGAACGAGAGAGAGAGAGAGAGAGAGAAAGAGAGAGAGAGAAAGAGAGAGAGAGAGAGAGAGAGAGAGAGAGAGAGAGAGAGAGAGAGAGAGAGAGAGAGAGAGAGAGAGAGGAAAATTCCTTGGATCCTCCATTGATGACGTGAATCGGCGGATTCATGAGTCCATCTTTCTCTCTCTTCTCCCATTAGAATGCGTATGTTAGAAAAGGACAGCTCAGGGGCGCAGTCACGTGATTTTTGCCTCATCTTGTATCCTTTCCCAACACATACATTCAATTGGGACAAGAGCGAGAAGGACAATTTTCTGACTCCACCAGCAGTGACTGCCACTGATAATCATGGCAACTCCGAATGGTGGCGGAGCAAAAAGGAGATACGGAACATCGACTTGGTCGAGGTTTGTTGAGAGTGAGTGAGTGAGTGAGAGGGAGCGGTCGCTGAGGAAGGCTGGGGAGGGTGATGGAGGAGAAAGGGTTATGTGACAGGGGGGAGGGGGAGGGAGTTGGGACGAAGGCAAAAGGGATGACTGGGAGTGAAAGGAGGTGTATGAAAAGGAAGGGCCGCGGGCTGCGGGACAATCATGGTAAATGACACAGAGGATCTGAATCCTATCCCCCATCCCTCCCTCACCCCCTACGCTCTCCCCACCCCACCCCCTCCCTACCGTCTCCCCCGCCCTTAGGCAGGCTGTTAAATATTAAAAACATTATTTTCGCTCAGATTCTACAGCGCCGTATACACACATACATCGTATACACAGTGTCCCCTCCCCCTTCCATTACCCTCCCCCTCCCCACATCTCGCCCTACCCTTCCCACCAGCCCCCCATGCACTGTGTTACATAGTTCCTTCTCACTGCTCTGCATAGGGACCCGTGCAGAGACAGTGTGAGTGGAGGGGGAGGGGGTTTTAATTAATCTTGGCTGAGAATTTAAAATCCTGGTTTTCATCTATAAATGATCTTGCCTCGCCGGCCAACCTCTCCCCCCCACCTTTCTCTTGCATGTCCCCCCTCTCCTTGTCACCCCGGGATATTATTTTGACCTACATTCTCGTTTTTCTCAGTAACTAAGCCTCCCTTTCTTTTCTTTCCGCCAACCCATCCTCCCTGTAAGAGGTGGTGGGGAGAAGGGGCACACCCCTCTCTTTCATTTCACCTCGCTCGCAGTCGACCCTTCGTCCTCTTGCGGAGAGAAATATGACTCGAATGGATCTCGTCGGATTGGAATTTGATTAGAGAATCCGCGAGTTATTCGAATCCCACGCGAGCGACGACAGAGCTTGCGGAATTAAATAAGTTTTGTGTTCTGTGCGGCGGTTTTGTTTAAACTCGGATTATAAGTATCGCTTCGATCATTCTTTGATCAATTTTGAAGATTTGATGAAACAATTTTTTCGGCGCTAACTTTTTTACCCGCCAGCAAAGAGTAAATAAGAGTCCCAACAAAACGGTAGGAGAGCATATATGCCGCAGTCGAATTACTATAGAATGTCACTATCAATCTTACGGCCTCTGATTGGCTGGCGAAAGCCTGGGCCCTGGGAAATCGCTCTTATGGAAATTTATTATGGGATTTTCGACTTTGCTTCATTTAAAGTTAAATTTCAAGAAAATTATTCTTCCTCGGGATATACCACGGGAAATTCAAATTGTATTTTTTTGAGACTATTGCGAAGAGATTGATGGGTCATACATATCACTTCATCGAAAAAGCAACTGAAGAATATGAATTTGAAAGTGAAACTACGGGTACTATTGCTGCTGTGTTTCCCACTCTTCGCATGGGTCGGGCCGAGCGTGTGGTGTCGCAGTTGTTTTTTTCCAGTTTTCTTGTTCTAGTGTAATACAGATGGTTTGAAATTCATGTAAAATTCATTGATTGAAGGAAATACACCGATTTAATCATGAAGAAACCCAAATAGTTAAACGCAAAAACTCGAAATAATACGAAGTTTAAGCGGCCCACAATCGGACGTTACGGCGGAATAAAATCCTCGGAGTTTAATTTCCAACTGCATATTTTTCTGTTAAGTTTGTGATGAAGTGATATGTGTGACCTATCAATATCTTTTTTGTATCCTCAAAAAAATATAATTTGAATTTCCCGAAGGTAATAAGGAGGAATAATTTTCTTAGAAATTGACTTTAAATGAGGCAAAGTCGAAAACCCCATGTCAAATCTCCATAAGAGCGATTTCACAGGGCCCAGGCTTTCGCCAGCCAATCAGAGACTGACTTTTCGATATCGCCAACCTAACCTGCCACGCTCTCCTACCGTTTTTTGTTGGGACTCTTGACTCTTGTTTACTCTTTGCCTGCCAGCGCTTTTATACTTATGAGGGTTCTGATGGTCCGATAGTTTGGAATCGTAAGCACTAAATGTTGAGAATTTGACGGAACTTAGCGTTGATTGTTTCACAAATTGTGTAAGAAAATAGAAAAATCGGCGTCTAAATCCACTTGAAATTTTCAGTCGAATTAAAGAGGTTGTTTCATCGCTAAGAAGGAATGGGCTGTGAGTGGATTGCATTCATTTTTTTCAGGGCTGATAGAGCTCTTTACGGGGAGTCTAAATATAGCCTATATTTTATTTGAACCCTCTTATAACCGGGGAGGGCGCCGGGGCGGGGATCAAAGGTAAAACGTGTTTTCGGGCTGCCGACCTCTATATACTCAGCAGCAATCTTGAATTTCAAGATTTTTCAAATGTGACGGCAGAATTTAAATCTGCAACCTCGAAAACCCCCAGTTACCAATTTTCATTGAATTTTGTCAACTACATGCGGAGAAATGATTTTTCCCGGCCTCGTCGCTGCCACTGAGAACGAAAAAATAGCGATTTTTGACACTTTAAAAATTCATAACTCGAAGACAAATCATTTTCCGAAAATGAACTTTAGCACATTTTAACCGAAAAAGAAAGTACTTTTTTGAGACTGCTTTTTGTTTTTCTCAGTGCGATCCGCATGCGAAAAAAATTCAAAAATCTAATTTTTTGGAATTTCCAAAATATAGAAAATGCAATAACTCAACTAAAATTCAATATTTTTGAAACATCCTACACATCAAAAGATAGATCATCAAAAGATCTTTCGTTTTATAAAAAGTTCGTTTTGTTATCTTTGACCGTTCAAAAGTTATGGCCGAAAAACCCTTTTTACCTTTGACCCCCCGCCCCCGGTTTTAAGAGGGCTAAAATAAAAAATAGGTCATATTTAGACTCCTCGTATGAATAGCTCTATCAGCCCTGAAAAAATGAAGGCAATCCATTCAAAGCCCATTCCTTATGGGCGATGAAACATCCTCTTTCATTGATTCTGCAGTAAGAATGGGGCTCAGGTCTGTCCACCACTAACTCTGCAGTCTACGGGCCCATCATTTACTTTAAAACTGCCGTTTCGCGTATAATTAATGATATTTGCCAGTTCACCGATAATTCCACCGGTTGAGACAAGATTACATATCCGAGTATTTCCGTGCATTACATTCATACACTAAACTGAACGAGTAATCTTTTCTCAATCGGTGGAATCATCGGTGAATTGAAAAATACCATATTAATTCTACCTACGCAGAACGGCAGCTCTGTAAATTACTTCATCGTTAAACCGATCGTCAAGACAGTCTCCGAGTGATGCTATTGGTCGAAAATTGTGAAACTTGGCTGTTGCTATGGTGATCATCGTCAAATATCTCGTTTCCTAAAGGTAGTCCTAGAGTAGCCTTTAGAAAATGATCTTTTTAACGCAAAGTTTCGCAATTTTCGACCAATAGCGTTACTCAGAGACTGACGTAAAGAGCCCGCTCCGTGGCTATGGTGTGGCTGTAGTTGTTCATTTTTTGTAGACCTCCGCTTCCAGATGGCAGCTCTTCAAATCGGTAATCTCGAAAAATGATACCGCCTCATCATACACTCTTCAAAAAATGAAAGAGGTTTCTTATTGACGCTGCCACAATTCTATGTCCGTTGAGAGAGCCATTTTGCTCTCGCCCAATTTCTGATATGTGAGCCGAGTCTCGCAAACGCACGGTGATTAAGCGACCCATAATGCTTTCGAATAGTCGTTTTCGCGGGCGCGCGAACGTTAAATGATCATACCTCACGCTTTGACGAGAGCCAAGCCCTAACACGACTATCATCCGCCTTGCAGTGTTGTCAACTCTCGCGCAAAATATCAACACAACAGTGTTCACTTGATTTAATTCTTGTGAGCCTAAGTTATTTCACTATAACGAATGATACGCAGTTGTTGGGGGGGGGGGGCTTAACCCATGTATGCCCTTGGGTCGATAATGACCTACTTATATGTGGTTTTTTTAAATTATTATTTTGTTTGGGGGGGGCGGACCAAATTACAGTAAATTTAGACCAATTATACTTAAAAACCAATGTTGGGATTTTTCAGCTGGTATCATTTAGCTGGACCAAAAGATGTCACATATTTTTATTGTTCAATATTTTAACTCTGAGATAGTGTTTTTTGAGAAAAACACCAATAAACACCTGATGCTCAAGTGATGTTGGGCATTTATATGGGTTAAAAAGCCCCAAACGGGTTTTCACCGCAGAGGTTTTGGTACTGACATTTATAAATTGCAGAATTTATATTTATGCAGAAAATAAATTTAAAAATCTACAAGTCGAAAATTGTAGAATTTTCGCCTGTTGTGCGCCGCGATGCCATTCGGGCGTCGTTGTAAGAAAACCTACGAAGGATTTATGGATATATTGGTTTCTAACGATATCCTGAGATGTCTACTACAATATGACAGCATCCAGAAGGTGGGTCATATCACCGTTTTTGAGGAAAATGTGTTTAAAAATCACTTGATACTGTATATACAGTTAATTTTTAAGAATTGAATGCATCCTGCTGACTTTTTTTGAGAACAATTTTCTTCCTATCTTATGTCACGCATTTTTAGATATTCATGGCTATTTTTTGAAAAAATTACGATTCCAAAAAAATGTTATGAATCGGAAGTGGATTTTTTCTGTTACTTATTACCATCAAAATGTGAAAAATTATATGAACCTCTATTCTTAAAAAAAAAAAAAAAAAAAAAAAAAAAAAAAAAAAAAAAAAAAAAGACTTGACATTTCCTAAAAATAATTACTGAGCCGGTTTCTATCCATTAGCAAGAAGTTTTAAATGAGCGTAAAAAGCCTAATGAAAACTCAAAAAGCACAACTACTTCTACAGTATTGTTAGAAAGGAAATTGTTAAAATCGGCTGGCATGTCGGCTAGCCGCATTCGAGTTTTCACATAAAGTCTGAAAATTTAATTTTTTTAAAAAATGAGAGTATTTTGCAAACAAAAAACAAACAAAAAAAAACAAAAATTGCAAAAAAAAAACGAAAAACTGGCCTGAAGTTGTTTTTATACACGGGTTAAATTGGAAATCAGCAGAGGAATCGGCAAAGCTGTAGATGCCGCCACAACTTTGGTCGCGGCAAAAAGATGATGTTAACGAACGGTTAGGTAAATCGATGTCTCTCCTGCTCTTTCCTTGTTTAAAATACGTTCCATCCAATCGCGACTCACCAATGTTGCCAGATATATGGCATATGACCGTTTTTTTTATTTATTTAAATCAATGTAAAATTTACTAGTTTTGGCAACCCTGCGATTCACCAAACACTTGTTCCCGAGCGACGAACATCTTCACCATCAATTGCGACGGCCGGCTGGCTGAGCCGTGGCGGCAGTCGACGACAGTAAATGTTTAAATGTTTAAGCCTTCCCCTTCTTCTTCTTCCTCTCGAAAGCGATATCGTTCCTCGTTCAGTTTTTGTTTTGACACAAGGCGTCTTGAATTTTTATCGCTGTCAGATGTGTGATAGACAGCCCAAGCAGCATTCGTATGCCATTTATTTGAAAATCGATATGAAAATGTATAACTGTAGTCCGGCTGGATATGCTTGTTTTCTGCACTGAGAAAAAAGTTCTGGTGAAAACGGCCAAGCAAATTATTAGGGATCTTGCGCATCGTTGCTGAAAGAGATTTAACAAAATTAATTTTTGAGTGAAATCCAGCAAAAATTCCGACTAGGACATTGAAAAATCACGCAGACTCACAAAATGATTTTCAAGTTTAAAGCGTTATAGGGGAGCAATCGCAGGTAAAAGCAGAGCCTTAAGTCCTGCGTCGACGACTCGACGCAACCCGCACTACCCGTGAAATTAAAGCTCTATTATCTTTCTTTTCTTTTGTTCTTTCAAGACGGAGAGAGGATCGGGCTACGCGTTGTGCGGGTTGCGTCAAATCGTCAACGCAGGACTTATGACTCTGCTTGTGCCTGCGGTAATACGGGAGGTTCCTATCTAATTTAAGGCTTCCCTCCGTTTTGTTCCAGAGACAAATAGAGACCTTGCACTATTCCTGCGCGCGGTGTCCACTTTTCGTGGTTCAATTTTGTTCGGAGCTCATCGAAACAACAGCCAACATTCGCATAATGTTGACTGATGAGCACGTATTTTGCATTCGCCGAGCAAAACCTGTTTCCGTTTCCGGGACCGCGGACCAATCACAGCCTTTTGTTGAGCTTCACCATCCAACATTATGCGAAGGTTGACTGTTGAGGCCGATGAGTCCCGACAAAAGTAGTTCACGAAAAGTGGACACCGCGCGCAACCACGGGAAGAATAGGGAGTGCACGGTCTCTATTTGTCTCTGTTTTGTTCTATATAGAGAGAGTGACAATTTAGACTGAACTCCCCATGACATCTGCAAACCTGGGTACAAAAGTAGCGGATCCAGACAATTTTTCTGAGAGGGGGCATACCAAAGACATTATATCATATAGACGGAGTGCATAACAAGATCCTTGAGGCAAACTAGCGGTACTTCGCATGTTCACCAAAATGATCACCAGTCATCAGCCTGCTCAACGGTTGCATCAAAACTTAAATTGGTAATATTTTTTAGGTATAATCTTTGGCAAAACTGGTGACAAACAAACCGATGCCATTTTGAGAGTGAATGAAAGCTGCATACTATTTCCAATTTTGTGAGTTATTTGAAGCTTTTTTTGATATTATATCATACTGTTGTCAAAATGATGGTCATTGAATAGTGTTTTATCCAAAGAGTAAACAAGAGTCGCAATTGAATGGAAGGCCTGCGTGGTCAACGTAGATAAGGGATCCGAACGCGGGCTGGCCTGGGCTGGCCTCTGATTGGCTGCAACGGGTGGAGCAAAAATGACTCGGGGTATAGGGAAAATAACACGGGATTTTCGTTCCGGGGCGTTTATCTCGAAACCTAAGCAAATAGGTATCCAAACAATTTATACGAGTCGATTCAGCAGATTTTTCCGAACAATTTGATAGGTCATAAGTGCCACTTTATTGCAAATTCGAAAAGACTGTTTCAGTTTATAAGTACGCACAATAGTGTGTTTATATGCTTGGCGTGTGTTCGAGCAGTGTTTGAGTAACTCACTATTGTGCGTACTTTTAAACTGAAACAGTCTTTTCGAATTTGCAATAAAGTGGCACTTATGACCTATCAAATTGTTTGGAAAAATCTGCTAAATCGACTCGTATAAATTGTTTAGATACGATTTTGCTTAGGTTTCGAGATAAACGCCTCGGAACGAAAATCCCGTGTTATTTTCCCTATACCCCGAGTCATTTTTGCTCCACGCGTTGCAGCCAATCAGAGGCCAGCCCGCGTTTCCAATCCCTTATCTGCGTTGACCACGCAGGCCTTTCATTCAATTGCGACTCTTGTTTACTCTTTGGGGCAAACCCAAGAATTTTTAAATTTCAAGCGTTGCAGTAAGAAATTTTGGGGTACTTAAGCTGTTGAAGTTTGAGGCTTCTAGGGGAGGGGGGCGTGCACTCCCTCCGTTGGATCCACCACTGACTGCGTATAGCTTCACCTTTTAAGAGGAAGAAAGATGATGGGGCTATGCAGTATGCAGGTATTATACGAGATTCCAATACCTACTCTGTCTCCCATTCTTTATAGAAACGCACAGTAAAAAGTCTCAAATTGAATAGGAATCCCCCGCCATTGTAAGTGTATAGCCTTGCCATTACGCCTTAAACTTCTCAGTCATTTTGTGAGTCCGTGAGTGCATTTTGTAATTTTTCCAAGTGCTCATCGTAATTTTCGATGGTTTTTATGCTAGAATGGACTATTCAATCCCATACAGCAAAAGGTAGCTAGATGAACCTCACTTTGAAAGAGTTCAGACTGAACGTTGCCAAAGTCTCACTTTTTATATATATGTTTGTATTGCGAAACCTGTGATGTTTTTCAACCTAACCAAGCACTCACGGTGCCGTTTTTTTCGTTATTTATAACGTAATCGAATATGTCAACGATTTCCTCAATTACTCATTATTCAGTGTTGGTACCACCTAAATTGCTCGTTGTAAAAATTTGACAAATTCTGAATTATCATATCTAACCGCCAATGGATAAAAAATAATACCGATTAAATGTGTTTTATCTAACTTCACAACGTATAGTTTAATTGTCAGATAATTAAAAAAAAAAAAAAATAAACCAATCCAACATACTTTTAAATTTCCAACAATAATAACCTTTTGTAATCTAGTTTTTCGAGTAAGAGTCAGTGGCGGCTCGTGCAATCTGGCAACCGTGCACTTTTGCCATTTAAACGTATGCAAAAAGATCGATACTAGATGAGGCGCTGCGCCTCACCAAGTAATCGATTATTTTACACAGTTTTAAATGGAGGAAATCCATTGTTGCCACATTACACGAGCCGCCGCTGGTAAGAGTACTTTCCTGTTTTATCCGCCCTTTCACTTGAGTACTTCTCAATTATGCGCCTTAAAAAGCATCCAACTTTGACTTGGAAAAATCGTCAGAGCTCAAAGACTTCTGATTAAATTCAGTAAATATAATAAGAATACGTAGATCTGAATAATGGTATGCCGCGCTCAATCAGGAGACGGGAGCAAGTCAATGTTTATGTAAAGGCCTGTTATTCTGTGGATTTCAAAAATATAATAACAACAATAATGCAACCCGAGTGCGAAGAGGGTAGAGAGATAAATATATACTTAAGGGACTGAAAGAAAGAGAGAGATAAATATATACTTGAGGGACTGAGAGAGTGAGAAGGATGAGAGGTGGAAAGAGAGAGAAGAATGAGACTGTGGCAACAGCTAGATTTATTGACTCGGATTTTTCCAGGTTAATGGCCTCTTTTATGTTTCATTTGGGGGGAGTTAAAAGGCCTTTTGGGGACCGCCTCCCGGCTTATCGAGTGCTGCCACCGTTTATTAACTTTACCTCTGTAATATTACGCCATTTTTTTTTTTTTTTTTTTTTGCCGTTGCTGAGAGAGGAATCGTAAGAGGGAAACCCTAGAAAATTAGGGTAATCTTAATTACATTTAAGTAGATGTTTTATGGGATTTTCGTAATCAAACAGAGCGGCGGTCGGGTTTCCAACTTCAGCTAAGGCGAGATAATTTAAATTAATGCCTTGGAAAATATAAGAAATCAGAAAATATTAACATCTGCAAGGCTTGTGCTGGAGCAAGAATATGGAAAATGATGAGAAAAGGGTGGGAGGGTTGGAGGGCGTAAAAAAAAAAAAAAAAAAAAAAAAAAAAAAAATTGCACTCTCCAAAAAAATAAAAATGCGAGCATTTTTGATACATAAATTCTCACTCTCTCCATCTTTCCCACCAGACACGTGTAATGGAGTGAGATATAATTAGTAAAAAGAGCAAAAGCATAAAACCTTTGCTTTACATTCAAATGAAAAAGTTCAACTGAGATCAATGTTGCCAAATTTAGCGCTTTCACAATATGGGTATTAGTTTCCTACGTGGAAGTTGGTATTTAAACTGTCGTCGCCATGTTTAATAATTCCACCTGAAATTATTATATCTGGAATTAATTATCCACCTTACTCCACCTGGAGCAGTTGTATGCCCAGTTACGAAAAATAATATTAAAAAAAAAATGATGAAGTAAAAAAAAAAAAAAAATCGAACCACAAACTTTTGTACTTAAATTGGCGCAAAAAATCTAAGTATTTGGAAATAATCTCAACCCCCAAAATACCATTTTTCAAGGTTTTCTCGGAGATTTGAACCCCCAACAATCTCAAATATCGCAAAAGAAAAATAAAAGGGGGTATGTTTTAATTTCAGATTCGGAAAGTATGTATAAACATATGAGACAAAGCTTTTCTATCTAAATTCATTTTCTTCCAAAACCCAATGCAAAAAAGGCAGAGGCTGAGCTTCGTACAGAGTTGCCGTTTTGCAAGGGAACTAATGAAATTCCCACTCTAACATGAGTTGTGTTAAATCTGCCGAAATTTCCGCGAAGTTGGTAACGCTGGCATTGTGGACCTCGCGCGTTCGCGAGAGCGGATTGTTTGTATTCAGGAGCGGTAATTACACAGTTATGAGCGCTCAACGCAGAGAGAGAGAGTATTTGCACGGCAGAGATACCGAAAGAGGCGACAGTCGACAGTCTACACGTCGCAATGCGGCAAAACAAAAGGGGGTGAAGACGGATCTTTATTCCTTTCCATGCCCGTATACACTACCATGCAATGTGATAAACCACACTGACTGGGTGGCTGATGGTGGCCCACGGCCCCACTTCTATACCTGAAGTCATAAAAAACCAGCATTTTACCTGTTCTCTCCTCCATTCTAAAAAAAAAAACAAAAAAAAACAAAAAAAAAAAACAAAAAAAAAAAAACAAAAACAAAAAAACTAGCGATATAAGATTCTTTCATTTTTATGGCTGAAGATTTGTATGTTATTTGTTTTGCGCAGAGAATAGATATCTTGCACGGTTTTGCTGTAGGCAAATGGAGTACCAATTCCAATGTAAAATGCTGCGAAAATAACGATGAGACCATTGAAAAAGTCTAAAACTCACTCCTCGCATAGAAAACTTAACTTGAAAATTTCGGGTGACCATACCCTTGCATGTATGCACCAACCTCGGATTCGGACCCCAAACAACATAACCTACAAATTTGAACAATGAGATTAATGAATTTGCTTTCAAAAAGTAAATTTGAAGGAATTAAAGGTCCATTTATACACGTGTTGTCACTAGGAACTCGGTGATAACTATACAGAAAAGTTCTACGTTGCGTAATAAACGAGGAAGACGACACTTAATTTCATGCCATGTACTTTTGTTTGGGGTCCGCCTCCAAGGTTGGTGCAAGGGTGGTCGCCCGAAATTTCAAGTTAAGTTCTCTCTGCGAGGATTGAGTTTTAGACTTTTTTAATGGTAGCATTTTACATCAGAATTGATAGGTCATTTATCTACAGCAAAACATTGCAAGCGCTCCATTGTGTGAATGGTTGCGTAAACTATCGTCAAAAATCTTGCGGAAAATCTTTCAAAAGTACTTTTGAAATATGTGAATGCTCTTGTCAAAATGTTTACCAAAATAATATTTTCAAAATATCTCCGGCAAGTTTTGAAAACTTCCATCTATTTTATAAATCTGCATTCTCAAATGTGTCCTCATTTTTTTCGAAAAAATCTAGTTTTTCATTTGAAAAAAAAAAAAAAAAAAAAAAATCATTTTTAAATTGTTTACAAATTCTAATAAATTTACATACTTTTCTTCTGGAGTATTTCAGCAATATTTCAGCCAGATGAATCAGTGGAGGATACAGCTAATTTCTCTCTCTCTCTCTCTCTCTCTCTCTCTCTCTCTCTCTCTCTCTCTCTCTCTCTCTCTCACACACACACACACACACACACACACACACACACACACACACACACACACACACAATTACATCGCATGAGTTGGAAAATGTTAGAAATAGGGGCGAAAGTCACGTGATTGCCTCTCTGATATCCTTTTCTAATCACATGTCTTCAAACGGCCGCAACGAGAGCAAGACAAATTCCTGTATCAACTCATGAGGTGGACAAGCTTTCGGTAATATTACACGTATTTTTAAAATGATGCCGAAGTTTTGCATCATATCTGACCTAGTGACACTTTTTTTTCTCAAAAGGAAACCCCTGTCATCTTTACTTTCTCACTACTAACAAAGTTAGAAATAGAGAAAGTATTGCAATGGCGCAGAGAAGTTCAAAGTATTTTGTTTCGATATTTTGCCCACTACGACTCAGTAAATCCTGATAATTACAAAATAGGTTTCTCTCATCTTGCCTAGTACTATCCTAAAGAATATTCATCCATGAAGTATCAATATTATTTAACCCTTTATGGACCAAGCCCGAGTATACTCGATTTTCTTATTTAGTCTATTTCACATTTTTTCAGTCCTCATTCCGGATTAACTCGATTATCGATGAAAACACTTACAAGAAAAGGCTTCGTTAGGGCGCCTTCAAATCGTCGTATAGGCAATTCCAACTTCCACGAGTACGAACAGTAAACTACCTACCCTACATACACGGAAGAGTGGCGTTCTTTTGAATTAACCTGGTCTGTAATGGGTTAACCATGTGTGGCTTGGAGGTATAAATGCATAAACTTTCTGTGTCGTCCGTCTGTCCGTTCGTAGCCATAAAACGTGAAACCCAGCATAACTTTTGAACTATTGATTCATATGCACCCATATTTTGCAGAAATGTTGCTTTTAACATTCTCCAGATGGGCTTTTTTGTTTTTTTTTTTTGGAAATTTTAATTTTTAGGTTAGTTATTGATGAAAAATGGTTTCCTTAAAAATCAATGGGAAAAAAGGAAAACAAGGACAAATTTAAATATTTCAAAAGTGAATCTTTAGATCTGAATAAAAATATCAAAGGGGACCGTTGGGGTCTCCCCCAGATGAAGGGGGGGGGGGGTCGGGGGGTCTTCCCCAGAATGTTAAAGGGGGGCCTGGGGGTCTCCCCCAGAATTTGATGTGAGAAAGTGTTCGTAGGGTATTCCCTACAGTTTATTTAAAAGTATGATTAATTATTTCGGTGAACGGATTTAGATCTGTAAACGTCGAGGATTAACGCTCAAGAAGTTATCACAAAGAATTGATAGTCTGCTCTAATTATATCAAATGCACGCTGCTTTTGAATGGGAAATTAACTCCGAAGAACTTCACGTACTAAGTCTTACAGGCTTGATTCCATTGTCGGAGTGTCGAGTATTTTTCTTTCAGACGCAGAAAGTAAAAATCAGCATTCACGGAGGAGTTAAAAGAGAATAACGAGAGAAAATCCCTCGCAAGAGAGAATGAAAAAAAGAACTCGTTAATCTCTCGGAAAAAATTGATCCTCTTTCGAACTCGAGAGTTAACAAAACACGCCTCGATTTCCATAGCAGAGAATCATTTGCAGCAGCAAGGGGGAAGGGCGTGGAACGGTCGCGCGGGGGGGGGGGGAGAAGCATCACGGACAGCGCCCGCCTGAAACGAAGGAGATCGTGTCCCGTAAGCTCTTTCCCTTTTTCAGCAAAAATTATAATCTCTTAAAGACCATAAACAAGGTCTCCCATAAATATATACATCTATATATATAGCGATGTCTATATATATAGCGCGCGCAAATTTTTCTCTTCCGCTCTTTATTCAGGCCGCTCATTTCATTTTCCTCCTCCTCAGAGTTTTTGAGATTAATTTTTTGAATACCTGTTAAGTATAAACGCTCAAACATCTCAACAATTACGAAAGAGAGGAACTTTTAAGATTGGAAAAAAAGTAGCAGCGCAATTTAATCACTTAACTTGATTCCCTCAACCCCCATGTCTTATTACTCGCTGAAGGGAACTCTTGTGAAAAGGGGGCACGGTTTTTCGCAGAGCTGCCGTTTTGCGTACAATTAATGGATTTTTTTTCAATTCACCGATGATTCTACCGGTTGAGAAAAGATTACAGAGGTATAGCTCAGTGTATGACTGTAATGCACGAAAATACTAGCATCTGTAATCTTTCCTCAATCGGTGGAAACGCCGTTATTTAATTAAAATATCCGCAAGTTTTTAAAAGTCATCGACGACTCCATCGGTTGAGAAAAGATTACTGTCGCGAGTATTTACAGGCAATGCAGTCAAATACTGAGCTGAACTGTGTAATCTTTTCTCAACCGGTGGAATCATCGGTGAATTGAAAAATACAATTAGTTGTACGCAGAACGGCAGGTCTTGGTTTTTCGTCGACGCCAGAACTATATCTCAGGAAACACTATCCGCGCCAGTCCTTGTTTGGATTGCGAAATGCGCTTGAAGATCGCGAGTTGATTAAAAATAAATAAACAAATAAACTGCGAATGAATTATTAAACAAATACAGACAGAAATAATAATACTTACGTTTTATGTGGATTTTTTTTTTTTTATTTATTTTTTATTTTACTCCCCTGAGAAAACAAAAATAGTATACTTTCAACGGTCTAGGTGGAAGAATAATTGCAAGGAAGGAGTTTTTAATTATTTCCGTTAGAAGAGTGTTTTCAAAGACTTCTGATCAAATCATCCTTGCGACTTTTTAAGAGGCTTTGAAATCTTGAGAAAAGAACAGCTTTATAATTAAAATCACGGGAGGAAAAAATACGACAGTTTGACGGAGCGCGCTATTCATTTTTTTGTCGTTGAAGGAAAGTTCGAAGGCAGGAGAGAGGAGAGAGGAAAAGGAGAAGAAAAGGAAAGAAAAGGAAAGAAAAGAAAAACTAATATACGAAATGCAAGCAAGCCTCTGAATTTTCTTTGCAGAGTGCGACTTCATAGTTTAAAAAAAACCTCAATAAAAACATAACTGTGCAGAACCGAGAAAGGTATTTTGTCGTACCTCGTTCGGAACACCTTTTAATAAATAAGTATCTATATATACCATTGAAAATGAAGATGGTGAAACCAGACGCAAATAGAGACGGTGAACTCCGCTAAAATACACACCGCAGATTTGAGGCGCACCAAAATCTCGCGGATTCAACAAGACACCGGTAAACGCCCCTCTGCAGTGTAGAAAATACTAGATAAACAAGATTATAAAATAATACATAAGACAATACATAAACAATACTGTAAGTCTATCCAGACGTTCATGTGACACCCGTGTCGCTAGGTGTCACAGTACCATTCATCGGATGTGGATCACTGCGCTGGTGACTATGTGAATCATCCTTGTCAACATAGAGAGAGTGACAAAATTAAGATAGGAATCTCCCATTATTACTGCCGTCAGCCATCATTAGGCCCTCGCAAATCAAAGCGTTTATTGAGTGTAGGAGTGGATTTCGGAAGTTTTTAGCGCTGCCATCGTTAGTTTTGAGGGTTTTTACAGAAGTATATCGACTTTTAAATTGCTTCTAGTAAAAGTGTGCCACAGCCCCATTCACGCGTGTCTTATACGATGCGAAGTTCTAACCGCGCGGTCGATTTCGCAAACTGAAAAAATCGTCGTCGAGCGTATACTTGGGTTTTTATTATACTCCAGTTTTGTTGAATTCGCAAAATTATAATGTGTCTCTCCTGCAGCCATTTAGATCTCCATTTTTGTTTGTCTCTGGGTAAAAAAGGGGAAAATGACTGATACACTCTCTTTAACCGATTTGACCTATTTTATTTTAACTTTATTTAAACTTTATTTTAACTTCTTTCATTTTAACTTTTAACCAAGTTTAATCAGTAAACTCATCGCGAACTTATTTAAACCGAGCCGGTATATAAATATTCACCAAAAAACTTTTTCACAAAAAAAGTAGTCGAGCGGCCCAGTCAGAAAACGGCGTTCAATTTTGCTTCTTGGCAGGTTATTATTCTCTTTCGGCGTTCAAAGGTACTGATATGTTTCATTGAACGCCCAGTCAAAATTATTTCTCCCCTCCCCCCTCTCGGTTCCTCCCCGCTCTTCCCTCTAGAACTTGGTACAAGTAGTGCAGTTTCTTTGAAAGAAAGTAATTCTCTTTCGGCGTACAAAGGTACTGATATATTTCATTGAACGCCCAGTCATGAATTTTCCCCCTCCCTCTCTTTCTCTCTCTCGACCCCTCCATCCCCTTTTTATTTGGTGCTTCGTAAAAGATTCTACGCTGCATGTAAAGTTGCATTCGCTCTCCAAGTATAAAAGCGAAAGAAAAAACGTAAGTAAAAAACTAACTAAAATAAAAATAAAAATTTCAAAATTACAGGAGGGGAAAAAAACTGGGCCGGTTGTTCTTCTCCCCCCCCCCACAACCAGTCTTCTTTCCCTACCTTTTTTAACTGCGGTGCTTTTTACAGAAATTTCTACGCTGCATCTAAAATTGCATACTTTCTCAAATGAAGGCACTTCAAAAACTCCGCAGACGGTTTAAAACTGGTCCGAGTAATAAATGTTGCCAGTAATAAATAAAATAAATGTTGCCACAAGGGTAAATGTATCGGTCAGGGACCAAATCTTGTTAGGTCCCAAGCTCTCTGATTGGTCGAAACCGCGCGCAAGTGCACGCAAGTCGCAACGCTCGGGATTTGACAAGATTTGGTCCCAGGATAAAACAACAATGTGAGACTGGGAGCGGGAGGGAGAGAGAGGAGTGAAAGATTCAAAGGAAAGAAGTGAAAGGGAAAGGAGAGAGGTGAGGGTTCTTCCTTTACGGACAGGTAATACAAAACAACCGGCCCAGTTTTTTTCCCCTCCTGTAATTTTGAAATTTTATTTTTATTTTAGTTAGTTTTTTACTTACGTTTTTTCTTTCGCTTTTATACTTGGAGAGCGAATGCAACTTTACATGCAGCGTAGAATCTTTTACGAAGCACCAAATAAAAAGGGGATGGAGGGGTCGAGAGAGAGAAAGAGAGGGAGGGGGAAAATTCATGACTGGGCGTTCAATGAAATATATCAGTACCTTTGTACGCCGAAAGAGAATTACTTTCTTTCAAAGAAACTGCACTACTTGTACCAAGTTCTAGAGGGAAGAGCGGGGAGGAACCGAGAGGGGGGAGGGAGAAATAATTTTGACTGGGCGTTCAATGAAACATATCAGTACCTTTGAACGCCGAAAGAGAATAATAACCTGCCAAGAAGCAAAATTGAACGCCGTTTTCTGACTGGGCCGCTCGACTACTTTTTTTGTGAAAAAGTTTTTTGGTGAAAATTTCAGGAGTTTTGAGAAGAAAAACATAACATTTATTTTTACATCTCTCTTCCAGTGCTCAAGCAAATGCACTTTCTTTTCTCTTCTTTTTTTTTTACGTTAATAATTATTTATATTTTATTTTGAGCAACCTCCTCCATTCCCCTGATAGTTGCTCCTATCCTCACCTTCTGCAGTAAAGTGCCTTGATCGACTGACAGTTGCAGTTCCATTTATAAGTGGGTAATATGAACGAGACCACCGCAACAAACCATGGACCAAATAATGTTAGGTCCCGAGCGTAACTTACGCACGGTCACATGACCGTGCGTAAGCTCTCTGATTGGTCGAAACTGCACGCAAGATGCACGCAATGGAGCTGTTGCAAACTTTTGCTACAGGCTTATTGATAGTTGATCATGGGGTAATACCCTATAAAAATAACGATTAGCGCACTAAAAAATCACGAAATCCACTCCTAAACTCACAAAATGCTTTTAAACGCGAGACCGTAATGGCGGCCGGAGGCCGCGGTTTGCATTGGGTTTCCCTATCTTCAATCAGCGCCATCTACAGGAGGTAGTCTCGCAACACCACACAAGAAGAAGAAGAAGCACACAATTGCCATAAGAAAACCGCGGCCTCCGGCCGCCATTACGGTCTCGCGTTTAAAAGCATTTTGTGAGTTTAGGAGTGGATTTCGTGATTTTTTAGTGCGCTAATCGTTATTTTTACAGGGTATTACCCCTTAATCAACTATCAATAAGCCTGTAGCAAAAGTTTGCAACAGCTCCATTCAATGCTCGGGACCTAACATTATTTGGTCCCATGTAATTTTCTCCCTTTCTATTTTTTAATAATGAAAGGAAATTCGGTTCAGTATTGTGTCTTTAGAGTGTATCTTATCTGACCTTGAGTCCCTGTTGTATATACTGTGACAGGGACCTTAATTGAAGCTCAATGGTGTCGGGACTTCATAACAAACAGGTTGCGTAAGATCTCACCAACTCACTCTGTTAGTGGAAGTTTGCACTAGCGGCACTTTAATCTTCCGACTTTAAACCTGTAGAGTGCGCGTAAAGCGCGACGCGACAAGTCTTTGGACGCAAAGATATTATATACTATATAGATACCGAATGCTAGGGAACAGGGTTTCAAGTGTGAAATATTTCATATGAAATTTATGAAATTTCCTTGAAATTTCACATGAAATTTCACGAAGCTGTGAAATTTATGAAATTTTTGAAATTTTCTCCCATTCGTTGTTTCTTATGATTCTTTTCTACTCTGAAGTGGAATTCGTCTAATTTTCACTATGAAATAATTTATAACTGTTTGTAACGCCCTCCCAAAGAGTATTACTACGTATAAGTAATTCATCATGGTAAATGTTCATTTTGACATGAGGTAAATACCCCAGTAGCCGGCACCCCTAAATTTTGAATTTTGCACCAGTTACTTAGAGGTTATGTTTTCAAATTTTTGAAGCTCTTAATAAGTTTTATTCCCAGCATAATTTTCATTCCCCCCCCCCACCCGTTTGCGAGGGCTGGATCCGTCAAAGATGAGGACTTTAGACTCTCATTTTACCAGAATTGTATTTTATACGGTAATTACTTACATCTCTAGAGACCCACCAACATCTAGACTAATTATAAATTGAGAATAAATAATTAATTTATTTATTTTTTCTTGCACTGGCTGGCAGCGATGTTAAAAGAAGCCAACAAACAGCTAAATAATAGCACCAATAATTTTGTTTCTCATTTTTGGCTAGGCGAAGCAACCGAAAGGAAGTTCTACACAATTGCAGAGTATTTTTCCGTATTTTTCATAAATTTCAGAAATTTCATGAAATATTTCACGTGAAATTTCACGATTTTATTTTTCATGAAATTTTCGAACCCTGCTAGGGAATGAAACGGTCCCGATTCCTGTAAGTATGCAACTTGTTTTGCGCATAGGCAAACCTGAGTCTTTCTCTCTCTCTCTCCATGAGAGTGAGAGAGAGAGAATGTTTGCCTATCGCAAAACACGCTGCCTACATGGCCGGCGAATCTTCCAATTTGTGTACCCCCTAGCAGGTCCATTTTCCCCGCCCCAGGTAGGGCCTCATTCAGTATCTATATAGTATATAATATCTTTGTTTGGACGCGACGCGACGGTGCGGTAAAATCGGAAGGAGCTGGATATGCAATTTGTCCGTCACAGCATACTGCCTTCACTGCTAATAATAATAAACAAGGAAACACAGCTGACTTCATTGCATTTCGTACATTGGTCAGTAGGTCATTGCAAGAAAGATTATAGATACTGTAAGGAGAAAATTTCATCTTTGTTGGTCACATTAACTCTATGTTTACATGACAATGTTACACTTACGCCTCGAAACGCAATGGGAATCGTACTGCAATGAAACATAGTTCTTAATTAACTTATAATTATTATTTTAGTCATTCATACTTCACTCTCTCAAATTTCTCAACACTACCACAGTGCTTTTTCGTCGAGCCTCGTATAAACCTTGTAAATGATTGGAAATGTGATGCAGAGCTACAACCGGTTTTGTGGCAACTTTGCTTTGGTTTCTTTCAAAATAAATTATTACTGTTTTTTTACTATCACCTACTTTTCTTTCTCCGATCCAAACATGAACTTGAACTGCACCAAGTATTTTGGTGTCCATTGGATTTGGAGCAAATCTAATTTTATGAGTACTATGAATAATAATATTAATCATTTCCTCTATCAACTTTGCGGTAGAACAGCAAATAGGCATTCTCACTACCAGCTGGCCAGTGGTGCTCCTTAGGTAATTTGAGTGTTCTCAGCCAAGTTAAACTTGTCTCCCAACCGCACATCAGCTGTATAGAGACAAGACCATGATGAAATATTGCCACTTGCAATTTGAAAAGATCTGACGTTTCAAATGAATACAGTAATACACATCCCGTTGATAATCACTGCGGTACGGGGTATCATGTGACCGCACCGAAGTCAACATTCAACAAGTTTCTGATTCCAGAGTACTATTGCTACATGCTTAGGGGGAAGAATTTGCCCACAGTTTGTAACATTTTCTTTTTGAAATCACTTTAGAAACTCTGTCTTAAATTGTATGGGCTTGGGCGACTGTTGACACTGGCTTGCGATCAGCCGGGGTATAGGCAGTTACCGCTGCCTTGCGTCATTCTTAAATTATACTACTTACAGGGGTGGTTCAATGCAATTACACCCCTAAGCAAGATTTTGCAATGGCCATGGCTAGAGTATACTATAAGACCCAAATATTCTCAACGACGCCATGTTCGGTTAGCGAAATTGATCGCGCGGTTAGAGGACAGTTTTGGCCCGTCATTCAAATAAGACAAGGCAACCTTCCCCTGCTATCAAAATATGTTGATTAACTCATTGTGCTGTTTTAAATTCACAACCATGATTAATGTTGCACCGAAAAAATTACCAATAAATAAGAAACGACTGAAGAAATGCGATTGCTCACTCAATGTTTACATTCCTGATATGCTGATCGCCGCCATTTTTGGTTAGCCTCAGCTCTCTCATCAGAAGCATTGATCGGGAATACTCGGGTCTTATAGTATACTCTAGCCATTGCCCAATAGTTGACTTTTCTTTTCGAAATTACTCGGAAAAACTCTGTCTTAAATTGTATGGCTGCCCCGGGCTGTCACCGCTTATAATCCGCATAGACCTGGGCAGCAACCGCTACTCACTGAGCAAGATACAGCAATATCCTTGGCTTGGGACCACAGTCCTTGTTCTATAGTGTAAGGAACAACGTCTATAGTTGTGACGGAACAATCTGCCGCAGTTTATGATCAAAAGTGAGAATTGGCAACTTGAAGTCGAAAACAATGTCCGTCCACACCGAACATTTGTTGGATTGAGTAGTTTTGCGGGGTGAGAGAAGTAGTTACGCATCAGAGAGCACAGGTAAACTTAAAAAGAAAAATAAAGAGCCAAAACTTACTCGCATTGCATGTCTTCAATTTTGGTGCACTCACGACTAATAACACACGAATTTTACAAGTAGCGGAGTCCAGCGACGAAAAAACTTTCTGCAGGCAAGGACTAATAAGCCTTTGTTCTAACCAAAGACAGATCATAGGGTTATAGTTCTTCACCGACAGATGATGATTCAAGCAGGTAAAGATATAAGTTTATCATGATCATGACGTTCTTACCAAGGAAAGCTCTTTGGAGCCAACATTTCTTGGACAACAAAGGCTTAGTTTTCAAAGAAGACTGAATGGACACCGTCTGTAATCTGGAGATCGGTGAGGCACTTTGCAGAGTTTCTAGAGAAAACTTCATAGAGTAAAATGAAATAACCTGCTCTTGCTAATCATCTAACCCTCTTTAACAGTGAGGAACCATTGGTGACTTCTCTGGAAACTGATGAACGAAACCTTACATTTCCTAGCTTTCACACATTTAAGTGACGAAAGTGAAGCGGCGAAGAAGTTGATCGCGAATTGAAAGCTAATAAGAACTTTGAATCTTTATTACCACGTTAATAAAGTGAATTGAAATGATTTTATTTGGGGGTAAATAGTCGTGTTGATGAAACCACGAGTAAAGGGTAAACCTAACCTGCAATCGTGATGCGATTATATCGATTGTATCGATCTGAAAGTTTTGGCTGGATCTCCACTTGAAATCTGATTTGAAGCTGTAACTTTCTTAATAAGCGATGGAATTTAGCCAACTTGGCAAAAGTTTCTTCCTTAGAGCATGAGGAATTCAACCGTACCAAGTTTTTTCCCTTACGCGCTATAGTTACCGCTGCAGCCGTGACTAAAGTATGGTCCTAAAAAGGGCATTTTTTGGCACTCTTTCTTCAATATCTCCCTCCACACTTTATGGATTTACATTTTCTTGAAAAAGCACCGTACGTGAATAAAATACGATTCTAATGAGACCAAGTTTTTAACGATCCGTCTCACGGTTGCAGAGGAAATGAATAGGAATCATCGAGCACGCGCGAACTCCGGTTTTTGCGATATTTCGTCAATCTGAAGCAGTTTTTTGGCCGTTACTCTCTCAGATCGACATTAAATAAAAATCGCTCTCGTCAGTCACAGCTCTGTGAAACGCTGAACCCAAATATATAGCACACTTATGGGTTTTATTCTACGGTGTGTTCACATAATCGGTGGACATTTTCGAAAATCCACGAAAACGCAGTTTTGAGCTGTTTCGTGTATAATAAGCGGTAGGTGTACCCTCCCAGGCTCCATCGGTGTTTTCTTACTGGGCCTGTGCGGCTACCGCCGCTTATGATTCCTATTCCAATGAACTTTTTTCGCCTATGTCGTCAATTGAAGGCGCTTTACAAAGCATTCTGCAGGAGTTCTCACTTCTCTGAAATTTAATGTGATGAATCGAAACCACGTGAAATAGCTGATGGTAAATGAACGCGTTCGGGGGTATATGTAGTACTCAAAGGGTATTTTGTGTGAAGCCTAAAACATTCAAATCCTCAAGTCAAATCATTTCAGTCCGTAATTAGTGCACGACGTCGCACTATGGTCTGATAGTGAAAAAAGTGGATAAAAATCTGTGAAAAAAAGTTATAAAATTTCATCGTTTTCAACCTTTTAAGCTTAATTTATAACTTTATAGTGACATTTCTTGGTTTAAATTGCCTGTAATTTTTTTTTTTTTTTTTTTTTTTTTTTTTTTTTTTTTTTTTTTTTATATATATTAAAATTGGTCCTAACTTTATACAAATAATGGATTAATGAGAAATTCAATTTTCGATTTTTGGTCACTTTTTGGTGATCCGAAACCATAGTGCGCCACCATTACGCTCGTGCATTCAAAATTATTTTATGAGTTAAGGAGTGAATTTCGTGAGCAGTGGCGTAACTTTGAAACTCGGGCCTCCACCGCAGATTGAACTGGAGGGCCCCGCCCCCCTTCCTTCCTACAACAGAATCTGCACACTCTAAAATAACTCATAGATCTCACCCCCCCCCCCAACTCATAATAACTGCCAGTACGAGCGCCAGCATTTTTAGGGCCCCGAACTTTCAAAATAATGATAGAAATATCGAAAGAGCCCCTACAGTTGCTTCCGGGCTTCCACAAGTGAAAGGGGCCCTTTTAGCTCTTCCTCACCGAGCCTCCGGTGAAGAGGAGGCTCCTTAAGAGACAGAATTGTGAGCCTAATTTATTTCGAAAGAAGGGCCTCACTTCAAACAGTTGCGCCTGATTTCAGAAAGATCCGCGTTTTTAGAGGAAAATATACTTACTTAACTTGAGAACAGAACAGAAGGTCTTCACCCCTCCTTCTTTATTCTTTCTATTTTGCTTTCTTCTTTTTTATTATTTTTTTTTTTTTTTTTAACCTGACTGCGTTAAAGGCTCCCAATCGTTCCGGGCCCCACCGTACCGCGGTACCTGCGGCCCTGTAAGTTACGCCACTGTTCGTCAGTTTTTAAAGCTAAGTACCAAAGTTATTTTTCGAGCTTTTTACCCCCAATACGACTCTCAAATCTCTCTTTAATTATAGCAAAAGTATGCAACAACCTCATTGAGGAATGGTTGTCCAATAGCCTTCAAAACCCATCAAGGATGAGAGCTACCTAAACGTATGTCCGTGGATTAAATAGGGAAGGAATGCGCCGCGGACGCCGCACTGTGTGGACATTTCCAAATTTAGGCGGTCAAAACTCCATAACTTTCGAAGTAAGGCAGATAAAAAAACGAAACTTTGGGGATTTGTTACTACTAATATACTCTACCATTGGGTACAAAAGGTTTTTTGTCGAGCCCCCCAAGGGGGGGGGAGCCCCCACCCCATCCCTCCCAAAAATTATCATCGAAAAGCCCTAAAGTGCGGCAGATCAATCGAAATGGTATAAAAAACGGAGCATTTTAACGCAAACTAGAGGTCGATATCTCAATTCGTTCAAAAGTTATCGAATATTTAAATGTTTTCTTGAAATGGGCACTATTATCATTTAACTTAGTGCGGATATGGCAATCTGGCAACTGCGCATTCTTCCCATTTGAATGTATGATAAACAATCGACTCTCGAAGGGGCTATAGCCCCGTGACTAATTGATTACTTCTCATGCGATCAAATGGGAAGAATGCACGGTTGCCAGATTGCTGTATCCACCTATGTCATATACTAATTCATCATATGCATGCTTTAGGAAATAAAAACAAGCAGGGAAGCTCCAATACATTGCATGTATTGGAAAAGCGTGCCTGTGAATTGTAAACATACAAATCTGCGCATAAGTTGTTTCATTTGGTCTTCTGCTCTGCTGGGTTTTGCAGAAATAAGTTTTGCATAAAGGCTTACGCATACATGGTTTAAATATATTTTTATTATAATGTAGTTCATGGGAGAAGATTTGTCAATTTATTGTATATTATTTAAGGTACAGGAAGTGCTGTTGGAGCTTTGATGAAGAAAATATGACAATGTACTATATGCATTTGAGACGTATATTTGAAAAAAATATTTTTGAGTCGTTGTTTTTGCAGTGACACATTACAATTGGTTCAGTGTTTTGTTCATTTGTGGATTACAGTTGTTTGAAATGCATCAGCAATTCTTAAAGAGACAATGAATGATTCAATAATGAAAATTTGGATGAAATCACTGATTATAGAGTATTTGAAGTTTAAATGATTCTGCGTTGAATGGATGTAAAAGATTCTTATTTATAATTTAATAAAATGAGAAAGAAAAGATGGGTAGGCCATAGTTTTGTTGGTGGAATATGGTGATGAAAGGTAAAAGAAGGTAATTAATAAATGTCTACATGTTGATATAGACGAAATAGAGTTATTCCTTTCAAAATCTGAATTTTTAGACACAGTATTGGCCGATTTGGATCTGAAAATTAAACAATTACAATTAATGTCAATAAAAGCAATTCCTGCTATGTTTTCATTAAAGGCTTTACTGTACAGAGAAACCTTATGGTGAATACATACTCAAGATAAAATTAGGCTGAATCATCTACTCTGAAAAAATGGTATGATTAGCATCCAGTAAAAACATTACAGACGTACATACTAATTGAAGTATTAATAATTTATGCATGAACTTTGACAACTATAATTAGTGTAGTCCCCTACTTCATTGCGATGCGTCCCTTCAAGCAAACAGAGTTGCTTACCAGAGTTGAAGAGTTTCTAGCCTTTCATTTGATGACATTCTATCAATGAGAAGAAAAAAAATTTACGAATATAAAAGCTTCCACCCATCCCCCCTCTCCATACATGTGCTTATTTTACAAAATTGGCCGTATAGTGGTACCTTTTATGATTATATTTAATTTTTGGATCCTCTCAAAGAGAGCAAGTAGTCAGGACTCAGCGCATTAGATTTCAATTATTTTACTCATCGGACAGTGATTAAATTTTGAATTTGTCTTCCATTTTTGCAGACATCTTGCTCAGCAACATTTTTAAACTCCGTGTTGATTCATAAGTGGCATTTTGAATATCCACTTTTGTTTTTATAAAATCCATCAAACCTTTGAATCTATTTCTCTTCGAATGTTTCGCCCATTCTTCGAAGAATTCTCTTCGAGTCACAGTGCAACTTCTCTCTAAAAACAAGAAAAAAAAAACTAATTTTGGATTTCGATCGCATAAAACGGAAAAAAAGATCTAAAAACTACATGAAATTCTGCATCTTTTAGAGCAAAAATCAGAATGGGTACAGATGGGTACAGTTGAAAAAAACTCTGCTGAATTTGGAATATATTAAAAATTAGTCAAAATTTAGAGTAATTATCAGTATAAAAAGTCTTTAAAGAAGAAACAAGTTGGAACTTGCAACACTGGAACAGTGTTAGCAAAGAGAGCATGAGTGTCGGCCGTAAATCATTGTAAGTGTGGAGTTCCATATTGATAGTACAAAACTGCGACAAATTCAATCGCAACGCTGCATTTGTGTTTGTATAACAGTGATCGCTGTAAAAATAACTTGATAGGTCAAAGTGGGAATGAAAATTTACTTATAGCGTGTTGAAACAGTTGTTCACGAGGCGAGGTGAATACTGTGGTTTTGAAAATCGATTTCGATAGTGATAGTTCCTTTAAAATCGGATGACGCAATACCAATCCTAGCAAGCCGCAAAGTCTAGTTTAGTTATTTGGGACTTTTTTAGATTTCTCTCGCCTGAACCAAAGTCATCAGGAAGGAAATTCTTAATACCAATCCTAGCAAGCCGGAAAGTCTAGTCTAGTTATTTGGGACTTCTATAGAATTTTCCTCGCTTGAACCAAAGTCATCACGATGGAAATTCTTCGTCTTTATGGTTTCAGCTCTTTTTGTCTCAGATTAAAAAATGAATGTTAATATTGATCAAATGTCATCCGACACTCATCAAGGCCCTTAAGGAACGTAATATGAACTTGAAAAAAGCTCATTCGATTTTTAAGGGAGCTTAAACGGTCCATGAGAGACGAAATTCGCGGATACAGAGTATCCACAGCTTATTTCAATGTTCGATCTGACAAGACCGTGCGCCTTTGAAAAATCGATATCTCGATAGTGAATCGATGTATTGCAATTCGGTTTGCACCGATCGAAAGCGCTTGCTTGTGACTGACAACCTTGAAAATTTCAGATCCATCCGAGTTTATTTAATGACCTTACAGGACCTCTCGCGGCCGCAGTTAGACATTTCTTGTCAGAGTTACGCTGAAACGGGGAGTAGTTCCCCCCCCTAAGATGATATTTTTTGGCTCTAAACTGCATTGGGCCCTCTCGGGACATCATTGGGACCCGAAAAAAAGCGGAACCGATATAATACGGCACACGACTGGTTCGTGAGAGACGAAATTCGCCTTTTTCCAGCCTCCAGCGCCCCTCTAAGGTCGATCTGACAAGACCGCGCGCCTTTGAAAAATCGATATCTCGAGAACGAATCGATGGATTGCGCACTGCGGTTTGGATTGGGCGGTAGCTTCAGCTTTTAGATAATTCTTGAAAAAAATTCAGATCCATCCAAGTTTTAAACGGATCTTATGGGACCTCCCGCGGCCGCAGTGAGACATTGTACGTGAGACTTACGCTGGAGTTGGGGCCACGCCCCCCCCCCCCCCCCGATATAGACTTTATCGGTCCGACATTTGTCAAGGCCCTTAATGAACTTCATGTGAACTCAAAAAACTCACATATGACTTCTCACGGCGCATGCTGGGTCCATGAGAGTCGAAATTCGCGGATTTTAGAGAATCTTAGATTTCCGACCCTATACCGCGCGCCTTTGAAAAATCGATATCTCGAGAGTAAATCGATGTATCGCAATCCGGTTTGGACCGATCAAAAGAGTAAGCTTACCGGTACTCGCCGTTAAAATTTTGGATCCATCTGATTTCATTTTGAGACCTTACTTGAGTTACTTGGACCCCAGTTGGAATTATTTTTTCGGAGTTACGCTGGCAAGGGGGTCGCTCCCTCTCTTGGAAAACTGTGGAGGGGGCCCTTTGCTGGGGCATACATTCTATTTTTTTTTTTTTTTTTTTTTTTTTTTTTTTAATTTTATATTTGTGTCTAATCTAAGTTGGGGGAGGAGGAGGAGAGTACCTGCAAGTCAACCGGCAATTTACTTTTGATAGTGGCTGCGGGTCGAGGGTGCGGATTGCGGACTTTTAACTTGTTGTGGGGTTTACAGGGTGGCCGTGTCTAAACTTATGAGAAAAGAAGGCAACCACAGACCGGAAGAACGTTCAATTTCTGGTTCAGAGACCATGGACAAAGACATGGGCACCCGCAAAACAATTGCCCGGAGGGGCAACTTTTTGAATGTCAATGGAAGGTCTAGGGGACTTCACTTAGAGACGGGCAAGTCTAGAGAACCCCCCCCCCCCACTTCCGCCCAAAATAGAAAATAAATCAATTATCCTTCCAAATGGTAGAAATTGTAAGTGATTGCAGCATGTAGTTGTATCAAAAGTAATTCTATTTTTGAAGTGTTTGATATTATGAATAAAGTGACAGCATCAGATGATAGAAATAGTAAAAAGCTAAGTACAACTATTCCTTCTTTATTTTCATTGTCCTGATGAATTCTAAGAGTTAACCTATTTAAATTAACAAAACCAAACTCTTGCCTATACATTCTCTAATCATGTAATTATCGACCAGAGGATTCTGAATTTTCAAGGAAGTTCGCAAAATTCTCGTTGCCAACGGTAGTTGCCAATGTAGACACGTTCATACTAGTAGATTTTAAAACTTCTTTCGGCGAGGGAGATGACGGGTGGGAAGGATGATGTCGTCTGAATCAGGAGGGGGTGGGGTAAAAATCAGGGGGAGGTCTAGATCTGGGGGGAGAGGAATCCTGAAACTGGGGGGCGAGCTGTATAGTGGCAAGGGGGGGTTGGGCACCACTGCTTGGGGGGGCTACTTCCCACCCTGCCCCCCCTAAATTACGCCCCCTATTAAAATTGTAAAGTAAACTAAGAATAAAGTTTGTTAACTCTTACTCCTTTCGTTATTATTTGATCTTCGAATGTTCCGATTTTTTTTTATTGTAAAGTTTTGATTTTTCTGAATTAGGGGGGGGCGCCGCGCCGCCCCTCGGGGAGCGCCCATTGACAGATAAGGGAGAAAGGTAAGTGTGGAAAGCGCACGGGAATCCGGCGTAGTGTGCCGCAAAAATTACTACCAATGGCGGATCCAGAAAATTCTTTTGGGGGGGGGGGCTTCACGCCTATGAATTTTCAAATTTGCAGAGAGGAATTTATGGGATTTTTTCTGTTGAAAAAAGGCAAAGGCTACCGTGAGTTGGGGGGGGCGTGCCTTTCCCGAATCCGCCGCTGATTACCATGTAACACTGGGCCACGATGACCGATGTCGCATAAAACCAGGTAGAAGACCCGTGGCGGGCGTGGCATCCGTGATGGCTGTGAAATTGGGATGAAGTAGATGGACACACATCATTCATGCAATCTGCACAACGCGGCAAGCAACTGTTGTAGGCATAGGTGCAGTAGTTCGTGGGGAGGGCAAAGGGGACGGGAGGTCGTCACAAAACCATGGACGAAGATATAACTAAGGACTGCCGACTGTTGTTAGTCCTATTTTGCTCTCGACCCCAGCGCTCCAAGCAGCGGTCAGCTGAACTACTCTTTCAAGTGAGCGATCCTGGCGATGTGTCCATGCTCACATGCTGTGCTACTGCTAAAACCGTTGTTGGAGTTGGTCTGTTATGGCATGGCTGTCAACTGTTCTCGGCGACTCGGCGACCCAAGAGGATCAGATAACTCAGTATCTCAATGGAAGATCGAAAGCAAGGGAAATTCAGAATCAACTTTGGACAAGGTAACAGAAATCATCAGCAAATTAAAAGAGTCGCCTGATCTCTACTAATAAAACAAATGTCTATGTACTCTTTCTTGTTTGATTCCGTTTTGAGGTTAACTGTGATGTATAGTATTTCAGTCCTTGATTAATCATTTTCGACAATTCAGGAATCTTTCAAGAAATACTCCAGACGTTTGCTTTTTAGCGGATTTTGCTTCCTTTTAATTCGCTGATCATTTGTTCCCTTCGTTCAATCGTGATTCAAATTACCTACACGGTATACATTTGCGGGAAGGCATGGGAGAAAGGGAGCCGGAGCGGCCACCGCTGCAGCGGTTCGCTTTTAGTTGACCCTTATTGCTGCTTGGAGCGCTGCGGTCGCGCTCGAAAACCCGCTATCAGGTTTTAACACGGGCGGAGATAGGGAGTCGGCAGTCCTTAGTTATATCTTCGTCCATGGCTCGGAATGGTCTTAAAATTTTCCTTAGGATTTGATCTAGAACGCAACGTTCTTACATTTTCGAAAAGTTAACTCTAGCTCTCGCAATTAACGATTAAAGGCGGAAAAAGCATGGTTTCTGGACCGCGGAACAGTGACGTTATCTAGCGGATGAGAATCTTACTACATGTCGCTGAGGATTCACCTTAAAACGCAACGCCGATCGCGTTCCCCAAATGAACTCTTTTAGCGGACCGAAACATCAACAATAACAGGATTGGAAATTTGAAATCATCTAAATGCATTTTAAATCGCAGAATACACGAAACATGGACACAATCCTCTGATATAAAACCCCAATATCTCATACAGAAGATTTCGTTGAAGTCTGATCCAAATTAGTAACGTAATTACATTCCCAAAAATGCTTAACCTCAATCTTGGCCAAAAACTCCCGCCACAAAGAAAAAGCGACAAATTGGGAGGACACCGGATTGGCGGAATCACATGGGTCAATCGGTCCTCGAGGACCCGTTCTCGATACTGAAACCAAGCGATCCCCCGAGCGGACCCCCGAACCATGCCGTTCCTATAAGAAAAGCATTATTGACCTTGTAGAAACGATTTCAATAGAGCATGACACTCATGCTCTAAAAACTTACCTTCCATGGCTAATATGCGTTAATTTACGTCTAAACAACTCACAAAAAAATTGGTCGACCATAAAACACTAGCTATGTTTACCTGAAGCCTATTTAATCAAAACAAGAGAAACAGGGAAAAATAGAGTAACTTACCTGAGAAAATCGAACTTTGAACTCGGCCGGTGCACTCGTCCCCCGGTTTCAATCAAAACAAACGTGAAATATGTCTTATCTAGACATCACTGGAGTCGAAAACCAACCGCACAATCGGTTTTTCTGATGTGAGTTTTGGCCGCCTAAATTACACGTATGTCCACACAGTGCGCCGCGGTGATCTTGTAGTCACGCACACGTAGAGGTGCATGCAGTGTGAAAATATCGGTGCTTTGTTTTGGTTGCCTGACGCGAGTTATAATTGCGATTGGTCCAACTTTAAATGTTGCTGAACGAGGGCGAATGCCCGAACGCGAACGGCACTTTGATGTCGCTGATGAGTAATTTGTATTCTGCCTTGAAGGTTCCTCGCTCAAGTTTCATACGGATTCAACAAGTGCTTTCCGCGCTCCTCCTTAACCCTCAACCCTTCCCTACTGCAACACCCTGATCAGTTTTCCGTGGCTGCCGTTTTGCATGTACCATGGCTTTCAAAAGAAAGTATCCTGATAGAATTTTTCATTATTTAATTTCTAGACCAATGGGACTGTTGCACACTTTTGCTACAAGCGATTTATTAATAGTCGATTCTGGTTTAAAAACATCCAAAAATAACGATGGCAGCATTAAAAACTTCCGAAATCCACTCCTAAACTCAATGAACCTTTTTAAATGCGTGAGTGTAATGATGGCATAGGGCAGTAATAATGGGAGATTCCTATCATAATTTCGCCACTCTCTCTATGCTGACAAGGATGATTCACAGAGTACCTAATTAGTCATCAGAGTAGAGTGATCCACATCAGACAAATAGTACCGTGACACCTGGTGACACCGTCGTCAAATAAAAGTCGTCTCTTATTGGTCACTTCTTGATGGAGTTACAGTATTGTTAGATTGGAGATATTTTGCGGTTTTCAAGTATTTCAGAGTCTCACAGTATCGCATTTTGTGACATTATGCCCCAACAAATTTAAAACGATAAACAATAAAAGAAAAATTCACCAAGAAAAATTTCGATGAGAGGACTTTCTTTTGAAAGTCACAGTACAGTTGGCAAATTAAGTAATGTCAGTCAGCCCCTTGATTTTGGCTCAGATAGGCCATCTGCAACACTCAAATTCATTGTGATACGTATCACAGGTTGCCTGCCTGAACCGAAAGCGCAGGAGCTTAGGAGCCGTCTGACATTATTTAATTCGTTGACTGTACTACAGTAGGCGAATGAAATAATGTCAGTCCGTTCCTTAAATGTTGGCAAGGTTGGCCACCTGCAATTCTTCAATTCATTTAGTTAAGTGTATCGCAGGTTGCCGATATAAACTAAAATCTAAGGAGTCGACTGACATCCATTAATTCGCCGTCTGTAACTATAAGCATTTTCCCAGTAAACTCAAAGTTACATTTTTGAATTTACCGCCAACGTTGGTAACACTGTATGCTCTGCTCTCACTAGCTTGGTTTTAGCCGCGTTGCCTCGGCCCTCGGCGCCGAAAAAATTAACCCTCGTCACACCTTTATGTTTTCCATCTTCAAAGAACCGGGGATGGGCAGTGGCGAAGCGTGCAATTTGGCAACGTTGTATTGTGTCCATTTAAATCCATGTAAAAGATCAAATGCGAAGGTGTTCCACAGGGGATGGGTGAGGTGTACTTTAGACTCTAGATTATATTTTATCTTGGAGAGGATAAATTCAGACTGTATCAAGGAGATGGGTCATACGAAGAATCGTATAAAGCATATGGTATTTGGTATGTCGCATGAATTGAACGATCCGTCAAAACTTCTATCTTATATAATAAAAGGCGACCGCTGAGAATCGTCGAAAATCGCGTTTTACTATGATCTCGAGAACTAAAGCACGCGGGACCTCGAAATTTCGCGAACGGGTCCTGCGCCACCAAACGGTGTGCACACAGTGCTTCTTTTCCCCATTTTTTTTTCATCCCTTCCCGAGGGTGGATTTTATCGCGGTGTTTTACCCCATTTTTGGCCCTATGGTATCTGAGACCTTGAAATTTTGGCCCCCGGTGCTGCTCGGTCCTCGAAAGCGATCCAGCTTATCCGGATCGACCCAACCCTAAAAGCAACCCCTCACGGGGGATCTACCCTTCGAGATGGGTTGTTTTGGATCGCGGAAACGGGGGTCGAAGACGTTGCCCAGGCGATCGACACTTCGCAAGAGGGTAGGCCCGGGCTCCGCGCGTGGACTTTTTCACTCTAATTCGCGCGCCGCGAATATCATCCCCCGCTAAGGGTGGTTTTCTGAAAGGGGTGTTTTTACTGATTATTTCGGGCACCGGATCACTTTGAGCGCCGAAATTTTTCGTGAGGATCGTGCTCCGGGCGGGGGTGTCCGTGAGACTTCGCTCACCCCCTCGATTCACATTCTACCCCCTGTTGGGGGTGGGTTTCTTACTGGGCGGAATCTTATCTCGGATTCTACGGCTTCGCTGACGACTTAATACGACAACCGGAGTCACGATGATATGCTTTTTCGGTCCTCGAAAACGATCGCGCTCATCCGGACCGACCAGATCTTAAAAACAACCCCTCGCGGGCGATTTACCTTCCGGGATGGGTTGTTTTGGATCGCGGAACCGGTGGTCGGAGACGGTGTTCATGGTGATCGAGACTTCGCACGAGGGTGTAGCCTCGGACTCCGCGCGTGGATGTTTCCACTCGAATTCGCGTGGCTCGAATATCATCCCCCGCTAAGGGTGGTTTTTTGGAAGCATCGGTTTTACCGATTATTTCAGGCACGGGATCACTTGGGGTGGCGAAATTTTGATTGATGATCGTGCTCCGGTCGGGGGTGGTCGTGCGACTTCGCTCTTCGCCCCCGATTCTTTTTCTACCCCCTGTTAGGGTGGGTTTTCTCATCGGACGAATCTTATCTAGGAATCTACGACTTTGCTGACTACTTAATAACGCACCCGGAGTCACTCTGATATGCACGAATCGATCTTTGCACATCCGAACCTGTCCCATCGTTATAACTACACCTCGCGGGGGGTTCATTCCCGAAATCAGGTCGGTGGGCTTCTCGAAAAAAATCGGCGACAGCCGCGTTGAAATTGAGTTCGTGCAGAACTCTTCAGTAGGCGTAGCAGAACGAATCCACGTGCAGCGCTTCAAATTTTGAACTACCCTTTATACTGGGGCTGTTCGATTCTCGCGGAGTGGCTACAGAGCCTAGAAAGTGCGAAGAAAGGCCGAAAGTTCTGGTTTTTCGCGTGTTGTTTCTCCTAGACGATGCGGGTGGAGGTTTTTTTTTTCAAGCGGTTTGAACATAGGCGGACCGTATCAGGGGCTAGGGGGAGCTGTAGTCCCCCCATTTTTTTGGGGGGAGGGGCTAAAAATCGGGAAAAAATCATCATTTGAGACTTGAAAAGCAAAAAAAAAAAAAAGAAAAAAGGGGGGTCATCACTTTTTAGCCCCCCCCCCAATTTTTTTTTTGGTCACGGTCCGCCTATGGGTTTGAATAACATCCCCTCTTGAGGGGTAGTTTCATTTTTTAGGGGTTTTTGCCAACTTCTGGGACTTTAAGTTTCTCTAAGAGGTATATTCATGGATTCTTTAAGGAGTGCGCCGTGCGCAAAAATATTTCACTTACTAACGCAGGGAATATTCTGCGAGGGTAGGGTTTCTTTTTTATTTATCCTTCGCAGATTGATGGATACTATCTTTAGCTCGGGTTCTGATGTATACGATAAATTGGAAATGCATGTTGCTTGGCAACGTCAATCATTACTCACATCTTAGCAATGATATTGTTACCAGTTCGAATGCCTTCCGATTACTTTATACATGTATCATGTATCATCAGCTGTTTTAGAGTTGCTCATAGGAATCAATGCAAAACATACAATTTTTAACCTTTCATTTTCTTTAAACGTGTAATTATGGCGCGTGGGAAGATCAATCAGTCGCCGCAGCGTCACTTGCATTCTGCCAATGCTGCACTTTGTCCCTTTTAAGCTTAGGTATATTAATGTTCGTATCCAAGGAGCATAGGCGGAACTAGGAATTTTTTCGGGGGGGGCTGAGCTCCAAGGGATCTTAGAGACACCTCAAGACCGCCCCCCCCAAGGGGGGTTACCATGACCCCCCCCCCCCCAAACTTACTTAGGTGTATGATGTACTTACAGTTACAGTCGACGAATTAAATAATGTCAGATAACGTCCTGGATTTTGACTTTAGTAGGCCACATGCGATGCTTTTTACTGTGATAGGTATCGCAGGTAGTCTACTTAAACCAAATATAAGGCGACATCTGACATTCTTTTGTCGACTGTAAGTACCTACATCATACACACCTAAGTTAAGATATTAAATAAATTGTACTCATATAGCTATTAGCTGGGGTGCGAAACAATTAGGCAATCAGAAAAATTTAAAAGATAAACATCATATACTGTAATATTTTTGTTGTTGTTGTGGGTAAACGTTTTTTTTTTCCAAAAGTTTCTGGGGGGGGAGGCTTGGCAGACCTCTGGGGGGGGCCTTAGCCCCCTCCAGCCCCCCCCCCCCCATTTCCGCCTATGCCGAGGGGTGCACTATAAACATCCAAAAATTCGACCCATGGGGGGAGCCAGCAATTTGGCAACTGTGGATGCTTCCCATTTGAATGTATGAGAAAAATTGTTGAGGAGGACATGGCCCAATATCTAATCTATTGTTTCTCATACATTCAAATGGGTAGAATCCACAGCTGCCAAATTGCTGGCTTCGCCCATGATTCGACCTTCTACGCAAGTATAACGGTACGAAATAAAATGTTGCTAAAATGCACGCGACAAACTGCAATCAAATTACATCAACGGAATGAAACATAAACTTGATACTAACCTTCGGCCAAAAAAAAAGCTTAACTACCTACAGCATTATTCGGCCAAATACGGAAACAAAAATGTCAATAAGTATTCCTGTGCAACTTTTAGAAATTACGGTTATCTTGGACTACGTACGATCATGAGTAAAAAGTTAGTCCAACACAAAACGTTATATTACTCCTCACTTAAAACAATTTCCTTCTCCTCTACTAACGGAGAAGTAATAAAAGAAGTAAAAAAAATGTGTTGTGTACACAAAAAAACAGTGACATAGCGTGCAATTTGGGAACGTTCTACTCTGTTCAATTAAACGATTGTAAAAGATCGAATGAGGAAGTGTTCACCGAACAACCGATAGACTGTTTTAGTAGAGTGATATACCGTATCGATTGCCGTCCGAGGGGCCCCTGGCTCCAAACATACTCTGATTCAATGCATTTTCCCCCATAAGCGGATTTTTGAACGGAAATGTAGACTATTAAATCAAAAAATTAATGCGACCTTTTTGCGATTATGAATTCTACGTCCTCGAAAATGCTTAATTTTGCCTGGTTCCACCCGTGAAACTGCCAAAATCAACAAATATTACAGATTAAACGATGCGTTTGGAGGTTGAAATCACCCAAATGTTATTGTTGTTGTTGTGGATTTGGCGGGATTTCGGGCGATTCTAACCTACAAATGCAAAATTTAATCTGTAATATCTTATTAATTTCGGCAGTTATAGTCAAGGAACCAGGCATAATTAAGCATTTTCAAGGACGTAGAATTCATAATCGAAAAAAGGTCGCATTAATTGTTTGATTTAATACCCTAAATTTCCGTTCAAAAGTTCGCTTATGGGGAAAATACATTGAATCAGAGTTTTTTTGGAACCAGAGGCCCTCGGACAGCAATCGATACGGTATATCGCTCTATTAAAACAGTCTACGGGGTGGCGCAAATGTCCGCCCCCCCTTTTATTTTTTGAACGGCTGCAGATGAAAAATGCCTCCCGGCAGGCCGGTAAGACGAAGTAGATTCCATGCTTGGTTAAATCATTTTTTCACAAATTTAAATATAGGTTATAATTTTTGTTGAATTTTTCTCTGAATTTTTCTTTTTTATTTAATCAGCTGCTCAAAATCCAAATATTATTGTGAAAAAGATTATATTACCAATAGAGAAATGTGTAATCTTTACAATGCAAGTGAGAAATAAAAGCTAGGTTATATAAGTTTTTCACAAATTTCAATAAATAGGTTATGTTATGATTTTATTTGAATTATTCAATTCTTTTTTTTTATCAGCTGTTCAACATTAAAATAAAAATGCCCATGAAAAAAAATTATAGTACCAAGATAGAAAAATGTCTAATCTTTGTAACGCTAATGAGGAATAAATCTGATAAGAGCAGCTGATAAAACAAGAAAATAAATAAATAACGTACCTAAGCAACAGTGTACGTGTAAAACAAAGAAAGAGCATTTATACCAGTACACCATCCTTGTCTTTCACTTGTAAAATCCCATAAGAAACTAAATAGCTCGTAAAAAACGTAAAACACAAGGAAAATTTAAGGAAAAGAGCATATGAACTAAAAACATCCTCCACGATATATACTAAAATTTACGATACAAAAAACAATTTCTTCATATAAAAACACCGCCAAAAAACCCGAAAAACACATCACTATAACTCGCTTACAACGCAAAACACGAAAAATGACTCGAGTAAAAAAACTGCGTAACAAAACGGCTAAAATAAATTTTCCCAAAAAAAAATACTCAAAACAAACACTCCTAAAAATAAACCTCAAAAACACATTTTACGACTCAAACACGGCCCATAACGCGAAAACTAATTGTCGGATTTACACCATCTTCGAACTCATCCAAGAATTAAACCCAACGAATAGTTGAGACAAATTTTAAAATAAAACCAAAATTACGAACAGGATCGTGGGACATAAAAACGGTAAAACTGGCTGAAACATACATATAAACAAAATATATATATATATATATATATAAAATATTATATATAATATAAAATATATATATATATATATATATATATATATATATATTTTATATATATAGAAAAACAACTTAAAATTTGGGGTAAAGGCTGGAAACAAATTAAAATTTGGGACGTTTCGGGCCAATTAACAGACCCTTTTTCAACCAAATAAAAAATAAAAACACACAAAACAAATACAAATGAGCCGCCGCTGTAATTGCAAGGCAAGGACTTTTCTATATTTTGTTGGCTGGTCTAAGTTTTTACGTGTTTATATATATATATACATATATATATATATATATATATATATATATATATATATATAATATATATTATATATATATATATATATATATATATATATATATATATATATATATATATATATATATATATATATTTTAATATATATATATATATATATATATATATATATATATATATATATATATATATATATATATATATATATATATATATATATATATATATATATATGATATATATATATATATATAAAAACACACAAAAAAATGGCCAAAAAATAAATGATGAATACCTTTAGAGTTGGTCAAACTCTAAAGTTTGGAGAAACAACAAAGCCAAAAAAGAAAAAAATAACATTAAAAAATAATGTAAGTACGTGTAAAAACACGGGGGGGAGAGAGGTCAGCTCAGGCCGGTGCAACAGAAATGCATGAGCGAGGACAGCGTTTCGAGAGCGCCACGACCGGGTTTTGTCGTTGTTACGACTCATCAGGTGGGCTTACTCGAAGCTGCCTCTACTCAATGCTTTTCGCACACAGCAAGTCGTCGAAACGACGACTCGTTCGTTTCGACGACTTGCTGTGTGCGAAAAGCATTGAGTAGAGGCAGCTTCGAGTAAGCCCACCTGATGAGTCGTAACAACGACGAAACCGGTCGTGGCGCTCTCGAAACGCTGTCCTCGCTCATGCATTTCTGTTGCACCTGCCTGAGCTGACCTCTCTCCCCCCTGTGTTTTTTACACGTACTTACATTTTTTTTAATGTTATTTTTTTCTTTTTTGGCTTTGTTGTTTCTCCAAACTTTAGAGTTTGACCAACTCTAAAGGTATTCATCATTATATATATATATATATAATATATATATAATATATATTATATATATATATATAAAATTTTCAACGAGTGGTATTTTCTCACTCAGTGGACCATGAAACGTGGTCATTTGATAAAATTTCCCGAAAAATCCAACATCGCACCCTCTGCAATAAGTAGATTCCTGGAATCTACTTAAAATTGAAACTTTGGGGTCTTCCATAACTTTTGAGAGCTTTCGCGTAAAGGGGGTCAACATTTCCAAAATCACTCCCCTTAGGGGGGGAAAGGCCCCCAACTCAAAATTTTCAAATGGCTACCCCTGTCTTGCGATAGCTAATTCAAAAGAACATTAAATTCTAAGACTTTTGGCGCAAACCGGAGGTCAATATCGTTTTTTGTTTTCGATTTATTGAAGATCAAAGTTCGATTTGGACCCATTTTCAAAATATCATTACTCCTATGTAAAAAGTCGGAATTTAAAAAATCAGTAGTCTAAAATACTCTAAAAAGCAAGTCCTTTCCTGAAAAAATACTGCTGTGGCATAAATGTATTCAAAACTTCATTTTACAGCCCCAAAAGTTTCTAACGTTTTTACGCTCCCAGGGGGACTGTCTCAAAAATTCCTAAAGACGGACCCTATCGAGTGATACGTCGATAAAACAGGTGTAAAAAATGAGAATTTTGGCGCAAACCAAAGGTCAATAGCATTTTTCGAATTCGAGATATCGATCTTTGAAAATCTACCTTTGACAATAAAAAAAGATAGTAAAAGGGGGAGAACGGACTTTTGCGCCACTCTGTGTACTCCGAACTTTTTCACAAATTTGAATAGAAGAGCTGCAACGTTGCTAAATTGGACGCTACACCACTGACAGGATCAGAAAAAAAAAAAAACGAAAAAAAAAAAAACTTAAAAAAACCATTGAAAACACCACAAGAAAAAAGAAACAACAAAAAACGAGTAAAACAAAAAAAGAAACCACAGTACCCGTCGGTAGCCCGACGGGCAATATGCTAGTTTATATATAAACGGTGACTTTTTCAAACGTGATTTTTGATAGGTATCGGTTTGTTGACAAATTTACAAGCTTATGTTTTTTTTTCATTTTTAAATTCATCTCGTGCTAAATATTTTCTCAATTTTTCTGTTTCAGGTAAACTCAAATTCGTTTATAGCATCCAACATGTAATTTTACAGCTATACCCTTTGTCACGCCAATACTGTAAGTTTAGTCTTTTTACTAATGTACTTACACTATCTTTTGCTCTTAAATTGAACGCCGCTATTTTAAGCGTAATCGAAAACCGCGAAAAACTGCGCAGGAAACCGTTCTTTTATTCTTCACGAACAGAGGTTATTGCTGAACCATTAGGTCCATTAGAGTCAATGTTGGAACTTTCTGATGCCCTCAACGCAATACGGCCCGAGATCGAAAAATAACTGTCCACAAATTAGTGAAAAAAAGCAATTGAAAATCATCGCTTCCAACCTTTCAAGCTTACTTTAATGCTTCCCAGTGACATGTTTAGGTACCTAAAGCGTTTTTGCTAATCGTGTTCACTGTAATGACAAGTGGCCTTGAAAGTTTATAAATGATAAACTGAACAGAAACTTTCTGATTTATCGCCATTTTTGACGACCTTAAACTATAAGGCAACGGAGTCATTTTCAAGTGATTTTACACCGAAATTGACCTCATCCACAGCTATACCGCAAGAGCATTTTGCAAGAGACCCATTAAACTACTTTTACCGATTATCGATCATCGAAATTGGTACAGCTTTTAGTCAGCGCTCAAAAACTCTTAAATTTTAGGCGTCGTTGACTGCTCTCAAAAGGCAACAATAATCGTGTGAAAAATAGATGTCAGCACCGTAAACGGTTCTCTTCTTCGTTTTCTCTCCCGCCCTCTCTCTTTCTCCTTTCACCCTCAAGATTGATAGAGGGTGGGTTTTCGATCACCGAGTGCGAGACCCTCTCCTCCCCTTTCTTGTAAAACACGTGATTTTTCTCTCTCTTTCCCCCCCTCTCGTATCCATGGACGGGGTTGGTTTTGCAGAAGATAAATCGACAGAGGACGTGTTCTGGTGTTTGAAGCCTTTAATTTGAGGTAAAAATATTAAGTCTTGTTCGATGTCCGCGTTGTTCTTTTTTTTTTTTTGGGTTTTTTTTTTTTTTTCCCCCTCCCTCCCCTTCCTCCGATTGTTCCCTCACACATCTCAGGCGGGCGGAAGCGGAATGATGGGAAAGAACCGGAGCAGTTGCAACGATGGAACGAAGCTGCACAGCACGGGACTGGAGACGCCTCCCCCTAAACCCCCTTCTCCGTCCACACCCGCACCCCCTTCAAACTCCCGAATTAATCAATCAATGCCCCGCAGAAAACTCTCAAGTCTGACGAACTCAGCGCTGCTCCCGGTTTTGGAATGGGTGGGGGGGGGGGTGGTTGGGGGAATGTAAGGGGGATCTTACTTGACACTCGTGCGCACCCTATATATTCCTCACTCCTCAGTGTTTCTCTTAGAACACTGCTTTTTTCATGATAACGTAGCTGTCGTCTGATTCTTAAAAAAGGGGGGGGGCGACAGAGGTTCGCATAATTACGTCCTCTCCAATTTTGCAAAAGACAGTTTTAAGATTACCTCAATTACTTCAAAAAGTGGTTCAACTTTTCATATTTTTATGGCAAATAACAGAAACAAAGGACGTACAAAAAACCAAAAAAAATCGTTTTTCAATGGGGCAGTTGCAAGGGTCTGAAATGGTGTGTTTTTTATAAAGAGAATGAAAGTACGTGATGAGCTGAGAACTAGAGTATACTATAAGACCCGAGTATTCCCGATCAATGCTACTTATGAGAGAGCCGAGGCTAATCGAAAATGGCGGCGATCAGTGTGTCAGGAATGTAAACATTGAGTGAGCAATCGCGTTTCTTCAGTCGTATCGTATTTATTAGTAATTTTTTTGGTGCATAATTAATCTTGATTGTATTTTTTAAACAGCAAAATGAGTTAATCAACATATTTTCATAACAAAGGAAGCGTGTCTCGTCTTATTTGAATGACGCGCCAAAACTGTCTTCTAACCGCGCGGTCGATTTCGCTAAGCGAACATGGCGTCGTCGAGAATACTCGGGTCTTATAGTATACTCTACTGAGAACAAAGATGTCCTCGGTTTCTAATTAAGTCCCATTGTTCCAGAGATGAGATTTTGGCCCAAAACACATTGTTTTAGATGGGGATTCCGCGTATTGACATCACTACGCACACGGTTTTTTTACAATTTTACAAGTCTGTATCTCCAAAAGCGGGACACTTGAGAAAAAACCAAAGGCACCGTTTTTTTCAGCTCATCAAGTACTATCATTTTCTTTATAAAAAACACGACATTTTAGAACCTTGCAACTGCTCCATTTGTTCCATTTTTTTTCAACCGTACTTTTATTTTATTTTTTTTTTAAAAAAAGGCATAAGCATCGAAAGATTGTTCATGTATGATGAAAAGTCATCTTAAAAATTCAGCAGGATGTATATTTAATTACTTAAAATACTTGAAGCTTTAGAAAAAAGTATCAAAGCTTCTCAAAAACGCTTCAAAAAATCGTCTCGGGTCTTTTCGGACACAATCCCCCTTTCTCAAAAGTCTGGTACCATCAACGAGGTATAGCAATAGAGAGGCTAGTACATGTTTGTTGTCCTATCCCAAAGAGGGACAGGATGGAGGATCTTATTCTGATTTGTTCGCTTCATATTCTGTAACCTCAAATCAAAAATTGTAAGTAATTTAGCGGTGGTTCTAAACGAAAGTGCAAGTGCTTTTAAGTGGTTATCTGGACACAGAATTCCAATATAACTATCCAGGTGAGAAAATTTTGCTTGTCTCTGTCATGTGCCAGTTTCTTCATCGTGCAAATCCATCCAAAATGAAACAGTCGTATCAATTTGTGTGTCCAGATAGCTACTCTAAAATTATTGCTTTTTTGTTTTGAACCAATTTCCACTGAATTACAATTTTTTATTTAAAAGTAAAAAAAAAAAAAAAAAAAAAAAAAATAAGGCAAACGAACCGTTTGAAAATATCCGTTATAAATTTCCATTATGGCTGCCTCCTTAGCGTTATGAATCCGCCTCCAAAAAATCATGGGCATGCCGTGGGAGGGATGTGGGTACCTTTGTTCCGGGCGGCATCGGCACTCTCCGAGGGCGTCAAAATCAGGGTGATGAACAAAAAAAAAAAAAAAAAAAAATTATCATTTCAAAATTAATCACATACAGAGGTCCGCAAAATCAGTGTGTAACGAAAACCAAAAACATGAACAAAACAAAAAAAAGAAAATAATAAAAAAGAAAAAAATAATACAAAGGAGAAAAAAAACCAAGGAAAAAGTACAAATCAAATTTGTAATTTTGAGGGGCGCTAATTCGCAGAGGGCGGCAAATTGCATTCTCCCCCCTTCGGTAGAAACCACGCAAACCCCTGGTCACAGAACCCCCCCCCCCCCCCCCCCCCCCCCCTGTGACCCCTCTATCGATTCAGCTTGGCAGATGGAGTCGATCGCCCTCAAGGGTTTTCATATCTTTTGCAATTATAGGGCCGTTTAACTCCTGGCATCTCATGACTCTTGAACATGGGCAAAAAGGTGATAGGGGGAGGGTATCGGGGTACCCTTGTCCCGAGTGGCACTCTTCGGGGGTGCAGTGTTGCCAGATGGGGGTGAAAAAGCCGTACGCTTTACATTGATTTAAATGGGGACGATACGGCTTTAGACCCTCCATCTGGCAACACTGCGGGGGTGGCATAATCAGGACTAACAAGCAAAATGAGATAGAAAGAAAGGTTACCAAATTTGAAAATGAATGACAGAGGGTGGCAAAATCAGTGTGTGTAAAAAAAAAACAAAAAAACAAAAAAGAAAACAAAAACAAAAAAAAAAACCAAAAAAAACAAAAACAAAAACTAAAAACAAAAAAGGAATGACATTTTTAATTATGTGGAGTGTTAATTTGCGGAGGGCGTAAGATTGCATTTGTAACCTCCCTCGCTATAGGCAGGTTTTGAAAACCGTAACCTGGTCACGAAATTCGAAACCAAAGATGGTGGAAACCCATTTGATTGTACAGTAACAAAGTGACTCCTACAAGTGTTACTATATTTAATATTCTTGTAATCTTGTTGCATAAATACCATACCTCGGCTAAATATAGCTGTTAATCACCAAAATGTGAAATGGCGAATTCACATTATACGGTGAAACTCGTTTTTTTGGCTATTATGTATAAGACGTATAAAATTCAGCGCTACTGTCTGACTTCACCCAACTGCGGGAGGTCATTCATTTTCTTTTTAACTCCTCGAATGATTCTTCGCTCAGAAATTATTTTTCCATTGCAACAAGAAAACTAACCAATACCCCAGCACTGAAGGTGGAGGAGTGAGGGGAGGGAATAAAATAGGAAGAGAAAGAAAAGGAAGTTGCGAGGGTGAGGGGCGAGAGACGAGTTGGTGAAGATTGAGGGGGCGGGGAGAGGAGAGGGGTGCTGCATTTCCCTTAATGCGGTCCGTGTCTTTGGTGCAGCGTTTAAGTAACAAGACATGGTCTGCTTCGTTGGCTCTGGCTGACTGTTCGATGAATTTTCCAATAACTTCGATCTCGCTGCGTCACTGCTGCATTGCCGGAACTATATCGTTTCATCATTTCAAATCTGCAGACAGCTTTTAAACAGGAACGCAGCAAGTGTTTCATTGTATCTCTCTTTTTGTAGACGGCGGTTTTTATTGCGATGACGCGACGTCACCCGGTGAAAAAGTTTGTTGAGCGGTCCAAAAGTCGTTCTTTATTTCGGCAGATGTCGGATTCCGATGTCATCCGAGCGGCATCCATCGAACTTTATTTACAGGCTGTGGGCACGGGGTGTGGCTTATTTCAGATGTTTCTGTATACGGTACCGTGTGGTACCAAGCCTAAACAGGCCAAACATCCGTCGGGCGGAATCCTACAGCATCGTGCTCCCGTATTCCCGAACACGATGAGAGTGTCGCAGTGAATTTTGTGAGTTTTATTGATCTCGGCAGTTTTAGTCTAGGAACCACGCATAATTAAGCATTTTCGAGGACGTAGAATTCACAATTGCAAAAAGATCGTATTAATTGTTTGATTTAATAACTACCCTAAATTTCCGCTCAAAAGTTCGCATATGGGGAAATTATATTGAACCGGATTTTGTTCGGAACCAGAGGCCGTCGAACGGCAATCGATACGATATATAAATCGCTCTACTAAAACAGTCTTATACCAAGGTTATAGATTAAAGAGGTATACTCATCTGACTTTGCGCCACAAATTCGGTGGCGCGCAGTTCAAAACTACTGCAGGCAAGATGGCCGACAAAGGTAGAAAACGTATACTCTTTGCAGAAAACGTATACTCTTTGCAGAAAACGTATACTCTTTGCAGAAAACATTGGGTTGTTTGCTGCTTTTCTGCAGAGTGCTAGAGTCCCTATTTGTAGAGAGTTAAGACAACAACTTCTGATTGGTTGGTGAGTTTTAGGCTTTACGGACGACGCCATTGGATGCGATTTTGCACTTTTGTTCACAATCGTAGTTGCGTTTTCCCAACGGTGTTTTACGGATAAAACCGTTAATTTTCGACGAATCTTTCAATTTTAATCATGATGCATCTCCAGAATGTCTATAAATCTCAAAAGAATCTTTAAAAGCGTAAATAGATGTTGATCAAGAAGAGCAGAGCAAGATTACATCGTTAGAAACTCCGCAGCTCTGTAATCTTTGCAATGGACCAAAACACAACAACGGCTCTCAGAATGCAAACCAATTTGCAAAATCGCATCCAATGGCGCCCATGATTTCACTTCTTAACTCTTTACATACAAGGACTCTACAGAGTGCAGCCCATAATATGTTTTCTGCAAAAAGTATACGTTTTCTCCTTTTGTCGGCCATCTTGCCTGCAGTGATTTTGAACTGCGCGCCACCGAATTCGTGGCGCGAAGTCAGATGAGCATATCTCTTTAATCTATAACCACAGAATAATACAATCAGAACGGAAACTCTTGAAGCAAATTCATTTCGCGTCCGCCATGTTGGGATATAGGATGTTTGCATCTGGATTCGCGCGCGAAAAAAAAAAAAAAAGTAGTACATGATTCGCGAAATTTTCATTCTGAAATGCCATTAGAATAAAAGTGAGGCCGGAAAAATCAGATTTATTTCCAGAATTCACAGAAATAAATTAGTTTCAACACAAATCACACTCGTCCGCCATGTTGGGATATAGGACCACAGCGTTGCCTATTGGTGCCGTTAAATTCCAAACTTGCTTCCATTGGCTCTTATGGGAGTTTCCGTTCTGATTGTATTATTCTGTGCTATAACCTTGAGTCTATACAACGTTATTTACAAAATCGCTGACGCGATCCGCGCCACCGCGCCATCGCCATGCCATATTGCTGCGTATAACGAGTGAGGGATCGTCCTCAAATTAATTTGTATCATCAGGAATCTTTCATATTGACAGATCATCTCATCACCGCGAAAAGGTCCCGCGACAAAGTGTATTAGAACCGCAACAGCAAGAGTAAATATGGGCGATGTATGCTGTGTGTATCCAAGTATTTATACACAGGACGGTGGAGGTGACGTGCGATCCGTGGTCAACGCGGGGTGGGCTCGCAGCTTTGAAGTGTGACGCGAATAACCAAAGGAGCGACAAAACGAGGCGCTTGGATGAGTGGCTTTTAAAATTCGCTCATCCTCGACGCGATCACGCTCGCGTTAGGTAGAAACTCGATTATGAGAGAAATTAGGGTTGTCATGGGTCATGTGTCGATCCTATTAGACTCAAACCTTAGAACCTGACAGCTGAAGGTGTCAGGGCTGCCGTTTTGCGTATAATCAATGCTATTTTTCTATTCACCGATGATTCCACCGGTTGAGAAAAGATTACACAGTTCAGTTCAGTGTATGACTGTAATGCACGAAAATACTGTGATCTGTAATCTTTCCTTAATCGGTGGAAACTCCGTTGATTAATTGGAATATCCGCAAGTTTTTTAAAGTCATCGACGACTCTACCGGTTGAGAAAAGATTACAGATGCGAGTATTTCAGCTTATCATAGTCATGCACTGCACTGAACTGTGTAATCTTTTCTCAACCGGTGGAATCATCGGTGAATTGAAAAATAGCATTGATTCTACGCAAAACGGCAGCCCTGGAAGGTGTCATAATCAGTGGCGTAGCGTGCAATTGGACAACGTTGTATTTGGTCCATTTAAACCCATGTAAAAAGATCGAATTTCGAGGGTGTTCGGCGAACACTCAATAGTTCTATGTTTTTAATGGGTTTAAATTGGAAAAAATGCAACGTTGCCACATTGCACGCTACGCCACTGGTCATAATAGACTAACTCTTGCAAGATTTTTAATAGGTAAGTGTATAGTTTATCGATTCTCATGTAAAATTCTAGGAAAAACCAACGAGAATTAATTGTATATAAGAGACCTTCTGGGACTTGAAAGGGTAAACAGAAAAAATAGACTGGTCGAATTTTTACCATCTGCATAGCTGCTTTTGGAGTCTTCTATCAAGTATGGTAAATGCAACTTGTGGTGAAACGTTTTGTACCAACAGGTTATCTTAATTTACCATAAGATACGTTGCATTTACCATATGATGGTAAAATTGATCATATTTGATATCAGACTCCAAAATGAGCTAACTAGATGGTAAATTCTACCAGTCTTTTTTTTTCTCGTGTTGCCTACCTAAAAATAGTTTGTCTTCCCTTTTTTGTTATACACTTTGAAACATTCAGGTATCATGAGAAATGAACTTTGGACAAGTTTCAGAAATTTTTGTTGCGCAAGTTGCATCCTAAGCCCTTAAAATCGAGAAAAAACGAAAGATGGACCTTTAGGGCAAGCAGTGTATCTAAACTTGAAACTTCTAATCACATAATCATTTTGATTTTGGACTTAAATAATAATTCAGGATATTTGCTATAATAATAACCCTATATCTGTGGGTTTTGAGAAATTTTGATTTCTAGTTTTTTCTTTCAATTTTATAATTTTGGTGTATTGTTAGAGCAAATGTTTGCACTTTTTTAATTTTTCAATCTCAATGGAATAGCTCAATGTCAAATCCCATACACTATATAATTGTTGAAAAGATCAGAAAATTTTGAATTTCATGAAACTATACTTTCAGTTTTTTGTAACTTTTAATTTTTAGCCGCATTTTTCCGGTTTATAGGAGTGGTGTTCAGAGACATAGTGATATTGATCGAAAGTTTGCATCGCTGATTTTCACTAATTATTGAACCATCCACTTTTCTGTTTATCATCCATGTGAATTTCATATGCCTGAATTCTGTGTAAAATACACAGAATTCAGGCATATGAAATTCACATGGATGATAAACAGAAAAGTGGATGGTTCAATAATTAGTGAAAATCAGCGATGCAAACTTTCGATCAACTAAAAATTGTACATCACAAAAAAATGAAAGCAGTTTCATAATATTTAAGATTTTCTGAATCAGATTAGCTATTTTTTTTAATTTTTTGCAAAACTTAATTTTTTTCCAACCATGTCCACCTTGGTGAGAATGGCTGATTTTTAAAAGTCTGTTCCTCATTAAAAACGAATCATCCTAATCGTTCACCATGGATATTATCTTATGTATCGAATTTTTCACAAAGATTTCGAATTTGTTGTCATTTTCGGGAAATCTCCGACGCATCAGAAAATTTCATAACCTTTATATGGTTCAGAGTTTTCTCGGACAACGGCGCGGCCCCTCCCCCGGCTTCAATACCTGCTGCTATTGTCAAAGTATGGTATTGATTGGCCGGATCGTTCTTCGATGTGTGAGTGAGTGCATCTCGCACGATTTCAGGGTCAAATGGACGGTCGTGTTGTCACAGAGTACGTAACTATATCGAGCTCGAGCTATCATCGTTCGTGGAACAGAATATAAACCTATCTCGTTTCAGAATTGCGTCGTTCTTCTTCACCGTGAGCTAAATATGGTCTGATGCGGCTGAAAGGGTGAGTGTCAATAAAGGGCCATTTTTTCCCATGTCAAAACGTGCTGTATCAAAGAGAGAACCTGTTAATCTCAAATCTGACAACCTTAAATTGAAGGGAAAACTGTTGCCTCTAAATTCACAAGGTTTTTTTTTTTTTTTTTCTTTTTTTTTTTCAAATGAATTTACGAAAAATAGAACCCGATTAGAGCCTTAAATTGAAGGGAAATCTGTTGCCTCCAAATTAACAAGGATTTTTTTTTTCTTTTTCTTCAAATGAATTTACGAAAAATAGAACCTGGTTTTTTTGCATTAAGTCTGACGAAACCGGAGAAAAATCAACAGACAGATATAAATCCGCGAGCCAGATGCATATGGAGTAATGTTGCATAAAGGCACTAAAATTTGGTAAACATGTCAAATTTGTATAACGCAGTTGCACCGTTGTAAACCAGAGGCGACGGATCCATAGAAATTTGCTTCGTCCTCTTTTATTTACTCTTTTAAACTTACGAGTTAGGAAAGGATAAAAAAGAGGACACGTGTTTTATATTCGGCTGCTATGAACCTGTGCTCGAATCTCTATCTTCTTCTGTCATACGTGTTCAAATAATCAAAGAGGGAGATGGACAAAATCCTGGATACACTAGTGAAACAGTGTTGCCAGATCGAGGGTAAAAAGCCGTATCGTCCCCATTTAAATCAATGTAAAACGTACAGCTTTTTCAACCCAATCTGGCAACACTGTAGTGAAGGAAGGAGATGTACAAAGTAGCGAGGGTGGCGAACTTCGGTTTGGAATCGTCAGAAACTGGCCCAAAATCAGAAAGTAAATTTCTCATAAATTCATCATTTATAAACTTTCAAGACCACTTTTAATTACAGAAAACACTTTGCACAAGTCATTTAAACGTCGAAGTGTCGCCACGGAAAATGTTGATGAATTCAGCTTGAAAGGTGGATACCGATGATTTTTGATGAATTTTCTTTAACTGATTCTTGGTCACTTTTCGGTCTCACAATCAGAATATAATGTGGAGCTTCATCATTAGTTTGGCCTCTCTCCCTCATGCCCGCCATCAATAGCCACGCAATCCTCTCCTTCTCTCCGCCATTTTCTGGACCACATTTTAAATGTTACCTACATCTGATTAACGGAAAGAGCGAGATAGACAGAGAGAGCGTGTAAGGGAGAGAGCTATAGTGCAAGAGAAAGAGGGAGAGAAGAAAAGAGAGGGAGAGAAGAGGGAAGTGAGTCATGACAAATCAGTGAGAGAGAGAGAGAGAGAGAAAGAGAGAGAGGGAGAGAGATGGAAAGATAAAAAGAGAGAGAAAGAGCGAGCTATACATGAGAGAGAAAGAAAGAGAGAGATAGAGATAAAAAGATCGATGTACAGGAAGAGATACAGGGAGATGCAGAGAGAGAAAGAGAGAGAGAGAGAGAGAGAGAGAGAGAGAGAGAGGGGGGGAGTAAGAAATAAATAGAGAGATATACAGAGAGATATATATAGAGAGAGAGAGAGAGATGCAGAGACAGAGAGAGAGAGAGATACAGCTAGAGAGATGCAGAGAGAACCCGATGAAGAGAGAGAGAGAGAGAGAGAGAGAGAGAGAGAGAGAGAGAGAGAGAGAGAGAGAGAGAGAGAGAGTGAGAGAGAGAGAGAGAGAGAGAGAGATACACCTGTATGACGTAATTTCGAATGTTTATAGCAAGAGGGAAAACGGGAAACTCGTGTCCGAAACGGCATTATCGTTTAGAAGAACCCGCCGCGCGCCGCACCGGCCGGCGATCGTTCTGAGCTGTAGCTCCGCGGATGAGGATTGAAGGAGGCGATAATTAAATCAGACAAGGAGCATGGGGCGGGGGGTGGGGGGCTGGTTACGTGGCGAATCATTAAAATCTTTTCCCCGAATTCAGCGCCCCCTGGAATCCTGGATCAATCATACGGTATGGGCGATGCGACGGTGGCGACGGAGGGGGGGGGGGGAGGAAGGGAGAGCTTACCAACCACGACAATGATTTCCGGGTGACTGCGTTCCAGTTAGGAGAATAATCTCAGCCAGAGAAGGGACAGATTAGCGGGAAACTAATTAACCGATCGTGAGGCGCGGCGCGGGTCGATGGTTGGTGGGTAGCCGTGAGTAGCAGTGTGGGGGGGGGGGGGGGGGGTTGAGGGGGCAAAGCGGAATGAGGTTGGTCAAATTGCTACAACATTCGATCCCTGTTGCGAATGTGTCCTCTCCCCGCACGGCGTATGTTGTGACAAAATTTTCCTGTCCGGGTCGCACGAAAGTTTATCAAACTTTAAATCGTTTTGGGGCCGAGAGATTATATATGTTCGACAATATTGCCACATTTGCTATCCAGGGGGGTGAATCTCCTCTTTGGACGAGACGAGATGGAATAGTGGGAATCGATCATTCCCATTGGTTTAAGCGGTGTCACGTATCAGATGTTTGGAGTCGTTTGATTCTTTCATTTCAAATAAATGACTCCTCCGTCGATTGAATGTCTCAAAATCTGTCACGTGACGCCGTTTAAACCAATGGAATTGGTCGATTTCAGCTATCTCGTCTCGTCTAATCCAAAAGAAGAGAATCAGCTTCCTATAGTCTGTAGATGAAACTTCGGATTTTGGGATTTTTTTTTTTTTTTGATTTTTGCAAGTCAAACTCTTTTAAGGTTTTGATTTAAGAAAAGAAGTCTTGACCTTGACGAGTCAAATGACTACTTGGTGATGCAGGAGGCATACAAATGAAGTACTCTTCAGACGACCACATTGGATCCCCAAAGTAACCTCCAAGCGAACATCCACAATAATCGATTGTTCACAAGGAGTTACATGAGAATACAACTGTCTCTCATGATAACTTGGCAACCCTGACCTTCCATCAGTTCCATCCACTGCTTTATTTCGCTTCATCGCGGGCATTAGAATTGACGCAAGACACCGAGAGAAGATAATCGATTCTTGGTGAGGGGGAAAAATCCTGCTCGAAATAAAATGTTGTGAAAAGCTTGGATTTTCCGCTTTGAGATTAATCCTCAACGGGGTTTCTCCTGCGGTGAGTTGATTCCACGGAAGTCCTACCCTCCGACGTCAAGTTTTCTACACATTGAAAAGTCTTGCCCGTGTAATCTTTACCAAGTTCGAGATTATAGCTCTAACCTAGAAAAGCTTTGTTGTGACGGCGGGCGGAACGACATCGAAATACACTTCGCCGTGTCTCTTAAAAAATTGTGGTTTTTAAACGCACTTAAAAAATTAAAACTTGGAGATGTTCCCTCAGCGATAAACGTCAGGTTCAACATTTGGCAACAGTGCCCCCCCTTTTTTAATCGAATTTATACAAATAAAATCGATTCTCCAGGAGACCGTCAGCCGTCTCAAGAATCGAATGTTTTACCTTGGTTTAAATGACAAAATTGCCTAGTTGCCAAATCGAATGAGGGCTGCGATTCTGATCTTTTGGACGAGACAAGACAATAAAATACCGGCAAATCAATCAATCCCATTATGGTTTAAACGCGGAGTCAAGTGATAGATTTCGAGTCATTTGCTGCGGACGGAGTCGTCATTTTTCTGAAATGAAAGAATCAAACAACTTCAAATCTGTCGCTCGTGACGCTGTTTAAACCGAAGAAAATGACCGATTTCCTCTCTGTCGTTTCATCTAGTCCAAAAGAGCAGAATCAGCAGCCTGGAGGTAAGCAACCCGCAATATCCCTAGTAAAAAAATGTCTGTTGACCTATTAGTTTGTCGATCGGCCAATGCTCCATTTCTCAACGTTTTTGTTGGCTGCCAGTAGATTTCTGCTGGCAGATCATTAAAATTTGCTAATTGCCAACAAAATTTTGATGGTCGGCCAGTAGAATTCTACTGGCGGTCAGGGGGGTGATCGTTTTGGTATCGTTATCGTTATCGTTTGTATTAAATCAAATGGCTTGCTTCTGCGCAACTCGATCGCGCAGGTGATCCCCTCCTCACCTCTTCCTACTTCAAACGATCGAGATTACGACAGCCTCCGACTCATCGCTTCCTTTCGCCCGTTTCAATCGTTAAGAGGGGCTCAAAACGATTCGATCAGTTTCAGCCACCCATAAGGTTACTTGTAAAAGGATAACGATAATGATACCAAAACGATCCGATCCTCCATGATCACCCCCCAGCAAATATGTTGAGAAATAAAACATTGACCGTCAACCGTCAACAAACCTATGGGTCAACAAAAAAGGTAAACACTCATGTCATTTTTAGAGCATGAGTGTCATGCTCTATTGAAATCGTTTCTACAAGGTCAATAATGCTTTTCTTATAGGAACGGCATGATTCGGGGGTCCGCTCGGGGGATCGCTTGGTTTCAGTATCGAGAACGGGTCCTCGAGGACCGATTGACCCATGTGATTCCGCCAATCCGGTGTCCTCCCAATTTGTCGCTTTTTCTTTGTGGCGGGAGTTTTTGGCCAAGATTGAGGTTAAGCATTTTTGGGAATGTAATTACGTTACTAATTTGGATCAGACTTCAACGAAATTTTCTGTATGAGATATTGGGGTTTTATATCAGAGGATTGTGTCCATGTTTCGTGTATTCTGCGATTTAAAATGCATTTAGATGATTTCAAATTTCCAATCCTGTTATTGTTGATGTTTCGGTCCGCTAAAAGAGTTCGTTTGGGGAACGCGATCGGCGTTGCGTTTTAAGGTGAATCCTCAGCGACCTGTAGTAAGATTCTCATCCGCTAGATAACGCCACTGTTCCGCGGTCCAGAAACCATGCTTTTTCCGCCTTTAATCGTTAATTGCGAGAGCTAGAGTTAACTTTTCGAAAATGTAAGAACGTTGCGTTCTAGATCAAATCCTAAGGAAAATTTTAAGACCATTCCGAGCCATGGACGAAGATATAACTAAGGACTGCCGACTTCCTATCTCCGCCCCCGTTAAAACCTGTTAGCGGGTTTTCGAGCGCGACCGCAGCGCTCCAAGCAGCAGTAAGGGTCAACTAAAAACGAACCGCTGCAGCGGTGGCCGCTCCGGCTCCCTTTCTCCCATGCCTTCCCGCAAATGTATACCGTGTAGGTAATTTGAATCACGATTGAACGAAGGGAACAAATGATCAGCGAATTAAAAGGAAGCAAAATCCGCTAAAAAGCAAACGTCTGGAGTATTTCTTGAAAGATTCCTGAATTGTCGAAAATGATTAATCAAGGACTGAAATACTATACATCACAGTTAACCTCAAAACGGAATCAAACAAGAAAGAGTACATAGACATTTGTTTTATTAGTAGAGATCAGGCGACTCTTTTAATTTGCTGATGATTTCTGTTACCTTGTCCAAAGTTGATTCTGAATTTCCCTTGCTTTCGATCTTCCATTGAGATACTGAGTTATCTGATCCTCTTGGGTCGCCGACAACAGTTGACAGCCATGCCATAACAGACCAACTCCAACAACGGTTTTAGCAGTAGCACAGCATGTGAGCATGGACACATCGCCAGGATCGCTCACTTGAAAGAGTAGTTCAGCTGACCGCTGCTTGGAGCGCTGGGGTCGAGAGCAAAACAGGACTAACAACAGTCGGCAGTCCTTAGTTATATCTTCGTCCATGGTTTTGCGACGACCTCCCGTCCCCTTTGCCCTCCCCACGATCTACTGCACCTACGCCTACAACAGTTGCTTGCCGCGTTGTGCAGATTGCATGAATGATGTGTGTCCATCTACTTCATCCCAATTTCACAGCCATCACGGATGCCACGCCCGCCACGGGTCTTCTACCTGGTTTTATGCGACATCGGTCATCGTGGCCCAGTGTTACATGGTAATCAGCGGCGGATTCGGGAAAGACACGCCCCCCCCCCCCAACTCACGGTAGCCTTTGCCTTTTTTCAACAGAAAAAATCCCATAAATTCCTCCCTGCAAATTTGAAAATTCATAGGCGTGAAGCCCCCCCCTAAAAGAATTTTCTGGATCCGCCATTGGTAGTAATTTTTGCGGCACACTACGCCGGATTCCCGTGCGCTTTCCCACACGTACCTTTCTCCCTTATCTGTCAATGGGCGCTCCCCGAGGGGCGGCGCGGCGCCCCCCCCCCTAATTCAGAAAAATCAAAACTTTACAATAAAAAAGAATCGGAACATTCGAAGATCAAATAATAACGAAAGGAGTAAGAGTTAACAAACTTTATTCTTAGTTTACTTTACAATTTTAATTATGGGCGTAATTTAGGGGGGGCAGGGCGGGAAGTAGGCCCCCCCCCTAAGCAGTGGTGCCCAACCACCCCTTGCCACTATACAGCTCGCCCCCCAGTTTCAGGATTCCTCTCCCCCCCAGATCTACATCTCCCCCTGATTTTTACCCCACCCCCTCCTGATTCAGACGACATCATCCTTCCCACCCGTCATCTCCCTCGCCGAAAGAAGTTTTAAAATCTACTAGTATGAACGTGTCTACATTGGCAACTACCGTTGGCAACGAGAATTTTGCGAACTTCCTTAAAAATTCAGAATCCTCTGGTCGATAATTACATGATTAGAGAATGTATAGGCAAGAGTTTTGGTTTTGTTAATTTAAATAGGTTAACTCTTAGAATTCATCAGGACAATGAAAATAAAGAAGGAATAGTTGTACTTAGCTTTTTACTATTTCTATCATCTGATGCTGTCACTTTATTCATAATATCAAACACGTCAAAAATAGAATTACTTTTGATACAACTACATGCTACAATCACTTACAATTTCTACCATTTGGAAGGATAATTGATTTATTTTCTATTTTGGGCGGAAGTGGGGGGGGGGGGGGTTCTCTAGACTTGCCCGTCTCTAGGTGGTGTCCCCTAGACCTTCCATTGACATTCAAAAAGTTGCCCCTCCGGGCAATTGTTTTGCGGGTGCCCATGTCTTTGTCCATGGTCTCTGAACCAGAAATTGAACGTTCTTCCGGTCTGTGGTTGCCTTCTTTTCTCATAAGTTTAGACACGGCCACCCTGTAAACCCCACAACAAGTTAAAAGTCCGCAATCCGCACCCTCGACCCGCAGCCACTATCAAAAGTAAATTGCCGGTTGACTTGCAGGTACTCTCCTCCTCCTCCCCCAACTTAGATTAGACACAAATATAAAATTAAAAAAAAAAAAAAAAAAAAAAAAAAAAAAAAAAAGGTGAAAAATAGAATGTATGCCCCAGCAAAGGGCCCCCTCCACAGTTTTCCAAGAGAGGGAGCGACCCCCTTGCCAGCGTAACTCCGAAAAAAGTAATTCCAACTGGGGTCCATGTAACTCAAGTAAGGTCTCAAAATGAAATCAGATGGATCCAAAATTTTAACGGCGAGTACCGGTAAGCTTACTCTTTTGATCGGTCCAAACCGGATTGCGATACATCGATTTACTCTCGAGATATCGATTTTTCAAAGGCGCGCGGTTTAGGGTCAGAAATCTAAGATTCTCTATAATCCGCGAATTTCGACTCTCATGGACCTAGCATGCGCCGTGAGAAGTCATATGTGAGTTTTTTGAGTTCACATGAAGTTCATTAAGGGCCGTGACAAATGTCGGACCGATAAAGTCTATATCGGGGGGGGGGGGGGGCGTGGCCCCAACTCCAGCGTAAGTCTCACGTACAATGTCTAACTGCGGCCGCGGAGGTCCCATAAGATCCGTTTAAAAACTTGGATGGATCTGAATTTTTTTCAAGAATTTTCTAAAAGCTGAAGCTACCGCCCAATCCAAACCGCAGTGCGCAATCCATCGATTCGTTCTCGAGATATCGATTTTTCAAAGGCGCGCGGTCTTGTCAGATCGACCTTAGAGGGGCGCTGGAGGCTGGAAAAAGGCGAATTTCGTCTCTCACGAACCAGTCGTGTGCCGTATTATATCGGTTCCGCTTCTTTTCGGGTCCCAATGATGTCCCGAGAGGGCCCAATGCAGTTTCGAGCCAAAAAATATCATCTTAGGGGGGGAACTACTCCCCGTTTCAGCGTAACTCTGACAAGAAATGTCTAACTGCGGCCGCGAGAGGTCCTGTAAGGTCATTAAATAAACTCGGATGGATCTGAAATTTTCGAGGTTGTCAGTCACAAGCAAGCGCTTTTGACCGGTGCAAACCGAATTGCAATACATCGATTCACTATCGAGATATCGATTTTTCAAAGGCGCACGGTCTTGTCAGATCGAACATTGAAACAAGCTGTGGATACTCTGTATCCGCGAATTTCGTCTCTCATGGACCGTTTAAGCTCCCTTAAAAATCGAATGAGCTTTTTTCAAGTTCATATTACGTTCCTTAAGGGCCTTGATGAGTGTCGGATGACATTTGATCAATATTTACATTCATTTTTTAATCTGAGACAAAAAGAGCTGAAACCATAAAGACGAAGAATTTCCATCGTGATGACTTTGGTTCAAGCGAGGAAAATTCTATAGAAGTCCCAAATAACTAGACTAGACTTTCCGGCTTGCTAGGATTGGTATTAAGAATTTCCTTCCTGATGACTTTGGTTCAGGCGAGAGAAATCTAAAAAAGTCCCAAATAACTAAACTAGACTTTGCGGCTTGCTAGGATTGGTATTGCGTCATCCGATTTTAAAAGAACTATCACTATCGAAATCGATTTTCAAAACCACAGTATTCACCTCGCCTCGTGAACAACTGCTTCAACACGCTATAAGTAAATTTTCATTCCCACTTTGACCTATCAAGTTATTTTTACAGCGATCACTGTTATACCAACACAAATGCAGCGTTGCGATTGACTTTGTCGCAGTTTTGTACTATCAATATGGAACTCCACACTTACAATGATTTACGGCCGACACTCATGCTCTCTTTGCTAACACTGTTCCAGTGTTGCAAGTTCCAACTTGTTTATCATTGCAGATTGCCTACCCAAGTCAAAATCGTAGGAGTCGTCTATCATTCTATGTTTGGTCGCGCTCCCGATCCAGGCGCGGCGCGGCTAACTCAGCGCCAAGCGTGCGCGCAGCTGCCCCGCGTCCACCGCGAACCGCCTAGTTCCGAGCCTCACCGATAGAGGCCGGAAAACACGGTCTAGGCGGTACCCCCTAGTTTTTAAGCTGCAATGTATATATGTTTGTTCTTTTTTACCTTCTTTCTACAATTAATAAGTTCAGCTTTTATTTTTCTACTTTTCTGTATATTTCCTATCATTCATCCCTTTTATTTAACCTAACTATTTCACGGGTCCTTTTGACCATTTTCTCCTTCGCCTCGCTTACGGCATTCATTCTAATTTTAACGACTCTCTGTGGTCTCACTTTACCTTAATGTTTCCTACGATCACTCCAGTGCTCAGCTCTGGACATCAATTCACGGTTTATTCCTCAAATTACTCCAGATCCTGTGAACACCCGAGTCTCTCTCTGCACTGTTCTTTCAGCAAGACCCTCTATTCGTCGCGTGCGTTCAATAGCCGCGATAGTCACCGTAAGTATCATTCGTCGTGTGCGTCTTATAGCCGCGATAGTTACCAAACTTCTACGTCGTGTGCGGTCTCGTAGAGTCCCTATACAGGGTGTCCGAGAAATGAGTTCACACTTTTGCTGTGAGCGCCTGGTTGATTGTAAAAATCTGAAAAATTCAGGAATAATCTATTACCCCTAAGCGACTTCAGAGAAAATATCGGGGGGCTCCCACTCCTCCTTTAGGGGGGGCGTAGGCCCCAAAATGTACCCCGTGTTGTCAATATATCGCATATTTCAAATGGCAGGGGGTATTTTTTATTTCATCATTCAAAAGGGCTAAAAAAACTGAGTAATTTCGTTTTTTCAGATTTTCGGTAGCCCCTCTCAAAACAAAATGGCGGCCAAATAGCTACTCCATACTTTAGAGGCCCATAACTTCGGTTTGAATTAATATTTTTTCAAAAACTAAAAATTTTCTGAATCCTCAGTACGTCTTCTTTCCAATGATGTGCCACACTTTATCATTTGGTGGAAAAAAAATGGGGCGCGGAGCCCCCCCAAAAATTTTTGAGTTTGGGGGGCTGTAGCTCAAAAAAGTCAAATGTAAAGGGGGGTCGTGTTGTACATCAATTGAAAGGTCTTAAAAAAAGGAAGAATTTGGCGCAAACCCGAAGTCGCTACGATGCGTCTATTCAAAATGGCGGCCATTTAACCATTTGGGGTGGGGGACCGTCCCCCCCAAATAAAATCTCTCGATCGAGTGATACACCAATCGAAAGGTCTTGGAAAGAGAAAGAGAATGGCACAAACCGGACGTCAATACGATGCTTGTATCCAAAATGGCAGCCGGTCAAAGTTTTTTGGCCATAGGCCTGCAGGGTCATAAGCCAAAAAACTTTGACCGGCTGCCATTTTGGATACAAGCATCGTATTGACGTCCGGTTTGTGCCATTCTCTTTCTCTTTCTAAGACCTTTCGATTGGTGTATCACTCGATCGAGAGATTTTATTTGGGGGGAACGGTCCCCCACCCCCAAATGGTTAAATGGCCGCCATTTTGAATAGACGCATCGTAGCGACTTCGGGTTTGCGCCAAATTCTTCCTTTTTTTAAGACCTTTCGATTGATGTACAACACGACCCCCCTTTACATTTGACTTTTTTGAGCTACAGCCCCCCAAACTCAAAAATTTTTGGGGGAGCTCCGCGCCCCATTTTTTTCCACCAAATGATAAAGTGTGGCACATCATTGGAAAGAAGACGTTCTGAGGATTCAGAAAACTTTTAGTTTTTGAAAAAATATTGATTCAAACCGAAGTTATAGGCCTCTAAAGTATGGGGTAGCTATTTGGCCGCCATTTTGTTTTGAGATGGGCTACCGAAAATCTGAAAAAACGAAATTACTCGGTTTTTTGAGCCTTTTTGAATGATGAAATAAAAAAAACCCCCTGCCATTTGAAATATACGATATATTGGCAACACGCGGTACATTTTGGGGCCTACGCCCCCCCTTAAGGGGGGTGGGAGCCCCCCGATATTTTCTCTGAAGTCGCTTAAGGGTAATAGATTATTCCTGAATTTTTCAGATTTTTACAATCAACCAGGCGCTCACAGCAAAAGTGTGAACTCATTTCTCGGACACCCTGTATGTAGAGAGTTAAGACAAGAGAAATCATGGGCGCCGCCATTGGATGCGATTTTGCACATTTGTTTACATTCTGAGGCCGTTGTTGTGTTTTGCTACACAGCAAAGATTACAGTTCCGCTAAGTTTGAAACGATGTAATCTTTCCCTGCTTTTGTTGATCGACATGTATTAACGCTTTTTAATGATTCTTTTGAGATTTTTGGACATTCTTGTGGTGCATTATTATTAAAATTAACAGATTCGTCGCAAATTAACTCTTTTATCTGTAAAAGACCGTTGGTAAACAAAACAAAAGTGCCAAATCGCATCCAATGGCGGCGTCCGTAGAGCCTAAAATTCATCGACCAATCAGAAGTTGACTACCCTCTTGTCTTAACTCTCTACATATAGGGACTCTACGGTCTCGTAGCCACGATAAGTACCCCAATTCGTCGCGAGCGTCTCAAAGCCGCGATAGTTACAGTAATTTTCCGCCGCGATTACCATAATCGCGGTAAGTTCAAACCCAGCAGCCACTCTCCTTCCGAGAGTGAAGAAATCAAGTTTAAAGTATAGCCACGTTTATCCGTTCATTTCACAAAACCCCTTTCTATTTCAATCTCATGGTCCTCCGGTAATCCAAATTTAAAATTCTAAAATCTGTAATCTTTGTTCTTTCATTTCTATAGTCTTTGCCCCCCAATACCCCACATTCTACTTGTCCTGACTAGGACACTGTGTGCATGATACATGAGAGCGTTTTGATTTCTGGAAAATACCGTTTTCATGGTTTTGAGGGACCCAATTACTTCGAAGACTCGAATTCCTCAATTTAGAGTGCACTATTATTTACCATCGTTACAACTTTTGGCAGATGGAAGCACTCTATCGGCGCATCGCATAGTCGGTTAACGATTCATAGCATGGGCGAATATATAGATATTTGTCTTTCTCTCTCTACTTCTACTTGAAAATTTGTGTTCGAAAAGGATTGCAAAGGGGGTCATCACGTGACTTTAGTCCCTTCCTCTGTATTTTTCTAACGCACGCATTCAAATGAAAGAAGAGAGAGAAAGACAGATTCCTATATCCGCCGATGATTCACAGCCACTGCTGGGTGGCGCGGTCGTAAAACCCAATCTCAAGATCTATAATCCTGCCTCTTCTACCTCTCCTTTCTCCCCCTCCTCCTCCTCCTCCTCTATAGATTCGTAAATGTAATGTGTTGCTCCCATTTGAACGACAGAAGTTTTACACCATTTTCTTCCCCCGACAGTAAAAAAAAAAAAAAAAAAAAAAAAAAAAAAAAAATTACAGAAAAAAAAATTACAGAAAAAAAACAAGTGCAAGAAGCCACACAGTAATGGCTTGTTAGCTTGGTGTCTTCGTTTTTGGCGTGAACTCAAAAGCTGTTTATTGGTTGCGACTCAGAAGATTTGGTTTTGGAAAACTCGGTGGGCGTGATAGTGATCGCTTTGTTCTCCCTGGTAAAAACAATCGCATCGCTCTCCCTTTTAGAAATGATCGCATTACGTAATTGAGAATGTCGACAATTAACGGGCAAAAATCTGAGATCGAAAAAAAAGGCCGAAAATCAGAGGGGAAAATTCATCAAAAACCATTGTTTTCAACTTCTCGAGCTCAGTTCAAAACATTCCAGTGGACTTTTTCGGTTTCAACAACCTGATTTTAAAATTGTTCTTTTTGATCAAAGTTGGTCATGAAACAGAGCTGCCGATTTGCGTAGATTTAATGACATTTTTAAATCCACCGATGATTCCACCGATTGAGAAAAGATTACAGAGTTTAGCTCAGTGTATGACTGTAATGCACAAAAATACTCTGATCTGTAATCTTTTCTCAATAGGAGGAAACGCCGTTAATTAAGTAAAATATACCTGTTGAGAAAAGATAAAAGACGCTAGTATTTTCGTGCATTACAGTCACACACTGAGCTAAACTCTGTAATCTTTTCTCCACCGGTGGAATCTTCGTTGAATTTCAAAATGCCATTAAATCTACGCAAATCGGCAGCTCTGTCGTGAAAGTTTATAAATATAAATGATAAATCGATGAGACATTTACTTTATGATATCTTTCCACTTTCTACGATGTCAGGCTATAGAACATTGGAGGAGGGAGGTTAGTCTGACGGTCTGAGTTAAGCCCTTCGTACACGCTCAAATTAGGATCGTTAAATTGGCATCGATGAGCTGAAACCCACCACAAAACGGCAAGTGAGACAACCGTTGCATGTTTGGTTGATGCTGTGGGACCAAATAATGTTTAGTCTCGAGCTCAACTTACGCGGGATCATGTGACCGTGCGTAAGCTCTCTGATTGGTCGAAACCACGCGCAAGATGCTTGCAATTCAATGCCCTAACATTATTTGGTCCATGTTAGTCAAACAACTGCGTGCAATTTGAAGGCCCGTCGCAAACTGCAGAGTTATTTGCAAAAAAGTGGCAAATCAAGGAACGTTCGGCTGGTTCACAGTTGTCACCTAGGGCGCCGCCATCTTGCCGTAAAAATCGATTTTGAGGTTAATTTTTGTAGGTCGTTTCCGGTCGTTTCGTTAACAAACTCGGGCATCGCCGGAAACAACTTACAAAATTTAACCTCAAACCTTGGAATCTGCCGTCCAAATTCCGCTTTTTCCCGGGATTCCTTCTACCCTGTGTGGCACAAGGTGGACCAATCCGCTGCCACACTAAGTAAAGTTATAGCTCGTTGGTTATTTGAAACTGTACGGTGTTGTTTGAATTTTAGAATGGGTCTGTTGCAAACTTTTGCTACAGCACTATAGAGTGTTCAATCTCATGTAAAATCGCGTGAAAAGTCTATTGGTGGCATCAGAAAGTCATGAAATGCTATAATAAACTCACAAGAGACGTTTAATGAAATCCAAGATGGCGGTAAAATATCGAGCAACCTGTATGCATGCACCACGAATATCCAAGGATAGGCAACCTCACAATATCGATCACACCCAATCACAACGTAAATAAACACATAACCTCTGAAGGTGTGAGGTTGTCAACGTTGGCAATCCTTGGATGTTAACGGTGCATGCATACAGATTGCTCGATATTTTACCGCCATCTTGTATTTCATTAAACGTCTCTCGTGAGTTTATTTTTGCACTTCATGACTTTCTGATGCCACCAATGGACTTTTCGGGCGATTTTACATATGATCAAACACTCTTTATCGTTGTAGCAAAAGTTTGCAACAGACCCATTGTCAGGTTGGCAATGCAGTTTCCGGTGGATTTCAGCTCGCCGGTGCAAATGTCACGACCCTACTTTGAGCGTGTACGAAGGTCTTTCATCCTTTTCCTTTGTCGATCCGATTTGTGATGTCAATAAGAAACAATCGAGATCTCAAAAGACTATCGATTGAGATCGTTTCGAACGTATACGCTATACACTTGACGAGGCATTTTACTCTTGCATGTTTGGCATTTCCCTTCAGAGTGTGATTTACTGTCGTGCCATTCGGTTTTCTGTCTCAATTGCTGGGCATAAGCAACCTGAGCACGGAATTCAACAGTTTATTTAACGGTGAACGGCGGCGGTTGACGTAGCGGTGTTACTCACAATCAATGTACCCGACCGACTGCATAATTTGCCTACCTCCGGCTTGGCCAAGGCGGCGCACTATGGGACGACCGGGCTAAAAATGGGACATAGGACGTAATTATGGATTTCGACTTTTTCATGTTTTTTTGGCCTAAGGGGACTCTAAAGGATGTATATGAATCATAATGAATCATTTAAGATAATTTAAAATCTTATATCCTCGCCAAAACCACCTCAAAATCATGGTATGCAACGAGAAGGCCAAAATCTGAAATTTTTGACTCTAACTAAATAATGCTCAAAAATAATCAGAATCGATTCAAATTCTCTTTCCTCTTTTTCATCAGTTACTATATGACTAAAACTAACAATAAAAGTTAAAAACTCGATTAAATTATTTTATTTATGCATTAAATAAGACTTGGAATTACGCACCAATGCTAAATCTAAAATTTTATTTTCAGATAGACTTTTAAAAAAATGGCTCAAAATGGCGGCAAAACTATTTACACCATGCTATTCTACACATCCTTAGCTTTAAAATGAGTCCACAATCAGCTGCACAAGTTTGCACGTTTAGATTTTATTGACGAAAATGTATAGAATGTCTATAGGAAATGTGTGTTAAAAGCAGTAGTCCGGGCGACCAGCGCGTGCGTTGCCCGCCGCCGCACTATGGGGTGCATGGGCAAAAAACGGGACACTTGTGAATTTTGTGAGATGAAACGTATTTTCGAGAACAAAAATTGATGAGTGGTACTCGATGACATAGTAGCAAGACTCAGACATTTTTTGTTTCAGATTTTTGAATTTCAACCCTTTTGAGCCCAAATTTTTGTTTGAATTCAACAGACAGGGTCTAGACTTTGCGGTCCGTCAAACTTCTAACTTCCTGATATGTTTGTAGCATGGTGCAATCTGTTTTCCTGAGCACACCACACTTCGATAATAGCTTTGTCAAATTGATGACTGCCCTTCCATAAAAATAGGCTTAAAAGAGCCATTTACTCTCACAGTGGGCTGGGAAAATGTACGATAGGATGAAAAGAAAAATGATGGAAACATATAAGATAGTATGTTAGTAAGATCTATAAATTGGAGCGAAAATTTATGATTTTCACTGTCTATGGTAATCAGGAAGAGAGACTTATTTATATTTTTGTTTGCCTTTTTGAATTTTCTCCCTTTTTAGGCCAAATTGGTGCATGAATTCAAAAGGAAATGTTCTGGACTTCTAGGTTAGCCAACCCTTTTCATCCTAATTTATTATGATTGTAGCATTGCACAAACTATTTCATTGCGCAAACGACTCTTCAATAACCTCATAATATTAATAACTATCCTATCAGCAAAATGGGCAAAAGAGAGCCAATCCAATCGCACAGTGGGCTGTCTAAAATTTACAATAAGATACGTAAGAAAAACGATGGAAACATGTACTACTTCATTTGGACTCAAAAGGGTTAAAATTCAAAAAGATGAACAAAAATATGAATGAGTCTCTCTTCCTGATTATTATAGACGGTGACAATCATAAATTCATGTTCCAATTTATAGATCTTATAAACATAATACCTCTTATTTCCATCATTTTTCTTTTCTATCCTATCGAACATTTTCCCAGCCCACTGTGCGAGTGAGATGGCTCTTTTAAGCCTATTTTTTTGGTAGGATAGTTATCAAATTGACAAAACTGTTATTGAAGTGTAATTTGCTCAGTAAAACATATTGCACCAATACTGCGAACATATCAGGAAGTTAGGGGTTGGACTGACCAAAAAGTCTAAAATCTGTCAAATGAATTCAATCAAAAATTTGGGCTCAAAAGGGTTAAAATTCAAAAATCTAAAACAAAAAATGTCCGAGTCAAGCTACTTTGTCATCAAAGAGTCATCAATCATCAATCATCAACTTTCGTTCGTGAAATTGCAAGTTATCGCACAAAATCCACAAATGTCCCGTTTTTAGCCCATTCGTCCCATAGTGCGGCGCGCGGCGGCGCAAAGCGGTGCGGAGCAGTGGAGAAAATGTGTCGCTCTTGTGAGAATGATTTAAACGATAGCTCGCGGGCTGGAGTTGGGCGAAGGGAGAATGAGTGAGAAGGGGTTGTGATGGGGAAGGGAGAAGGAGGAGGGGGGAGGTGGAGGGGAGGGGGGAGTGGGAGGGGGGGGGGGGGTGTTTACGACGACAGCCACCAACTCAGTGGGTGACGGGGCAACTGCCGCGCGTCGCGTTGGGTCCGTCGGTGGAAGCCCATTGCGTTTGCATGTTCATCTAAGTATTTCATCGGGGGTCGCGAGGCAAGTGATTTATTCTATAATTTATTCTACATGTTGCCACGTTGCGTCCGCGTCTTTGTCTACATCTACGATCTACATGCGGTGGCATGCTTATGGGCTTCAAACACACGGAAAAAAAAGATCAGTGAAAATAACCATACGGATACCTGATTTTGGCACCTGCTAGATGTTATGGTAAACTTGACCAGAAGTATGGTACATTTACCGATCCTTTGAGTAAATTCGACATGCAATCAGGTAATATCACCTAGTACCTAGTCAAAACATAGTATACTTCTGGCCAAGTTTACCATAACATCTAGCAGGTGCCAAAATCAGGTATCCGTATGGTTATTTTCACTGATCTTTTTTTTCCGTGCATACAGGGGCTTTCGCGGATGAAAATTGTAATGGCACAGTGATGGGCAAAAATCATTTTTTGAATAATCGTGAATAATTATAACTAAAATGGGGCAGTTGCAAGGGTCTGAAATGTTATGTTTCTTCAAAGGAAAATGAAAGTACTTGATGAGCTGAGAACAAAGATGCCTTTGGTTTCTGATTAAGTCCCATTGTTTCGGAGATGATATTTTGACCCAAAATACATTGTTTTAAATGGGAATTCCGTGTAGTGACGTCACTACGCTCACGATTTTTTATAACTTTACACGTGTTCATCTCCACAACCGGGACTCTTAGGAAAAAACGAAAAGCACCATTGTTCTCAGCCCATCAAGTACTATCATTTTCTGTTTATGAAACACAGAATGTCAGACCCTTGCAACTGCCCCATTATTCGCATTATTCTCACGATGTCTTTCCTATATTAGTAAATTTGTAAAGTAGTTAAGTTTTGACACTACCAGCATCTTCATTTGTCCTAAGACGAAGAATGACTGGTAGTGTCAAAACTTTGATTTACTAATAGGAATAACCATCATCATGAGAATAATGCGAATCGTTTTAGTTATTTATTCATGGTTATTCAAAAAATGATTTTTGCCAATCACTGTAATGGAACTGTTGCAAACTTTTGCTACAGGCTTGTTAGCTGTTGATTCGGATGTAAAACCCTTCCCCTTCATAAATTACGATCGGCGCACTAAGAAATTACGAAATCCACTTCCAAACTCATAAATTGCTTTCAAACGTGAGACCGTACTGAGGTTGATATCTGCCTTTTGCATTGGGTTTCCCTATATGATTGAGCTCAATCTTCTCGAGGTGTTCTCGCGACACTACACAAGAAGAAGCAGCATTCAATCGCCATGAAGCATAAGATTCATTCGAATATCGCCGCCATTGTGGTCTCGCGTTTGAACGCATTTTATGAGTTTGGACGTGAATTTCGTGATTTTTAAGTGCGTTTATCGTCATTTTTTGCAGGGTTTTACATCTAAATCAACTATAACTATCTCTATGGAAATCTCTCAAGGACATAATATAAGGGCTCAATTTTTTGTTCGTTACTTTTTCAACCTTAAATCAAAAGTTTCCAGACAGATCCATTTAGAGTTGGTTTAAAATTACGATGAAAATTTCCTTTTAGAGTGAATATCTTGACATGGACATCGATGTGATTGTTTCTTTTGGAAGAATTTCCACTATTAAGAAACTAGCAAATGACAGAAACAAGTAATATTGTCTCACCTGGGTAGTTTGTAATAAATTTCTGTGTTCAAATAGCCATCCTAAAACCTGCTGGCTTGCTCTCTTGGCCTCCTGCAATGCTTCATTGAGGTAAGTATTGTGGAAAGCCTACGTCTTTGTAGAGTCTACTAACATTCGTATTCACCCCGCAACTTCAGTGGCGTGAGTCGGCTAGGAAATTAATGTAACAATGCATATTCCGAAGAGTATTCAGTGGATGAGGGAAACCTGCTCTTAGAAAAATCTTGATGTTATACTTTTCCTGAGCACAGAATTTAGTCGAATGACAGGGAAATTATTGAAAATTAGTAGGTTTTGTGCAGGTAGCTTTGAATAATACAGAAAATCTTATGGTGCAGGCAGCGCCTGACTTTCTTGCTGATACCATACGCCGGGCCGCGCCATGCCTCTACGACTATTTTCCAGGCTGAAACCACCAGATTTCGCTGGTCGTAGTGTAGCATGCATTTGGTGGAGGAGGGGGGGGGGGGCGAGAAAAGAAGATTGTTTGAGGAAGCATTTAGAGCTGTATAAATATTCATGTTTCAGAACGTTCCTCGCAATTAGTAAGAAAGACCTTTAGTAAAATATATGGACAAAAAAGGAGAGTTCCAGGAACAAGTTTAAAACGAACAATCCTACCACTTTAAATTTTCCAAAATTGTATAATTTAACGAAAGAATGAATAAATTCAACTAGGTTTCACAAAGTTTGATTGTAGCTCAAGAGTCATTACAGCCGGAAACAAAAAGAATATCAGACGTCTCCTTGAAGTAGGCCACCCACCATCCGCAATATTCATCTCAATGTATTTAAGCGTTGCAGGTGGTCCTCATCTAGGGGTTGTCTTCCATTCTTTCCGTCTCCGGTTGTACTTCATCCTCTCAATTATTCACGGTCAAAAAACTAAAGAAAAGAAACAAAAATACCTACTCCCCATAAATAATAGGTCGACGACTTATTAACTATAGCTTGGCCTCCTTGGCGTAGAATTGTCTTTTAAGTTCCTTAAGATGGACTGTTAATCTCTACCGGGACGAATAATGGACGTAACCTTATATTGGTCAAACTATAAAATTGGATCAAAGAAAGTTTAGACATTTTTGTATTTGACGCTATCTTTGCTAACCAAACATAATATGAGGTATGAATTCCCTTAGCAACGACGGAACATGCATATGTTTTTCCTAATTAACAATTGTTTTTGTCCGCGCCGGTTTGTTGTTGTTCGCCCCCCCCTGCTGGTGGGGTCCCCCCCCACAGCCTCCCCAATACCAAAGCCCACGAGCCGCCACTGATTAACCAAAGGGGCAGTTGCAAGAGTTTGAAATGTTGTCTTTGGTTTAAAGAAAATGAAAATACTTGATTAGCTGAGAACAAAGATGCCTTTGGTTTCTAATTATGTCTCATTGTTACGGAGATAAGATTTTGGCACAAAATACATTGTTTTAAATTGGAATTCCACGTAGTAACGTCACTACGCTCAGGAGTTTTTACAACTTTACACTTGTTTATCTCCAAAACCTGGACACTTAGGAAAAAACCATAGGGACCATTGTTCTCAGCTCATCAAGTACTATCATTTGCTTTATAAAAAACACAAAGTTTCAGGCCTTTGCAACTGCCCCATTAACTAAACTCTTCGGTAGAAAAATAACCCGCAGCAAAATACTTTAGTAGAGATAACAAAAGGTTGTTCACGCCTAACGGAAGAGATTTTGCTGGGTAAACCAAAAACTTGGTTGGCTTAACTATAGCTTTTTGCCGGGTCATTTCCCTACCAAGGTGTTATTTCTGTGCAGGATTTGGTGAAAATCATACAAATTTACTACGAAACTTAATGTAAAATGTCTCCCCCCCCCCCATCAAATCTGGCGGCACTGCACCTGAAAATTTAGAAAATACAGTTAATCTTTTAACCTGTCCTTTGATTGAACAAAGGAAAATTGAACTTATGAAATTGGACATTTTTACATTGGACGTAATGTCTGCTAATCCAGGTGGCAACTCTGTGTTGAATTTGAATTCCAGAAGCGAAAACCGCGCCGTATCACTAGAGGTCGCGACTTCATCAACGAGAAATCTGCGTGCTTATGAGTAAAACTCGCATTGCATGATAAAGAAATAGAGAAAGCAACAACAAAGAGGAGGAGGGGAAAAAAATATTTTTAATAGGTCATGCAACAATATGCATTTTGCAAGCTTACATTTTCTGTTCATTGTTTGTTGGCATCATGCACCTTTACCCGTTAAAATAATGAAATAACAAGTGTGACGATCCTCTTTTGCGAGTCGCTACCACAGAATAATACAGTCAGAACGAAAACTTTCGTAGAAGCAAATAGAAACAAGACTTTGAATTTACCAGTTCATACTTCCTTCCAACCGTGCCTGCTCAATTTTCAAGATGGCGAACCTTTTTTTCTAGACACAAATGAAGATGGTGCATCAATAAAAGGCTGCTGCGGAGACTCACCACTTTATACCACCGGCGCAACCAGGATCTCTCCCATCTCTCTCATTTCCCATTTGAATGTATAAGTAGGAAAAGGACAGAAGGAGGGGGTTTTATCCCGTTGTCCATCCTTGTCTAACATACATTTTTTAATGGAGAAAAGAGAGAGATGAAGAAACTCTCGGTGCGCTACTGCTTTATACTCTCGCAGATTCTTCAACTCAACAGCCAACGCTCTGATTTAGCCAACAGGCTGATATTGAACGATCGTTTTGTAATCGTATCGAGTCGCTATCGAGTGCGGGTTATTACTCTGATGGTTGGTGTCATTCCGATAGAAACCCTCCTAACTCTGCGGAAATCCACCGATGAATCGGATTCACTGGATTCAGAGATGGAAGGGTTTCTATCAGAATTATATGAATTCGATGGAGACTCGATACGATTATGATACGATCCTTTGTAATTAGCCTGTTGAACAGGTCAACACCCTCTAGTGGGTAGATTGTTTACTTCTACCTGAAACCCATAGTTAAGACCGTCTATAGATGACGCCATTGGTGGAGCATTATAATACTTGGCCGGTGCTATGGTAACCATAGTGAAGTTTGGTGTGGGCTGCGCTAGTCACTGGTATCAGTTGAAAACGGGCAGTTTAACTATTTAGTACCAAAGCAACAACCAAGGTACTTATATTTAACAGGTATGCTCGACTCACTTCCCGCGTCATCCTCAGTTCAAATCACTATAATAGCCATGATTGCCGACAAAATAAGAAAAACTTATACCCTTTGCTGAAAACATCGAAACTCATGAGCGGATACAGGGAGTTGTCTTTCTCTCTCTCCCTCCATTTGAACTTATGTGTTAGAAAAGGACAGCAGAGGGGGCCATCACGTGACTTTGGCCCCCTCCTCTGTCCTTTTCTAACGCACGTTTTCAAATGGGAGGAGAGAGAGAAAGACAACTCCCTGTATACGCCCATTGGCTGTTTTCTGCTTTCCCGGAGATGAAAGCCCAATGTTTTCTGAAAAGAGAATAAGTTTTCTTCTTTTGTCGGCCATCTTGGCTATAGTGATTTGAACTGCGCGTTACTCTGAGGATGACGCGATAAGTAAGTCGAGCATACCTGTTAAATATAAGTACCTTGAGCAACAACCGAGTATTATACTATTTGATACTATTAGCGTCACCCCTAACCTAAAACCTGAAATTGAATGATCAGCCTGATAGAGAGCCTTCAAAGTGTCTGTTGTGTTCTTTCGCGGCATCACATTAGTTATTTTAAATAGGGAAATTGACTTGCGAGGTGAACTGTTGAATCTCAAGTCTTGAGACATCAAATATGGTGGAGAGTCTTCAAAACGTCATAGTGATGCTCTTCGGAGGCATCATCTGCAGTAGGTACTATTTTAAATTTGGGGGGGGGGGTAATATTTGTAGATTGTCGAGTTGATTTGGGCCCAAGATTTGTTTGGGTCGGATGGGTTTTTGTACTATGACTTTCAAAAGAAAGTATCCTGCGGTGGAAACTTTAATTCTTCCATTTCTCGACCAAGTTTAAAGAATTTTCCAGTTTTCAGAAATTTCAGGGTTAAACAAAATTGACACATGGAAGTAGGCCTTAAAAAATCTAAAACTCTGCTTTGGAAAATAATGGTCAAGCTTAATCAATGAAGATTTCGATGCGCTACACCTGTCGCAAGCTCTGCGCAGGGTCTCATGGGGCTCTTGCAAATTCGTTTGCTGTGAGCAAATGAATAGTCCAATGTGATGCAAAAACCAGCGCAAATCACAAAAATAACACTGAGAAAGTCTAAAATTCAGTAATATTAACTCACATAACTGCAATAACGGTAAGTTTGTAATGATGGCTCAAAGCAGGTATAATGGGAGATTCCTGTATATTATGTCACTTTCTCTACGGAAAACACAGAGATATGTCTCAATTTAGATGGGAATCTCCCATGATAGCATGCGTCTATCCGCCATTAAGCCCGATTCTGAGAGTGAGTTTCGTGATTTTTTAGTGTACTCATCGTCAGTTGTACAGTTTTTTAGGCAAGAATCAACTCTTCAATCCCCTAAAGCTAAAGTTAGCAAGAGCCCCATTTGTCTATGTCGTTGCTTCGTTCTTTTGAAAATTTAAGATTACCCTTTCTGCAGAATAATATGTTTTGATGACTGCCACTTTAACCATTTGTTTTTTACATTCCCCAAACGGAGCACTCAGTTTTGCCTACTTATTCCTCAGAATGGGCAATTACACCTTCGGGGCGTATTACCGACGCGACGGGGCGTCAGAAACATTTACACCAAAAGTCAAGTAAAACCCGGCCAAGATTAAAAAAATGTTTCCCAACTATATTAACGATGGCTCTCTTTTCCACCGCCCAAAGGGCATTGATATTAAAGATAGCCAAGTTTAATTTCCACCGTACTCTCTTCTCTATTCTCTTCAACAGAAAAATTTAATCCTACTTATCTTTAGCAATAATAATGGCTCTCTTTTCAACCGCCCAAAGGGCATGATATTAAAGATAGCCAAGTTTAATTTCCACCATACTCTCTTCTCTATTCTCTTCAACAGAAAAATTTAACCCTGTCTACCTTTTGATATTTCGCCTGGTACTCATTCTTAGCGTGCATCGACATTGCATACGTTTGAAAATGAAGGAGTGACAGCACGGAAAGCCGACACCGCTTCGCAGCGCGGCTATGGAGGTTCTTGCCTTATTGTTTGATTAGTCCCTCAGATATTGCTGTTATAACACAGGGGTCTAAGCATCTGCTTAGAACAAATTATTTTTAATTCTGTTCAACGACCCGAGACCAATCAATGCCACGTCCAAAGTAAGAGAGAGAAAAAATTACCGAAGAAACAATTGAAACGAACTTTACTTCAAGAAATTGGAAGAAGATTTTGAGGAAGGAAGAAGCCAGAAACTTGGGCCGCGACATGAGGGTATTTCACAGGGAACTTAAAGTCACATTGTGAGAAAAGTAGTTGAGTTGAATGGTGGAAAAAGAGTCGCGGCCCAAGTTTCTGGCTTCTTCCTTCCTCAAAATCTTCTTCCAATTTCTTGAAGTAAAGTTCGTTTCAATTGTTTCTTCGGTAATTTTTTCTCTCTCTTACTTTGGACGTGGCATTGATTGGTCTCGGGTCGTTGAACAGAATTAAAAATAATTTGTTCTAAGCAGATGCTTAGACCCCTGTGTTATAACAGCAATATCTGAGGAACTAATCAAACAATAAGGCAAGAACCTCCATAGCCGCGCTGCGAAGCGGTGTCGGCTTTCCGTGCTGTCACTCCTTCATTTTCAAACGTATGCAATGTCGATGCACGCTAAGAATGAGTACCAGGCGAAATATCAAAAGGTAGACAGGGTTAAATTTTTCTGTTGAAGAGAATAGAGAAGAGAGTATGGTGGAAATTAAACTTGGCTATCTTTAATATCATGCCCTTTGGGCGGTTGAAAAGAGAGCCATTATTATTGCTAAAGATAAGTAGGATTAAATTTTTCTGTTGAAGAGAATAGAGAAGAGAGTACGGTGGAAATTAAACTTGGCTATCTTTAATATCAATGCCCTTTGGGCGGTGGAAAAGAGAGCCATCGTTAATATAGTTGGGAAACATTTTTTTAATCTTGGCCGGGTTTTACTTGACTTTTGGTGTAAAGTTTTTTTGGAAAAAGATATCACGGTCCGTTTTGGGATACACTACTTGGATCATTCTGCGGCTTGACCATAGAAGCTGTGTTCAGATGCTAATCATGGAGGTTGATTGTAGGTAAAACAGACTGAAATTGAATATTAAGTAAATACCAGTCTCTGATCGCAACTATGCGTAAGAGTTTTTGTTTTTTGTTTTGTTTTTTTGGCGGGGAAAGTTTTTAAAACCTGACCTTTTGAAGGTTCTGTGTGGGATTCTCCCTTACATCACCTAATTTATAGTGGCAAACCCACTTAAACCTCTGTCGTATCGTTTCTATGCCAAAATTGCTAGCCTGGTTGAGTTATCCTTCAGGTTTCAGGTCATTGTTTTGCGTAGATACCTACTTTGATTCACTTCCATTTCTTGTTACACTCCAATTAGAGCAGAGGAAACTATGTGCACAATCACAGTGGACTCAGTGATGGCGTAGCTATGGGCTCCGCCGACCCCGCCGGTGGGGGGGGGGGGGGGGGGGCGCAATGCATCGGGGAGCGCAAAAATTTTGAGAAGCGAAAGAGGAAGAGCGAAAAGGAGAAAAGGAAAGGTAAAGGGGAAAAAAAGGAAAATGAAAAAAAGGAAAATAAACTGTAGGGAATACCTTACGAACACTTCCTCAAATCATTTTTCTGGGGGAGACCCCCCAGACCCACTAAGGATTTCTGGAGGCGGCCCCCTAACCCCCTAAAGGATTCTGGGGAGCCCCCTAACCCCCCTAAAGAATTCTGGGGGTGGCCCCCAGACCCCCTTTAAAATTCTGGGGGAGACCCCCAGACCCCCCTTTAGAATTCTGGAGGAGGCCCCCAGACCTCCTCAGATTTCAAATATTTTCACCTCTGGACATAATTCTGCATTCAATCTGAAGAGTTTGCAATTTTGTAGAGAAGCTGTAGGAATAGTTGCCTACTTTGTAATTTGAAGGCTAATTGAGACCCCTCATTTCTATTTTTATGTTGCTTATGACAGGGTTTAGAGTAATTCCCCAGTATGTTTTTATTCTTTGAGCTGTATTCATTCTATTTGTTCTTTGCTCTATTTGTGCATGGGAGTTCGTTTTTTTCCTTAGTTTTTATAGGTGGTCGAAATGTACTGATTCTTGCATTTCCTCCAATCAGTGCAATATTTTGTTCTTTCTTTCAAACTGTGGATCTTCAAAATAATTTTTAGTTTAGTAGATTAACCCCCCTCCAAAGATGTACTTAGGTTGTAGATTGTGTAAAAAAATTTCAACAAAATTCACTCAGCCAGTTTTGATCAACTTTTCTTTATAAGTTTAATTTTCCTTGAATATTCTATTTTTTGGTGTGATGAAACCTATATTGCCTTTAAACAGCCTCAGACTTAAGAGTTGTACCTATATTGTAGTTAAACATTGAAAAGAAATATCTGGCTAGGCTGGTTGCAAGCTTTTTGTTGCAATTTTCATCAAACTTAATTGAGTCATACTTGAATTTCTCTTTCCAATGATTATTATGTTTGTTTTTATAATTGCTTAGTTTCAAAAAATGTTGCTCGATTGCACCTATATTAGCCCTTGAAATGGTCTTAAAGGTTGATTATGGTGACTATGTATCAGAAAAATATTTTAGTATGTTGACAGTATGTTGTGTGCACAAAGTATTATCAAAATCCATCCCATTAATGATTGACTTCAAGTTTTCAAATTAATTCCTCACTTTAATTTTTTTTCCAGGTCCCATCCCCTGTTTTGCTTTTTTAATGCACTTGAGGGCTGTATACTGTAACTATAAGGGGTATTTTCTTTAGGATACTAGTTACAGATTGCATGTGCTAGTTTTTATCAAAATTAATTGAACCAAACCTGAACTATCCCAAATAATAGGATCATATTTATATTTGCTAATTTTCCCCAAATATTTCGCTCGATCGCACCTATATTACCTCTTGAAATGGTTTTATCCGTTGTTTTTGGTGACATAGAGAGGAAAATATTTAAGTTTGTCGATAGTAGATTGTGTGTACAAAGTTTTATCAAAATTCATCGAGCCATTATTGATTTACTCCAAGTTTTAAGATTAATTTCTCACGATAATTCCATTTCGTGACTTGAGCGCACCTATTTTGATTTTTTGAACAGTTTTGAGAAATGAATATTGTATTTCTTAATCTCTTTTGAAACCTGATTAGCAGTAAAAGGTGGTTTTGATTCCAAGACTATCATTTCGAAACTCAGTTTTACAGTTAATGCATCGATGAGACTTAGAACAGCGGAAACTACTCTTTATATTTGTAAACTTTTACTGTTGGTAGGTATGTACATACCTTGTAGTAAATTTTAATTTTCTTATCGTTGTACTTGGACTTCCTGATTACCTGTAGGTACGCACTACTATTCTAAAGAGTGCAGATAGGTACAGTGCGACAAGCACTCGACACAGTATGGAAAGTCTTTGTGTTTGTAGCAACTTATTTGACTAAGCCGTGTCAGGTAGAAAAACATTTCAGCATTGTTACTGGCGAGGTTAGTAGAAGGGTCCACTGGCTTGAAAGCCATTTAGCTAAACTTAAAAACAGTGAGAATGAGTCTATAGCCACTGACATTAATTCAACTACGCCTGACAAAAAAATCTGTGCATGAAATTCATGAGTAATATCTGCACAATTTAATTTCCAGGCAGCTTGAGTTTGATTTTTAGTGGAATGCAAGCCTTGACCCACATTTAAGGCTGCGACAACCTTTTCCAGTCAAGCATAAAATAAGTTTATCACCAATGAAGAACCTGGCATGAGAAATAGGTATTGCTAGTTGCTGAGAACAATGTGTGTGTATACTGCAAACAATACCTGTAGTTTTTTGGATTGATTACACGCCCATGGGCATATCATTGAACATATTGATTAATTTAAAATACAGTGAATCATTACTCTCCATTTATTTCATTCGTATGTATTTAATATTGACAAATGTTGCACCAGAGTAACGCGTCTAGCAAATCCCTTGGAGCTCATGCCCACGAAATTTCAACATTTAAATAAGATTGATAAACTTACAGCGGTAATTGACACTGCGTAAGCTATGTAGTATCTATAAATTGAAGAAGTCTGCTGCTTCATGTAAATAAGAAGTTCTTACTTGCAAAGGAATAACTAAATGTAAATTTAAAGTACCGCAAGGTTCTTACCTGCAGTGAAAGCTTGCGATTCTAAAAAAATAGTTACCGCTGTTCTAAGTTTCATTCATAAATTAACTTTAAAAACTCATTTTTATGAATGATAGTCTTGGAATCAACACCATCATTTATTTCAAATCTTGTTTCAAAAGTGAGCAAATTTTAATTGGTACTTATTTACCACAGGGCATATACCTACCAACAGTTAAAGTTTGCAATTCCAGAAAATAGTTTCCGCTGTTCTGAGTTCCATCGATGAATTAACGTTAAAACTGAGTTTCGCGAACGGTAGTCTAAGACTCAAAACCGCCATTTACTGCAAATCAAGTTTCAAAGTAGAACATAAGTTGGCTGTTTCACTAGAACACCAAGTAGTAAGTACCTACATTCTTGCTCTCTAACTGTGATTGATACTAGGTGTATACTGAAGTTACTGCAGGCCCAGAAATGTCAACATTTAGATCAGAGTGATAAACTTACCCCAGTAATTGATGCTGTAAGCTAGATACAGCTTGGACAAGCCTACTGCTTAATGAAGATAGGGAGTTGCAAAGGAATAACTTTAAAAGTAAATTTTAAGTCAACACAAGATTCTTACCGTAGGGTAGCCGTACTGGAAGCTTGCAAAATATAAAAAATAGTTTCCGCAGCTGTAAGTTCCATCGATGAATTAACCTTGAAACTGATATTTGCAAATGATAGTCTATGAATCAAAACCAACATTTACTGCAAATCAGGTTTCAAAGTAGGACACTAGCTGGCTCTTACACCAGCAAACCAAGAGTTATGTACTTACATGTTTTCCCTCCAACTGGAATGTGTACACTACAGATGGAGAGACAGAGTACACTGTGATTGTACACAGTTTTCCTCTGCAATAATTGGAGCGTAACAAGAAATTGAAGTAAATCAAAGTAGTACCTACACAATTAACAGGGACCTAATAGATAACTCAATCGTGCTAGAATTTCTGGCGCAGAAATGATGGGACTGCACTGAACTTAGATTTCAGATAAACCTATGATTCAGGTGGGAGTCGGATGCACCGAAGAAATAAAATACTATCGCACTTTCAAACACCATCAAAATAAGCAAAAACAAATGACAAAAGCAAGAGTACAGAGAGGTTCTCTCCTACCAAGGAGGTTAACAGAGATTGGATTGAAGATTGAAACACTGTTTAGCAGCAGAGGGGAGAGAGTGAAAACAATGCCACTTGTACGTAAACTCCATCCGATCATAAGATGTGATGACCGACCTCTGGCAATTTTATCATTCTCTACAGAGACTTACTTATAATGAATCCTTCTCTAAAATTAAAACGAAATGGACTCGTGACTTTTATTATGATTCGTCCGATTTAGCCGTAACGAACGGTAAAACTTGTTGGCATTCCTACCAGAGAATAGAAAAGTGTGTAGGACCGAAATAATTAACACTGTACTAAATACTAAATTGATCAGCCACCGGGCACCGACGAATAGAGGAAAATAAAAAAATAATAATAAATAACAAACAAATCACTCAATCTTCATTCTTCTCCTTCCTTCCTTCGCAACGCGACAGACTCTGGCGACAGAACGCTGAACTCGCTGAACGAATCAGAGAGCAGCATGGCGGCTGAGCCGCACCGAATTCAAACATGAACTGTCGTTTTTACGATGATTTTTGATTAAAGATTTCTCTCTTAATATGAAACTGATCAGATCAAACTTAAGCCAGGATTTTAAGTTAGCTCTCTGAGAATCAATTCGTATAAAGTTTTTAAAGATTGGATGTATCGTTTAAGCTCTAGATGCGAGCAAAATTTCCTATTTCGATGCAAAAATGAAACACTAAAATAGATGTTTTTTGGAGTTTTCTCCTTTATTATAATTCCGATCTTTCTGAAATTTCGAAGCGATCGATTCTGATGCAAGACGAATCGATTGATACCGGGTGGTATAGGGTTTTAATCAGTGGAAGTAGGTCGTTTCACTGATTAAAGTTCCAAAATCACCCATATCGACGCATTTTGCTCTCATCCGTGTATAGTTACTGTCGCAGACGCCATCGTCCTCATCGGTTAGGTTAGGTTAGCTTCTTTGTCTCTTTTGTTTTCTCTCGGTCTTTTTTTTTTTAACTTGGCCGATGGCTAGCGCCATTAACGAGACGCGACGGGGCGTCAGAAACATTCGATGTATCGATTGGTTTTAGAAAACGCGAAGAAAGGTATAAGTGCGGGGAATATGCGCGAATCATTTTTTATAAGTCTCGAATCATCCGATGAATCACATTCTGCTCTTCGATTGTGACGTCACAGTAAATCAATCAAAGAGTCTAAAGTCCCGCTTCCAATATTGAGTGTGATTTATTGCAAGTCCATCAGTATGTATAATGTATAAATCGCGGGTGGCCTCCGCCCAGTGTGCGTCATGGGTGGATACTGGAATATGTCTTTCTCTCTCTCTCCTCCCATTTGAATGCGTGTGTTAGAAAAGGACGGAAATAGGAGCTAAAGTCACGTGATGGCCAGGCCTCTGCTATCCTTTTCTAACACATGAGTTCAAATGGCTAGGGAGAGAGAAAGACACATTCCCGTATTCACCCATGATGTGCGTTGAAAGTTTAACAGTTTACGATTCCACAATTTCAATAGTAAATATTTATGATTTCATTCGGCATGGGAAAGGAGGCCCGGAGAGAGAAAGTTCTGAGAGTTGTTAATTGAAAAAACCGATCCACCGTTGATTGAAAAAAAAAATAGTTAAAAAAAAAAAAAAAAAAAAAAAAAAAAATACAAAAAAAAATAGAAAAAAAAATACAAAAAAAAAATACAAAAAAAAATTGAAACAAGTATCGTTTTTATCTGTTTTCTTTTTGTTTTGTTTCGTTTTTTTGTTTGTTTTGTTTCGTTTTTTTTTTTTGATTCTTTTAAAATGTGGAAAAAAAGCTTTAGAAGAAATGTTGGTTTTCATGCTGACCCCACGAACAAATAGTAATTATAGTCGTTTGAAAATGAGAATCATCCCGGGAGTCTGGCAGGGCTGCCGTTTTGCGTATAATCAATGCTATTTTTCTATTCACCGATGATTCCACTGGTTGAGAAAAGATTACACTGTTCAGTTCAGTGCATGACTGTAATGCACGAAAATACTCTAATCTGGAATCTTTCCTTAATCGGTGGAAAACTCCGTTGATTAATTAAAATATCAGCAAGTTTTTTAAAGTCATCGACGCCTCTACCGGTTGAGAAAAGATTACAGATGCGAGTATTTTAGTTTATTACAGTCATGCACTGAACTGATCTGTGTAATCTTTTCTCAACCGGTGGAATCATCGGTGAATTGAAAAATAGCATTGATTATACGCAAAACGGCAGCCCTGGAGTCTGGGGTTCTGCAATTTCATTTTCATTATAAATATGTATGCAATTCTAGAGAACTGGAACCACAAATGTTTTTATTTCTCTCCCCAGATGATGTCGCTTGGGGAAAGTTTATCCAGGAGGATACATATTGTACTTTGCTCCGTGGAACTGTGTAGCGAGAAATATCCGATCTCTAATAATATTAAATCAGTGGCACGACGGGAAATTATATCTATCTCTCTCTATACTACATTTAAAAACTCTGTATGTTTGACAAGGGGATAAAACCCCTCTCTTTTTATAATTTTTCTACTTATGGATTCAAAAGGGAGATGAGAGGGATGTGGAAGAGATTCTGGCTGCGCCAATGATTAAATCCATCATATGACAATAGCGCAACAAGAAAGATGTTGTTCCATCTGGGTTCATTTCTACGAAACCACCTTTTTTGAAATCTGACTTCAAACTATTACCATAATCTGTGCTAATCTTGTGCAGCAAAATTTAAAGGTCCTTGAGCAAAATCAAAATGGTGGTTCAATGGAAACGAGGAGTCCAGAACTTGGAATTTTTAAATTCTGATGATCACGCCACAATTTCGAGTACTTATTTTGTGCAGCAAAATTTAAGGGACTTACACTGCTAAATCAAAATGGCGGCTCAATGGAAACGAAGGATTTGAAAGTTCAATGTGGATTGGGGGGGGGGTGCTCTCTTGAAACACCCCGTATATGAGGGTCTAAGAAAGTTCAATCCATTAATCTTAGCTTCACGAACAATGAGCAATTGAGCATCCATGCATGTTTGGCAACAGATGAAATTCTATCCTAAATAGAAGTTTTCAGTGCAGATATATAGGCGCGCAGAATTAACGGTTACTTTAGTGGTTCGCGCTCGCTGAATGTACCAAACCAAACCATTAAGGCAATTGCTTCGAAACTGCAGATTCAACTTTCGAAGCTATTTGTTGCCAGAACTGCTTTCAACTGAGCGCTCTTCAAATTGCTCATTGTCATTGAACTCTCGCTATCCAAAATATTGCGGAAAGGAAAAACTACCTATCCAAATAAATTCTCTCCCGCGCGAATTTCTGCGGGAAGTTTTAGCACCAAGTTTTACGGTTGGTTTCAGCTCGGGAGCAAGTTAAGGATTAATACTTCGGTAAAAGGGCGGATAAAACAGAAGGTGTGCTCGTTCTTTCAAAACTTGATTTCAAATTGTTGTTGAGTCAGTCTTTTAAATTTTGGTTTGGGTTTGCAACCCTTTCATACATGAAATTATTTTTATTCAGAAACGGATTTTTTACCAGCATCTTAGCGCTGTCTCCTCATCAAAATTAACGCGCATACTACACGGAAAAAAAAAAGATTAGTGAAAATAACCATACGGATACCTGATTTTGGCACCTGCTAGATGTTATGGTAAACTTGACCAGAAGTATGGTACATTTACCGAAACTTTGAGTAAATTCGACATGCAATCAGTTAACATCACCTAGTACATAGTCAAAACATAGTATACTTCTGCTTAACATTACCATAACATCTAGCAGGTGCCAAAATCAGGTATCCGTATGGTTATTTTCACCGTAGTTTTTTCCGTGTACTGTATTTTTATGTTTTTCATGAGATTTAATGTTCTTCAGATGTACATTGAAATGTACACTAGGTCTAAATGGGTTAATCATCTGACCTTGTTAGATTATAATGGGAGCAACTTTGCTAGACGTCATCCTGTACCCTATTAGCTATTTAACCCTTTCATACCTGGAGTCCATTCTAATGGACAGTTGAATTACATGTAGTCTTATGGAAAACAAAAAAAATACAATATGCGCATCAATTAAGATGAGGAAACAGCGCTAAGATCAACAATGTTGGTCAAAAATCCGTTCCTGAAAAAAAAGGATTTTCAGGTCTGAAAGGGTTAAGCATTTGGTAAGAAAATAATAAAGGATTAATTTTACCGTTTATGGCTTGTATAATGTTTGTACCCACTTTGTTCAAAACTCAAGCAGATTCATTTGTTCAATGTTCCAATTTTTCTTTATTTAATCCATTTTCTTTTTTATTTCAATGGAAACTTTTCCATAACTTAGCTAAAATTTTAAATTTCAGAAAAACAAAAATAGCCCCTCTGGAAGAATGTTAGAAGCAATTTTTACGGACTGGGTTCTACGTGGCAAACTCGGCTTACGTCTGTTCGAAATCAATGACCTTGACACGATGGTACTTACGTACGTTCTTTCAATTTAATTCTCTCGGTACGTCTGAGGCAAATAGTCACGTGGTCTCGGGAAATCATTGATGCAGGATCGATGCGCTTCGTTCGACTGACAATGGACTCGATGAATCCGCGGAGATGTCATTGCGGGTCATCCATCATCGTCACTGACACTGACGAAAAATGCATGTTTGATCTTCACTGAATATAAACAAGCCTTTTCTGAACAGTTGCGGAGTGTGCTGAGTTTTATTGCTCTTCAGTTTATTCAGGATAGTCGAACCTTGTGAAGAGTGAGGAGACATGAGTATTGCAATCTTTGTTGCCAAATTTCGCAGGAAATTTCAGCAAATTCTCATTGCGGTTCGTTGAGCACCAAGACACAAGAATATACTAATGGGACTCTTGCAAACTTTTGCTATAGGGGATTGAAGAGTTGATTCTTGCATAAAAACCTGTAAAAATGACGATGAGCACACTAAAAAATCACGAAATTCACTATTTGAATCGGGCTTAATGGCGGATAGACGCAGGTATCATGGGAGATTCCTATCTAAATCGAGACATATCTCTGTGTTTCTGTAAAGAAAGTGACAAATTAGACAGGAATCTCCCATGATAACTGCGTTGAAGCGCCATTACGATCTTGGCATTAGATCGGTTTTGTGCGTTTATTACAAGGTATATGGAGAACAGGTATGGACAACACTCGACTCAGGGGGCGTGGCCACTTGGGAAAAAGCGACTTCGCCGCCATCTTGTCTCCTATTTACACCGTGTATTTCGCATTGTTGTTTGTGGTTAGGTTTGAAGGGGAATTTCATCTGAAGCAATACTTTATTTATTTGAACAATGCAATGTAATTTTTATCTTTAAATGTTAATGTTGTGACTATAAAATGAATTAACATCATCAATTACGTTGTTCACTTTCCTTTTCAAGATTTGCAATCTAAGTTTGAATCGCGCGGTCAGGAAAATGGCGGCGGAGTCGCTTTTTTCACAATCAATCAGAGCCAACCTCAGAGTGTTGTCCATACCTGTTCTCTATATACCTTGCGTTTATTACTGAATTTTAGACTTTTCCGGTCTGGTTTTCGTAACTTTCGCTGGTTTTTACATCAGATTGGACTATTCATTTCCCTACAGCAAAAGCTTGCAAGAGCCCCATTCTGTGAATAAAGTTTACTTACCTACAAACAAATTGAGTAAAATCCAGCGATAATTACGATAAGCTCATTATATTTACAAAATTTTTCTCACAGACCCCACAAAATGACTTTGAAGTTTAAAGGCTTAGTGGCGGAGCTACGCAGATACCATATGGAAGATTCCTATCTAATTTGGGGCTTTCCTCAGTGTGTCTCTATAGAGGGAGAGAGAGGGAATAATTCGACATAAATCACCAATGACACCTGCATAACTCCGCTATCTTAGCCTGCAAACTGTAGGAAAATAGTTATTTTGTCTCAAATTTATTTCCATGTAATATTTTGGTATAAAGGGGCACCCGACGCTCCCCCAAATTTTGCGAGGCATCGATTTTGAGCGGTGAAATTGATATTTTTATTCATTCTGTTCCAGAACGGGGAAATTACATTACCCAACGGACGTGTGTGGGCCTCTCTTCGAAGAAGAACTAGAATTTTGGGGCTTGGATTCGAATCAAGTTGAGCCTTGCTGCTGGATGACGTACACTCAGGTCAGTCGTATTTCTGCACCTCAAGAAATTCACGAATAAATACGAGTATTTGCATACTTATGTATACTGCATGGTGGACGCAATATAATTTTGAATATCGGAATGTTTGGGTGTGCGGCTATAACACCCTAGAGTTCGAACTTTTATCATAGGATCAATTAGACATAAACTATGCAACTTTGCTAAATAAAATCCCATGTTGGACCAACACCGATGCAATACTTTAGAAGGTTGCTTTCTTATCTCGCTCTGAAAAAATGTTTGCGGCAAATTCAAGCAAGAACAAAATCACGGTCCGAAACTGGTACTTTTCGGTATATTTAGTGAAACTTCCATCTGAAAATTGTAGATTTTAAATTTCAAGCTTTTGCCGCTTTGAATAAATAACAAAACTTAGTCGACTTGGCAACAGTGCAAAAACGATATTTCAGTCAAACAGAACATGAAAAATGGTTTATTTCACCCAGGAGGTTACCAGTAAGTCCTGGCTGATCACATATGAGCATCTAAACTAAGTTTAGCGTAGAAAAGATGTGGTCGATTTTTGGGCGCTCAGCGTCTGTTTTTTCTGCAAGTCAAAAAAGCAGATAATAAAGTGACTTGTCACGCAGCCTTCCAGCCGCTCCGTTCAATTTTTTCGAAAAATGAGGCTAAATACCAAAAATATAGACTCTCCAATGAAGAAAAATGTACCTATGCAGGTATTATAGAGACGCTTAAAAAAATCGATTAAAGTTCCGCTAGATTGCTGAAATTTCGTACTGTGCGGAGGTTTCTTGAGAAAATATTTTTTTTTTTTTACTTTTTTCTTTGTTTCTCAAAAACAATGTTTAACAGACACGTTTAATAGCCAAGAATATCTATTTGCTGCAGTATGGACTTAATTAAAAAATGTTTGCCAGCAGTTTATAAAGCTACTTTTGTTGGGACTCTCCATACTTGTTGCAAGCCGATTGCAAATAAACTTTTAGGCAGCGGAGGTACTTAGAGTTCACAGTTTCTTAACTTGCTAACCTTGTCACAGAAGTAATTAAAGAGATAAGAGAAAATAGCAAAGAAATTATGCCCTCGGTTTAAAGAGCCAAACTTTCCAGTTCAAGTTTTTAGCAGCAACAAATCTCTGCTTTTAGTTTCTTTCGATGATATGGTTATATTCCCTGCGTAACTGGAAATTTGAAATTTCGTCCATTTTTATGTTTGATCCCATTTCGGGAATTTTCCAACTGTTAGAACTTCTTGCAGTTTACTGTCCTGATATCATAACCGGAGTCATAAAAGTATAAAGTATAACTGATTCCTTGCTGTTTTTTTTTTTTTTTTTTTTTTTTTTTTTTTTTAATTCAGATCATATCACTCTATGGTCTGAGATCGAAAAAGAATTTGGTAAAATTAGTGCAAAAAATTCTAATAAAATCATCAAACCTCTCAAGTTTAATTTTAAACTCTTCAGGGACATTTCTAGGTTTAAACCACTTGTTCTCTGTGGTCTTGAAAGTTTATAAATGATAAATTGATGATTTTACTCCAGTGACGAGGCGCGAAATTTGACAACAATGTACTTTCTCCATTTAAACGCACTGAAAAAATCGAATACTTCGGTCATCGGCGATGACCAGATGTTTCGACCTTTCTAATGTGTTTAAAGGGGGGAAAAGAAACGTTGCCAAATGGCACTCCTCGCCACTGTTTTACTCTCTGATTTTTTGCCACTTTTGTACGACCTTAAGGCTTAAACCATAACGCAAAATGCGCCAGTTGAAACTTGGACGGCATGCAAAAGGAAAACCGCCTGCTTGACGAGAACTTGTAACTTTCATGTCCTGGCATGTTTGCTTTGTAGACCCTTGCAGCCTTAGAAACGCAACTTCTCGATTCGTTCTCGACTTTATTTTCTTATATTTTTATTCCCTTTTTATTCGGTTTTTGTCGTGGCATTGTCGAAAGAGGATTGAGCCAAAAAGTCCCCGTTTTCGTGACGATGCGACGCCGACGCGAGGAAATGTTTCCGAAGACGGGCAGGAAGTCGGAAGAAATAATGAGAAAGATACATAAACGGCGTAGAGGCTGAAATAGTGGGGGGGGGGGGTATAAGGAGGGGGTGCAAGTCGCACAGGAAAGATTTAAGCACTTAACTCAGCACGGTTGCTCGTAGGTACTCTCAGCCGGCAGTGATGCAAGCGATTACGTCAGGAGTACATTAAAAACGAACAAAATGACACAGTGACATAACGCAACGAACCAACACTTCCCTTTGCACTCACATACTCTGCACATCTTTGCACTCACACTATCTCATTCACAGTATTTCTTTTTATCTCTCTCTCTCTCCCTTCTCTCTCTCTCTCTCTCTCTCTCTCTCTCTCTCTCTCTCTCTCTCTCTCTCTCTCTCTCTCTCTCGTGCTTTTGGGCTCTCGACACGAAAATATTCGGCTCTACTAGCGCACGATGATCTAAAATCGTTTATAAAAAAAAAAAAAAAAAAAAAAAAAAAAAAAAAAAAAAAAAAAAAAAAAAAAAAAAAAAAAACCGCTAAAAATCAGAAAATAAATTTATCATTAATTTATCTTTTGTAAACTTTACAGGCCAATTGTAATCACAGAGAACCAGAGCTGCCGTTTTGCGTATAATTAATGGTATTTTTCAATGGAGCTGTTGCAAACTTTTGCTACAGGCTTATTAATAGTTGATTATGGGGTAATACCCTGTAAAGATAACAACTAGCGCACTAAAAAATCACGAAATTCACTCGTAAACTCACAAAATGTTTTTAAATGCGAGACCGTTATGGCGTCCGAGGCCACGGTTTTCTTATGGCAATTGTATGCTTCTTCTTCTTCTTGTGTGGTGTTGCGAGAACACCTCGTGTAGATAGCGCTGATTGAAGATAGGGAACCCCAATGAAAACCGCGGCCCCGGCCGCCATTACGGTCTCGCGTTTAAAAGCATTTTGTGAGTTTAGGAGTGGATTTTGTGATTTTTTAGTCCGCTAATCGTCGCTTTTATTGGAGATTACCCCATTATCAACTATTAATAAGCCTGTAGCAAAAGTTTGCAACAGCTCCATTCACCGATGATTCCACCGGTTGTGAAAAGATTACACGGTTCAGTTCAGTTTATGATTGAAATGCAGGAAAATACTATGATCTGTAATCTTTTCTCAATCGGTGCAATCGTCGTTAAATTATTAAAATATCCACAAGTTTTTCAAAGTCATCGACGACTCCCTTGGTTAAAAAAAATATTACAAATGTAGTTTTTTTGAGCGTTACAGCCCTACACAAAACCGAATTGTGTAATATTTTCTAAACCCGCGGTGGAATTATCGATAAATTGAAAAATACCTTTAAATAATACGCAAAACGGTAGCTCTGCAGAGAACACTTTCGATCGGTGTTGGTTCTCTCGCCAACTTGGTGTGATATTGCAGCTTTCCCCCCGGGTTACCCCAAATTTTGTTCTCTTTTCTGTAAAGTCACGGCGGCTTTGAATTGTTTTTCGTCCTTTGTTTAAAAATTTAAAAGGGTAAAAAGTATTGCAGGCTACACGTCGCTTTAAATTTAAAACCCAAAGAAGATGCTTGGGGGATTGAACGGTGGTTTAAACACAGCAAGCGGAGTCTGAAAAAACTTCAGAAATATATATAATCACCGAAAAACTTTTGTCTGGCTGCTATCAGCGCCGAGAAATTCACAGATTTGAAGATTACATCCCTAATCTCGTGCAACGCTGGACGATTAATAATTCATTCTCTTTTCTCGAGATATTCTCCAAAACAAGGGCAGAGCAGCGACGTAGCATGCGGCTGGCTTGACTTGGCTTGGGCTTGGGTTTGGCTTGGCTTGGCAGCAGCTGAAGGGCAAGAGTGGGGGGGGGCGGGGGGTAGGGGAAAGGAGCATAAACCGGCTAAAATTTAAATTATTTTCCCTTTTTCTGAACGCAGGGCAAACGCGCTTGTGACATTTAAACAGGCTCCAGATTCACAATTAAGAGAGGAAAAACCCCCCCTGACTCTGACGTAAAACCCTTCGTCTCTTTCCCCCTCTCACTCTACCTTGTCCTGCCTCAGTGCCGAGTTGACTGACAACGACCCAGAATCGCATCAGACTATGCGAGTACGAGCGAGGATATGAGGTTTAAACTTGCAAGTCCTTATACGGCCAATTTACTGCCGCTGAGAGTCTGGTCTGGAGAGCTAGTGCATGATGCCATGGGGCTCGTGCAAACTTTTGCTACAAGCAAATGCACTGTCTTTTTGAAAACAGGGTGACCCTGGATTAACATGCAAAATTAAGGAGATGTTTTCTCAAGGAAGAATAAGACTTTTGTTTCTTAAAAACATGATGGGTCCGAAAATCCCCCCCTTCTAACCTACCTCTCTATACCCACCGATGCAAAAAGCCACACTCTAAGGTTTAGCTCTGTGAGGTATTATATAACGGTTCGTATTGTGATTCTTAGATTATTTTGTGAGTAAGTCGTCATAGTTACTTCCTGCAGGAAGTCGGGTATTTTCCACTCCAAGGCGGGTACAGGAATTTGTCTGTCCCACTCTTTTTCCCCGCTTTTGAACGCGTGCGTCAGAAAAAGACGGAGATAGGGGCATAAGTCACTTAAATTTCCCCCCTCTCTCTTTCCGTAATCTAAAAATGAGTTCAAAGGGGGAAGAGAGACAGAGAGAGAGAGAGAGAGAGAGAGAAGAGAGAGGGGAAAAGGAGAGAGAGAGGGGAGAGAGAGAGAGAGAGAGAGAGAGAGAGAGAGAGAGAGAGAGTCGAGAGAGAGAGAGAGAGAGAGAGAGAAAGAGAGAGAGAGAGAGAGAGAGAGAGAGAAAAACAGATATTCCTGCATCCATGGCTCCACAGTCCACCCTCATTTCAGCATCAAAAGCGAACCCCAAAAAAATTTTAAAAAGGAACCGGAAACGGAAACAAAGAACGATAAAAAGGAATGCAAAAGCGCAAGCAGAAATCTATGTCGAGCAAAGAGAGGGTGGACGTTGGGGGGGAGGGGGGGGGGGGCGGCTCGGTGGGATCGTTACGCACAAAAAAGACACAAAATGAACTGGGGGGTTGCGAGGAGCTACGGAAGATCTAGAAGGGGGGAAAGTTACGGGGAAGGGGGGGAAATTGAGCGGGAGGGCATCACAGCGACATGCGTGCATTGTTAACGCCAGAATTCTCAATTATATACAAAGAGAGCTTTTCTCCCTTTTTTTATATGAAAGCTTCCTCTCGCACCCTTCAACGCAAAGTTCCAAAGCTCAGAGTCTTGACGACTGACGAGGTAGTTGCGTGTAGAAGATCTGTCATATTGACGAGAGTCACGGCTCTCAACCCTTTCGCAACCATACGCTCGAGTCTATTCGTTTTTGTAACTAATTTCATCTTTACAAAATTCCCATTTTTTTTTTTCTGAAAAAGCTACCCAAAAAGGTTTACATTTGATGAGCAGCGTCTTCAATCAGATGGGTAGGCAAAAGTAAGACCACGGATTAGGAATATTCGCAACTATACCTTCTTGATTGAGGCAGCGTAGATTTCTTGTGGTTACTTGGTCATAAAAGTGTCGGCGGCTCATTCCATGAGCCATGGGACGTGAATTGAGCATCGCCTCAACTTGACAACAGAGTGTCTGAAATTCTTCTAAGATAAGGGTGGTTTCACCCAGGACGCGAGTCAAAAGGCTTTTCATGCTTTTGACTGCATCTTCCCACAGTCCGCCTTGATAAGGGGCAGCATGGGGTTTGAAATGGAACGTTATTTCACGGAAAAAAAGATTAGTGAAAATAACCATACGGATACCTGATTTTGGCACCTGCTAGATGTTATGGTAAACTTGACCAGACGTATGGTACATTTACCGATACTTTATGTAAATTCGACTTGCAATCGGGTAACATCACCTCAGTTCCTAGTCAAACATAGTATACTTCTGGTTAACATTCCATAACATCTAGCAGGTGCCAAAATCAGGTATCCGTATGGTTATTTCACCGTAGTTTTTCCCGTGTTCGTATTCGTTACCAAATTGTATGAGGGACGGGTCAGGCTCTTTAAATAAAAAACTGGCAGCGCCGACGAAGTTTTACCGCAATCACAATAAAGATGGCGAGGCGAACCGCGTCGTGTAGAAAACCGTCGAAGAGTCGCGATGAACGCAGAGGTGGATAAATCGTGGGCTATTTCTATGTGCACTACATGAGTGCTAAAACACACAAAAATACATATATAAACTTGAACGACTCTTGCCGAGCGGAGTTGATGCACCTTAACTCTAAAGGGACCCGCAAAATCCACCCCTATATCTTTAAAAAATAGGATTCGGATTAACACGAGGGGTAGGGAGGTCACCCATAAGGGGTGGGTTATTTCGCGGTTTCGCGCGAAAAAATTTCAAACATCTGTGCACACAATTACGCACCCCCTTACCGACCTGCCTGACAGTATCCGATATTTTCTGGAGAGACTCGATAAGAGCAGCTGAGGCCCTGCGTGAAGAGATTCTAAATGATATTTTTCAACGAGACAGTGGACGAGTCGTGCATCAGAGGGAAGTAACAAGGGGTGACGTTTATCGCACAATATATCAGCGTGGCTTAAACGCCCTCCCACTCGTATGAGACCCTGAGGGTCAAGAAAGGGGTTCAAGTGTTGAATCCGTTTAGAGCATGGTGAATTGTTGCGCAATAGACGAATCTTATATGGAAATGCTGCGCTTTTTATATGGCGGATAAGCCAAACTTCAGCGAATTTCAATTCTTCTAGTGAGGGGGGGGGGGGTCTGGCTCAGTGGGGCGAGTCTTAAGGATGGGGCGCTTAGCCCTCGAAAAGCGAACAATTCGAACCATTTCATTCCAAGAGGAGAATTTTTCGAAAATAGTCAGAGGGGGCGCAACAGTAACCAGGGCTCGGAGAGGGGGCTGTAACTCAGGAATTGAGTCTAACAGGGGAGTAATGGGGTTTTCCGGCCAAGACTCGGGGACTTGGGCCAGCCAGGCAGATCCGTTCTACCACAACTCATGCTCCATCAATTCAGAGGGGGTCAATCCGCGTGAAGCGCAATCTGCCGGTTTGTCATTATGGTTTGTCGGTTTGTCGCCATGTTAGATCAGAGGATAGCTCTTGTATTGCGGCCACACGGTTGGCAACAAATGTTTTCAGCCGGTAAGTGGGGGGGGGGGGGGGTCTGAATCCACGCCGATACCACCGTTGCATCAGACCAGCAATATACTCTCTCAATATTGTAAAAATTATTGAGTTGTGGTAGAATATTTTTGATAAGCTGGGTCAATAACGCGGCGCCACAGAGCTCCAATCGGGGAAGAGACACCCGTCTCAAAGGTGCAACACGTGACTTTGCTGTAAGGAAAGAAATTTTCGCTGCTTCATTTAGCGAGGGAGGGGGGGGCGGAGGTACAAGACCACTGCATAGCCGAGCTCCGACGCGACGCATCACAGAAGCCGTGGAGTTGCAACTTTGCAAGGAGCCACCCCCCGCACTCAACAGTCGCGGTATGAAAAGAGATTTGAGTACAGGTAGTTGAGAAATGAGACCATTCCAGCGCTCTAGAACGTCGGAGGGGAGGAGATCATCCCACCATATTTTAGTTCGCCACAAATCCTGCTTAAAAGACTTCGCTACGAAAACTAAAGGGGTAATCCACCCGCACGGGTCAAAAATTGAAGCAATGGTGGACAAAATGCCTCTTTTAGTTGTGGGGGAGGGGAAGTTCAGCTTGATTTTGTAAGAGAAAACATCTTTTTCGGGCATCCAATGCTGCCCAAGAAGTGAAAATTTTGGATTTTTGGGTTCGTCAAGGAGTAGAATGATCGAGAAATTCGGCCGAAAATTGAGAGAGGATTTCAGGATGACTCGATGTCCACTTGCGTAGCTCGAAACCGCCAAGAGAGAACAGAGAATTTAATTCATCGAGCCGGCGCTTAGCCTCACTTCGATCGTGGCGCCACCGGTCACGATGTTATCCACATAAATTTTTTCCTTTAAAATTTGTGCGGCGAAGGGATATTTTTCGCCATGATCTTCGGCCAATTTTTGAACAGTGCGAATGGCCAAGAATGGCGAGCTGCTTGTGCCGAAAGTCACGGTATTAAGCGCATACGTCTTAAGGGGATGAGAAGGGTCCGAGCGCCACAGGATCAGTTGCTAGGGATGCACGTAGGAGTATTTGACCCGAAAACCTGGCCAAAAACGGAAAATTGAAAAGTCGTCCAAAAAACAAACTATTGATGGTTTTTGAGAGGTAAGTAGCCGCTCTATTGCGTAATAGATGTGTCAGAACATCCACGTTTATCTACTGTTCAGGGGACAACATGGAACTGAGCGCTCGACGCACCTGCGGTTGTTCACCGCCCGAAGCGCTGTTACTAATCAGTCAACATTTTCCATCTAGGACAAGCGTTGGTGCATCCAAACATTTCAGCGATTATGGACGTTGTTTTAGATGGTATGTGCTTAATTTTGGTGGCAAGAGTTTCTTTTTCCGTGCATTTTTGACCCTTTTACATCTAATTTAAAATGGACATGAAAAAAATCTCTAATTTTAGGCTCTATCTTTTTAAAAAAAGGCAATTTTGAATACGTTCCGGGCAAAACCGGGCACAACCAAAACAAGGGGGTTAGAGTAGACCCTTTTAGGCAACTGCTCCAACAGTCAGAAATTGCAAGAAATTGCCCTTTTTTTTAAAAAACATGTTAAAGTCAAGCCTTTTTTATGAAATAAGCGTCAATAACTCGGCAAAAGAATGAGCTATCGACCTTTGGTTTGAGCCAAAATTCTTAATTTTTTACGCCTTCTCCAACCATAAACCGTGCAATAGGAGTTTTGAGCTTAAAGTGGAAAATTAACCAAAATCGATTTTCAAATATTCAAGAACACGCAAATATTTTTGGCCAGGTTTTTGGGGTAAATACTCCTACGTGGGATGGTGCTCTGGATGCAAATCAACTTGCAGGAACATTTGTTTACTGTCCGTTGAAAGGGCAACCTTATGCCTTCGAAAACTCATCATGACGTCACAAATGTTCGTCTGTAGTCTCGGACCTGGCAGAAGAATGTCATTTAATGAAACGCCATTGGATGTTGCCGCGCTCATAATGACGTCACACATGTTCGTCTGTAGTCTCGGACCTGGCAGAAGCATGTCATTTAATGAAACGCCATTGGAAGTTGCCGCGCTAGCATCGAAAACCACGCGAATTTTGGGTGGAATACCGCTCTTTAAAACGCCATGGTGATCTAAAACGTAATGCATCTTCTGAAGGAGAGAGGGGTGGACTGGAGTCATGAAGCCGTTTTTTTCGTATTCTTCCATAAACTCACAGGATAAAGCTTTGAAGGAAGGGTCCGCGGCGAAACGACGCTCGAGAGAAGCTAAGCGACGCGACGCGACGTTCCGCGAGCGGTTTTGATTGACCGAATTTGACCGGTTTTGATTGAAAATGTTGTTGCTAAGAGTTTTCCAATTTATTCTTCCTCCCTCCCCAAAGCCTCCACCCCTTTCTCTCGTCCCTCATCTTTCCTGTAGCTTCGTCTCCCTTACTAGTTTTCTCTGTCTTTTCATACACCAGTTTTCTCTTTTTTTACTTTAATTTGATTCTTCGCTCTCATTTCTTGGAATTAAATGTGCCAAGCAAAATAATTATATTTTCTCATTTTAAATGTGAGACAACTATATTACATCTAAAGTCTTTCAGAGGATAGATGTTACAGCTCCTTTTAATCGCTGCTTACAACGCAAATGAGTGAAAAAATTATAAAATATTATTTGTAACGAAAAGAAAAAGCAAATGAAATAACAGCACACCATGGGTCTGAGATCTGAAAAAAGTGGCCACAACTTGGTGGAAAAAAGTCATTAAAAATTATCGTTTTCAACTTTTCAAGCTTAATTTAAATCTTTCCAGTGTCATTTCTTCGTTTTAAATAACTTGTTAAAAGTGTTTTCTGTGATGAACTCTGGTCTTGAAAGTTAATAAATCATAAATGGAGCTGCTGCAAACTTTTGCTATACACGCGCATTAAAAGTCGTTTTGGATGTATAAAAGCCTTGCAAAAATAAACTCGCTAAAAATCACGAGACAACCCAATGTAAATGGCGGGTATCATCGCAATTACGATATCGCGTTTGAAAGCATTTTATGAGTGAGGAAATGGATTTCGTGATATTTTAGTAAATGCACTCATCGTAATTTTCACAGGGTTCCACATCCGCGTCATTTTGCAACAGCTCCATTGATGAGAGATGATTTCTATGATTTTTTGCCACTTTTTGACGATCTTCAACCATAGTGCGGTGATGGAAAGTAACAGTTTCACCGTCGGTGCAGCCAGTACCAGTAGCCCACGGAGAGATACTTTCTATCTCTTTCTTGTCTCCATTGAAACTCGTAAATCAGACAAGGATAGACAAGGGGATAAAAATACTTCTTTCTATCCTTTTTCTACGCATACATTCAAAGAAAAAGTAAGAGAGATAGAAGAGATCCTGGTTCCTCCACCGTTCAGTCATGGAAATGAAGTGCGTTCACTGAAATACATTTTCGCACAGTCATAGTCATGCCGCTTGCCTGCCGTTTGAAATAGAGAAACAATTCTGAAAATTGACCCGGAGCTAATTCAGCGAGAGACGTTTGCCTCCCTCTGCTCCCTCTGACTTCGTGTTTCGTTTATATATACATATATTTTTTATCATTTGAATGTTTATTTGAATTTATTTCTTCTCGCTTTTCTGAGAAAGTATAAATCAAATAGCTTTGTTCATCAGTGGCGTGGCGTGACCAAATGGCCAGTGACACCTGAGATAGAATCACTCTGAGGATCGTCAAGGGGGGGGGGGGGGGGTTGGTAGTGTCGAATTTTCTTTGGAAAGCTTACAGAATAAAATAACAAGCGCTTCTGACAACGAGAGAAATGCAAATGCGAGTCAAGTGCGAAGACCTGAGCCAAGACACGGGAAAAAGCTGGCAGCTAGGCTTTGATCAAAGATTACTTATACTCTTATACTAAGTATAAGTAATCTTTGGCTTTGATTTGGTCAGCTCAGAGTCTGCCGCGTGAATGGCGATGGACCGATGGAAAACCCCGCGATGTTGCGAAGCACCGGACCGGACTAGCGAGAAAGAGTGGTGGGGGAAGGTGAGCGCATGCGCAGAGCCGTGTTACCTTTATTTTTTTAGGTTTCGCGGCTCCCGTACGGCCGCACTGAATATGCTGAGAGACAGGGCCTGCGCTGCGGCTGGTGATATTTGTGTGTGGAGCTGCATAGCCACTATGCATGTGTGTTTGTGGGGCTTGACACCTTAGAAAATAAAGGTAACACGCTGTATTTCTTCAGCTCTCCACGATTTCTCGCTGCTGTACGCGCTCGTCTAGCACTTCTCTTTCTATTTCAGATATTCTTCACACTTTTTCGGTTGTAGGACGATAATTTTTGCACATCTCGATAAGTTTATTACGAAATTATGAAAGCGAAAAATGAGGGAAAATCGTACTGTTACCTTAGGTGTCAAAGGTAACATGGACGACTCGCCACTGTTGTTCATACAATTACCTTCGTTTTTTTTTTAATAGTCTCCTAACAAGTTCACAAGTTGCTTAACGAGCGAGGCGAGACACCGGTAACATTCACTTTGAAATCTCGTTTTCTTTATCTATCTGTATCCGTCTCTTTCTTGTTCACATGACCGCCCTTACTCAGATTCAAATCTGAGACTTTTGAGTGAGGAGCCTAAAACAGTGTAACGTTTGTAAAAAAAAAAAAAAAAAAAAAAAAAAAAAAAACTGGTATTTGAACGAGTCGGATTACAAACGAACATTTTCATCCTTCGTTTAAATGGGTTTCAAGAGCTTTCGTCCTTTTTTTTGTCTACCTTATTTTTTCTCCATATTTTCTCATTCTAAGCTATTTTTTCTTTAAATTTCAGTCCTTTTAAAATGTCTTGCTGTTTGGTCCTTTTTAAAGAAAATGCCCGTCAAAGTGTAGTCCGAAACAAAAATACAAATATTTATATTAAGGTCCTTTTCTTTTGAGGACAAGTTTAAAAGATTTTCAAGAAAAAAAAAAAAATAAATAAACTGACGAAACTAAACAACCTTGTCGCATCCAAGTCCTGAATCAAGGAGAGGGTTTAGAAACTTTTAAATGTTCTGATTGTTTTCTCAACATATAAATTCAAAAAAAAAAAAAAAAAAAAAAAAAAAAAAAAAAAAAAAAAATCGTTGTATTTTTATCGTATACTTACATTATAGTATTGCAGTAGAGCCACACTGGAAAAGAAGTGCTGAATTTAACTATTTTTTAGTTAAAAGTATGGACACCACTAAAAAAACTGTTAGTTTGACCTCCGTTAAATTTCCTCCGTGCCGTGTTAGTTAAACTATTTTAAGTATTCAAACTAACACTTTTTATGCGTTGTCCATACTTTTAACTATAAAATAATTAAATTCAGCACTGTTTTTTCAGTGCATTCCTAGATGTCAGTCATTCAAAATGCGCCATCACTCGACTAATTTCGCTCTTTTGGCCGCGTCGAGAGGAGACGAGATATCATGAATCGATCAATCCCATATTGGTTTAAACGGCATCTAGTGATGCATTCAATGACGCGTTCATCGTGTGCTCAGAGTCGCAGTTGTCTGAAATGAACGACTCGAAAACGACTTCAAATCTGTCACGTGACTCCGTTCTAATCAATGGGATTCGTCGTTTCACACTATCTCGTCTCGTCCAAAAGAGCGGAATCAATCCACAGGTGCTAAGTGTTTCTAAATTTAAGGCGCTTTTCCGCAAAACTAGCCGTATCCCTTTTTGGTGATTTTGAAAAAAAAACTTCCAATGCTCAAAACTGAATACATTGAGTATCCTATTCTTAATTCACTATTTATGAAGGATTGAGCGAGTTTTAGTGACTAATTTTTTGTTTTTTGTTTTTGTTTTTTTAAATGTAAATTCCATTTCTTGCGCTAGCTCAATTTTTACCAAAAGTGGATAAGATGAGTTTTGCGAGATACGCCTCATTTAAGGTGTTCAATTTGGTCCAGAGGCGAATTCGCGAGGAGAGGATGGGAGCACGTGCTCCCCTCCCTCTCAGAAGCCTCAAATTTCTCATATTTTAATATAAAATAGCCCAAAATTGCTTCCACCGACGGACGCTCCAAATTTCAAAATTTCACAGGTGTGCCCCACTGCCCCCCCAGAAAAATTTTCTGGACCCACCACTGATTCGGTCAATTTTAAACCATGAAAAACCGACGACAACGATGGGTCAGTCCTAACCAAAAAATATCCAAACTTAAAATCGTATACCCTTTTCCAAATTAATCAAGCAGGACATGTGAATAGGCGCGAGAGTCGGTGAGAATTGCCGGGGAGACATTTGTGATAATTAAAGTGTGCGCTTTTATACATATACATATAGAAAGGAGGGCGTAATGATAGCGCTGAATTATCTCGTGCGAGTGGTGTGTCGCTGGCTGACGGAGAACGAAGAACACGTGTACAGAATGATCCGCAAATGCTGATACCCCGTAGAAGTGGGGGGGGGGGATTAATTGAACCCTGCCAACGAGCAAGCCAAGCAAATTTATTAGGATCTTGTTGCATGTTAAAGTGGCGACAACTCGCCGCGCTTGAGAGCCTCCCAGTCCTCCGACAGCAAACCCTGTTCCAGGTAATAATGAACGGCGGATTTTCTCCCTAATTTAATCAATGGGCTGGGAAATGGTGACGTCCTATAGTCATGAAGGGGTGAGTCTGTGAGTGGTAAGTGGTGACAGCACAAAGGCGATGTGTAATGTGTACTCTCGTCTCAAGACGTATTGACAACCGCTCGCATTCATTTGTGAATGGAGATTTGGAAACCAAGTCGGATGTTGGATGTCGAATCGAGTCTCGAGGAGAGCAAAGACTTCTAATGCTATCTAGACTGGACATACGGCCGATTTCAGGACGGGGAAACTGAAGGGGAGGAGAGGGACGAAACTTGTATGTTGCTCCTGGCTACGTCATAGCCCGATTGACAGTATGTGCTAAGATTTTCGGAAATATATTGAAGTAAATGGGAAAGTGATTTTTTTTTTTTTTTTTTTTTTTTTTTTTTTTTTTTTTTTTAATTAATCATAGGTGGCGGTAGCCGCCCAGGCCACGTCAAAAAACGCAGCCTGGTTTAAAAATACTAACAAAAATTATTTTTCCACAAAACTTGGTACCACTTGAAAGCTCTTGATCTATGTAGATTCCGGTTCGGGCTAGTTTTTATATCGATTTTTCAACTGTAAAAATTCTACAGAGCCTCAAAGTTGGGTCTCGATATTCTAAAGGGTGTTTCATAAAATGGTTTTCTTCGTACCGTTTTTAAATGGTTACAACTCAAAAAAATAAAATTCATGCGATAAATTATGAGGCAAATATCAATTTTAACTTTAATCACAACATAGATTATATAAAATTGAGTATTACAAATATGTAGGTCGTCTCAGCGGGGTACCGAAACGGTGGAACATCGCATAGAATTGAGGAAAATTGACCCCGCTTTGAGCCTCTGTAGAATGTTTACGATTGAAAAATCGGTAAAAAAAAAAACCGCCCAAATTGGAGTCTACATATTATCACGAGCTTTCAAATGATACCAATTTTTATGAAAAAATATTTTTTTTTTAGTATTTTTAATTAATGTTTTAAAAAAAAGTCATTTTACCATTTACTTCAATGTATTTCCCGAAAATCTTCGCACATACTGTAAGCGTAGTTGCCTATTATTAGAAGTCTTTGGAGGAGACCACCTTTACTGAGGGTCTTCAGGCCATCGCAGAAACCGTTCCATTGACCTGTGCCGCGCAGGTGTCAGTGTGTTTTTTGAGTATGCGTAAACATCGCATTGTAATGCTCGGTGACGGCACATTTGTCGATCAAATAGAGAATTTTTTCCGGTTTTTCTTGTCCAAAAGTTCATGTCCATGGTTGTTTTGCCTGGTAATTTTCGTCTTCAATCTTTCCGTCTAGTGGTCCAGTTGAAAAATGGTCCATTTTATTTATTCCATATTTATTCCATAACATAAAGCCTCTATAATTTGAAGAAAATAACAGCGTAAATTGAAATTGTAAAATCTCGGAATATTATGTAGAAATTCACCTCTTTAATTTGAATCGTGTAGCCATCAGATGTACAGATATACGTCTTTGAATGAAAGGTGATCAGCCAAATGCAAAATTCAGCCAGAAATCAGCCAAAGGCTTGAAAGAAAGATCAGCCGCGGAACATCGGTAGATTGAAGCGATGTCCGCTAGCAACAGTGATCCAGTGAATCAGCTAGTCGGCGTGTTTACAATTGACAGTGTTTTTCAAACAGCGTGTATTAAACAAAATGAGTGAAAAAGAAGTACAAACAAACTGTCGGCTCTACTTTTGATTCTCTATATTCAGTTTTGAAAATACGTTAAACTCCAAATTTCAGAATTCAATCAAACAGAGCAAACTTAAATTACGGTTTTTTCTTTCTTAGCTAATGACATACATAACACGTAGTTGTAAAGCAATTATTTTTGTTTTTTTGTTTGTTTTTTGTTTTTTTGTTGCAAATTCATATTTTAAAATAAATTACTTTTGTATTTATCAAACAATTGCATTTTCAAATCTTTACGCTCAGGTAGACTTGCTTGGATTGAACCTCTTTGATTTAAAAACCCATATTTTTCCAACTCTTTAATTTGAAACCCTGGATGATTTGTATTCCGGTTACATTGAACTATGTATTTTCTCGATCCTTATTCCTTATTCCTTCGCGTGTGTATTTGGAGCGGTTTATCGTAAACGTAAACAATCAGCCTACAGGGCTGACGTTATGTTTTTATTATTAAATCTAATTGAATAAGCAGTTTCCAACATAACTCAATACTGTAAAATTTTTGAATTTCCCGCCCAATTTGACAGCACTAATCAGGGTGTTATCTGTTGTTGCACTATCTTTCGGATCGTAATGTGTGATGAAGTTTTGTCTGAAACTATGTTGAATAAGATCATCTGAGAAACACTTTTCATAGAGACGGCGCGGCGGTTCAACGAAAAAGTACATACCCTTTTTTTAGTCTAGCACGTGCACGTGGCCAACACTAATAAGGTTTTTAAATTTGGTGATCATGAATCGGTCCATGAGTCAACATATCTAAATCCCTGATAGAACCGATCGGAGCACCAGGGACATAAAAGGAACATTGAGATGAAATCTTGGAGCAATATATACAACATTAACCCCTTTTAAATTACACTAATTCTCAAGCACGTTGTTCAATAAACAATCGCAAAGAGCCATTCTGGTGAAGTAAACTGCTCCAATGGAGCCGATCCTGTTTAACTTTCAAGAGAAAGCTATATCTATATGGGATGGGCACACTGAAATCTTTCTAGATAAACACAAAGATGTGCAAACGTAACGTTTGACCTTCTATAGCCCGCCGGTGCCGTAATAATGGTCTGCGCAGTGATATTCATAATTACTAAGGTCAAAAGTCCAGTGCTTTAAACCCCCTCGCTGCGAGAGAGCTATAAAATAAATTGATTTTTGATCCACCTGCGCTCCTGCAGATTCCAGCCGGCCCGCGGGCATTATAATGTGCACGTTCTCGCTTTTTAAGGATGAGTTTTAAGTGCGATTATCAGTTACCTGCATCTGAATCCCGTCAAATTACCTATTTTATTGCCAGTTCTCTGCTGAGTTGCCTGTTTTTGTAATAATTAACTGCGTAAGAGTTTTCAATGAGGAGAGATAAAAGTTATGTCGGATTTCCGAAAACCACTGGACGGAGGGGGGGGGGGGGGGTTCATTGATTTAAACCAAGTCTATAATGTTAAAAGTGGAGACCGCACAATGGTATTAGTTAGTTACACAAAATGGCATGCGGAATCAGAACAGTATTGTTTACGGAACAACACAATTTTTTATAAAAAGAAAAGAAACCCAGTTTCCCTCATCAGATTTTCACGCGTTAACAATTTAAAATCAGGTTTTTTGAGCACGAGCACATCCACTGTTGTATAACCCCTTTCATCGAAGAACTCATCAATTTTGTTAAGAGCGTTTATTGATTTTGTGAGTGGACTTTGAGACTTTTTGATGCTTTCAATGTCATTGTCACATGAGTTTACATCATAATGAACCAGCTCTATAGCTAATAGCTATAGAATAGTAGAGCTCGGTTCAGAAGTGTAGGCGCACCTATACCATAATCTTTGGCGACTTTTCAACTTTCATTTCTTCAAAACTAAACAAAACTTGTCTTCGATTTTGAACTTTTAATTTCAAAGTGTTCCTCAGTGAAAAGCCATCGCTCAAATTCGTATTTCTATTCATTTTCATTTTGAAACAAGAGAAATAATGTTGAAAATTCCAAAGATTAGCGGTCTGGGTGCGCCTACACTTATGAAATCACCTCCTGCCAAAGTTTGCCACAGAATCATTGCCCATGTGACTATGCGACGCATTGCCCATGTGACTATGGGACTCATTGCCCATGTGACTATGGGACTACTCATTGCCCAGGTGACTATGGGACTCATTGCCCATGCCACTATGGCACTGCAGGGGACACGAGGGTCTTTGACTGACAAACCACGCCCCCACTTTCCCCTCTTCTATTAACTCTGCTAAAAGTGGTATAGAAATGTGGTAAAAGGCAGACAGCAATGGCGGCAATATGCTCGGCAACCCCATTAAAGTTTTTTAGCCGGTAAAATCGCACAATCGCGGCCTGAAACACTCACTCCGGCCCCGCCTTTCCTTTATTCTTTAGCGTTTTCACGGGCGCGGCGCACATCAGATCGGAACATACATTTTTCAGGACAAGACAATTTCTTGTTTTTTTTTTCATTTTTTTTTTTTTGCTTGCTTCAAAAAAATTTTAAGAGTCAACATTTTTTCTTGTAAATGTATGTAGTTCGACTCCTATTTAGCTCTTAGTTAAATTACTACACACACTTTGATCATGCTATTAATTATTAATTGAGGCTGTTGCACACTATTGCTATAAGCGATTTAATAGTCGATTTTCTGGTGTAAAAACCTCGAAAAATAAGAATGGCAGCACTAAACTCAATAGACGCTTTTATTTGCGAGGGCGTAATGGTGGCCGAGGGCAGTAACAATGGGAGATTCCTATCTTAATTTCGTCACTCTTTCTATGCTAACAAGGATGATTCACGGAGTAATTAGTCATCAGCTGATCCAAATCTAATGAAAGTCGTCTCTCATTGGTCACTTCTTGATAGAGTTACAGTATTGTTAGATGGGAATCTCCCATTGTTACTACCCTCAGACACCATTACGCCCGCGCAAATGAAAGCATTTGTCGAAATTAGGAGTGGATTTCGGAAGTTTTTACTGCTGCCATCGTTATTTCTGGAGGTTTTTATACCAGAATCGACTATTAAATGGCTTATAGCAAAAGTGTGCAACCCATTATCTTATTTTAGTTTGTATTTAAAAACGAGTTTTTGCAATATTCTGGTACATGCAAATGAGCGGTTAGTTTTTTCGTCAAAACTCGTGAAAATGACGATGCGTGGTACTAAAAATCAATTTATTCATAGACGCAAAAAATGACTTCGAAGTTTAAGACGTATAGCGTGGCTCGTGGCTACGCAGGTATACTTTGGGAGATTCCTATCTAATTTTACGTTTTCCGCTGTATGTGCTTCTATATAAAGGGAGACAAATTAGATAGGAATCTCATCTGTTACTTGCTTATCTTTGCTTATCTTTTATCTTAATTGGCGAGGCCGCATTCAGGTGTCTTGGAAGATTCCTCTCGCTAATTTGTTACTCTCTCCCATAGAAACATCCAGAGAAGCCTCAAATATGTACGTTGCTGCAACACGACAATACGCTTTAAACTATAAAGTAAATTTGTGAGTATGTGAGTAAATTTTCGTATTTTTTCAATGTGCTCATCGTAATTTCTTCTGCATTTTACGCAATAGTTATCTATTCAATCGCTTAGGAAAAGTGTGCAAGAGCCCATTCACGGAAAAAAATGGTAGAATTTACCATCTGATGCATAGCTGATTTTGGAATTTGCTATCAAGTATGGTAAATTTTAACATCATATTGTAAATGCAACGTACCTTGTGGTTAATTAAGATAACCTGTTGGTACATTTCACCACACTTTTACCGGTTATGCGGTTTATGCGGTTGCATTTACCGCACTTTGGTAAAATTGACCATACTCGATAGCGGACTCCAAAATCAGCTATGCAGATTGCAGATGGTAAATTCTACAAGTCTTTTTTTTCGCGTTGTTAATAATCTTGATTTTGAATAATAAAATTTGTTTCCGAGAAATTTTGTATTTCGAGCCACTGTAAGAAGGACGGTTGGAGTTTCAAAAACTTTCAAATAAGAAAGTTGCTCGCTCCGCAAAAGCGGACGAATTCTCCTTTTTCGGAAGTTCTTTAAAAACAAAACTTTGCTCCTTACGAATCCGACGGGAGAGAGGTTCATCGCGTCTGGCTGAAGTTGCCAGATATGATGAAAGTCTGAAAGTATAATCGTCTTAGACGTTGCCAGGCTAATTGAATTTATGTCTAATAGATTGATTTTAGTAGTCCCATCTTGTCACGAACAGAACTCCAAATTCATTCAACAATGATACATTTATCTACAGCGGTAGTCAGAATAGTAAATAGCTTAACCAACTTGGACAGTTTTTATTGATTACCTACCGTATAACAGGACGTGTCCGTTTATATGTTCAAAAACATGTTTGAAAACATTTGAACCAATGGGACTCTTGCGAACTTTTGCTATGTGGGATTGAAGAGTTGATTTTTGCATAAAAAGCTGTAAAAATGACGATGAGTACACTAAAAAATCACGAAATTCACTCTCAGAATCCGGCTTAATGGCGGAGAGACGCAGGTATCATGGGAGATTCCTATCTAAATTGAGACATATCTCTGTGCTTCCGTAGAAAAAGTGACATAACAGACAGGAATCTCCCATGATGCCTGTGTATAAACCGTCATTACTATATCTTGCCGTTTTAGCAGTTATGTGAGTTTATTACTGAATTTTAGACTTTCTTAGTGTGATTTTCGTGATTTTTACATCAGATTGGATTATTTATTTGCTTTAGCAAAAGTTTGCAAGAGCCCCATTGTAGCCCTTCATTCAATTAGCCACCCAACCCTATCTAACGTTTTCTAAAATCAACTCGCAGTCCCGCAGATCACATAGATCAACGATAGCATCAGGCTGAAATTTTGTGGGTAGTTAACTGTTCCTACTCTAAGGTGTTGGTTTTGCCTATCTGTGTAATTGAAGGGGCTTGTTGCACTATTCATTATCCAGCGATGCGGGCCCTTTTTTTCAATAAAGGAAGCTGTATGACACGGGTCACGCAAAATCTGGAAACGAATATACTCGGGCGTGGAATTGAAAGTATCAGCAGTGGCGTGGCGTGAAAGGCAGCAATGTATTTCCACATTTAAATTCACCAAAAAAGTCGAACGCTTCAGTCATCGGTGATGACCAGGCATTTCGACCTTTCTTAATGTGTTTAAATGGGGAAAAGGAACGCTGCAAAATCGCACGCCTCGCCACTGAGTATCAGGGAACGATAGAATCACAAAAACTCCTCTAATGATGAGGTCATTCTTCGAAAGATTTCAGGCTTATCAAAGCGTAATTCTTCAAAAGGAAGTGGTTTGTTTTAGCACTCAAATTGCTCAAACTGCTTTTATTGAAAAAGAAAAGCCATGGACGCACGCAAAAAAATTTCCAGGGGGGGGGGGCAACATTTTTTAACCCGAATGGTGAAGGTCTAGGTCAATATATTTTTTTTCATCCGAATAGTATACAATAATTGTATACTATTGTAGGTGTATCAAATAATAATATTATTTTTGAGTGTTTGATACTATAGATGATAATGATAGTATTAACAAATTTATAATTGTCTTATTCCTTAACGTTACGAAACAAACTAATCATAAAATTCGTAAACTATTTGTAATTTAATCAACATTTCATTTTATTTTATTCCTTTCACTTTTTTTCATGGAATTTTGATGGTTTTGAACTCCAGGGGAAGGGGAAAATGCCCCTACTTTCCCCTCTTTGAGGACGCCCTTGAAGAAAGCTGTTCGTGTCCTTTAGAATGAACCCCTCAATTTTCACTGTAGGGGGTTGTTCAAAGGAGCCAACATGAAACTATCCTTCGTTGCGTTCCTGAGTGCATTAAGGTTGTTGTTAGAAATGTTATTTGAAGACCATCAGCCATGATTCCAAAACATCGTTACTTCCCCAAGTACATCAGAGAATTAAGCAATTGTAAAATATCTCTCGTTAAATCGAAACAAAACGTTAAATACTCAGCGATTGAGCTATTCAATACTCTCCTCTTTTCAATGAAGAAGCACTTCAGCGAGGCAATTTTAAATTCCTTATTTTTTTCGCCAAAGTGTTTCTTGATTGAAAATGCCTTCTACCATCGTCGAAGTTATGAATTTTACATTTTAAAATTTATTTAAGTTAATTTAAAAGTTCTATGCGTCAGAGTTTATTGTTTATTGTTCATTGACTTGTATTAGCAACCGCAAAAGTTTTGACAGTCTAGAATGCACACAATGTGCTGACGGTTGCTTTGATTGCACTAAGACTGGATAATAACTCGAGTTCTGGAATGCCAAAACTTTTGCGTTTGCTAGTAATTACTTGCAGCCGTATTGTACAGCTTTATTTGCATACAAAATCAAATAAATAAACAACTACCTACCGGCGGATTCCAACCTCGTAGCAACGCAGTTTGTCTACCTGATTTCGGTACGCCCCCCCCCCCCATTCCAAAAAAGGCCCACACCGAAAGATTATAAATATCAGTACTTTTCAATATATATAAAGATAAAAAACTACATCGCAGGATAATGTAATCTTTCCTTACGGATGCAGTAAACGGACGAATGGGTCTGTTGCAAACTTTTGCTACAGCGCTATAGAGTGATCAATCTCAAGCAAAATCGCGTGAAAAGTCAATTGGTGGCACATGGCAGCAGAAAGTCATAAAATGCAATAACAAACTCACAAGAGGCATTTAACTGAAATCCTAGATGGCGATAAAATATCGAGCAACCTTTATGCAAGCACCATAAACATCCAAGATGGCAAACCTCCCAAACATCGATCACAACCAATCACAACGCAAACAATAAACTCATAACCTCCGATGATATGACGTTGTTAACGTTGGTCATCATGGATGTTCACGGTGCGTGCACACAGGTTGCTCGATATTTTACCGCCATCATGGGTTTCAGTTAAACGCCTCTTGTGAGTTTAATAGTTCATTTTATGACTTTCTGATACCACCAATGGACTTTTCACATGATTTTACTTAACATTTATCTATATTGCTGTAGCAAAAAGTCTGGAACAGACCCATTCTAGAACGCTACCTATGTGTATATTTGAGTGCGAGGAGCATTGATAAATATTAATAATCGATCAAATCATGCTTAGAAACTTTCTTTGATTAATAGGACTTTTAAAAAGTTCTATATTCTATATCAAGCTTGAAAAAGTGAACAATATGTCTTGGATACAGTTTGCCACTCGCTTTGTCCCCCTCGAGGTGGCCTTTTGCAAGAAACACTTGAAACTTTATCTCTTGGTTTGTCTTAAAGTTGATTCTTTTTCTTCCCACTGTTTGGTGTTTGCTGTTCACGACGTCTCTGTGTTTGTCCCTGCGGATGTGTTTGTTTAATACTACTTTACCGCTCTTTATTTTCCTTTCATTTGCTCCAGTTTATTAAACGCCTAATTTAATTCGGATGTTTTTAAACGAGTGGGGGGTTTTTTTAATATTATTTTTTTTTCTTCCTATATCCTGACTCTAACCTCGAACATTTTTTTTTTTCCTCCGTCAATTTTTCTCTCTGGTTTTCAAGTTTCCTGTTTGCTTTTCGCCTCCCGAGTCCTTTCATCGCAGTCTTTTCTTTTTCCTTTTTTTCCAAGATGTACGGTGAAAGTTTCTTTTCAGCACTCTCTCATATCATAAGGAAAACACCGAAGAGATATATATATATATATATATATATATATATATATATATATATATATATATATATATATATATATATATATATATATATATATATATATATATATATATATATGTGTGTGTGTATATACTTAATCTCCGAGGGGTTCATCTACCGTCTTATATGAAATGCGAATGAAAGCATTTTAACTTGACGTCACAAGCGTAGTAGAGCTGCGAGCGTGACTTAACATTCAAACATAAAATCCAAATAAGCCCAATACTAAATAGTAAACAAGTGTCGCAATGGGGCTCTTGCAAAATCTTGCTACACTCAAATTATTAGTTAAATCTAATGCAAAAACCATCGAAAATCACATTAAAAAAGTCTAAAATGGGTCTGTTGCAAACTTTTGCTACAGCGATATAGAGTGTTACATCTTAAGTAAAATCACGTGAAAAGTCCATTTGTGGTATCAGAAAGTCATAAAATGCAGTATTGAACTCACAAGAGGCGTTTAGCTGAATTAAAATATGGCGGTAAAATATCAAGCAACCTGTGTGCACGCACCGTGAACATCCATGATAGCCAAACGTTAAAAACCTCACAGCATCGGAGATTATGAGTTTTTTTGCGTTGTGATTGGTTTTGATCGATGTTGTGAGGTTGGCCATCTTGGATATTCTTCGTGCTTGCATACAGGTTGCTCGATATTTTACCGCCATTTTGGATTTCAGTTAAATGCCTCTTGTGAGTTTGTTATTGCATTTTATGACTTTCTGCTGCCACCAATGGACTTTTTACGCGATTTAACATGAGATTGATCACTCTACCCTGGTAAAAAAAAACCTCAGGACCTCAGAGATGTCTGAGGGTAATTGGAACAAGAGGTCCTGAGGGCACCCACAAGATTTCTGAGGGCACCCTCAGGAATTTCTGTGGGCACCCTCAGGAATTTTTGAGGGCACCCACAGAAATCTTGAGGTCGCCCTCAAGATTTCTGAGGGTGCCCTCAGGACCTCATGTTCCAATTACCCTCAGACTTCTGAGGTCCTGAGGTCCTGAGGGAAGGCCATCAAGTATTTCTGTATAACTAAAAAACTAAATTTAGGAATGCCTAGTCGAGTTTTCTGTAGAAATTCTTGATCCTATCACGAAGGCTATGTACTTTACACCTTTTGTCAAGCCGTAGAAGTTGGAATCTGCACAGAAACTTTGCCGGTGGTGGGGTTCGAACCCACGACCTCCCGATTGGTGGTACAGCACTTTACCACTAGGCTACACTGCCCGCGATGACAGATGGGCGAGAATTTCTCAATATATTAATATTGCGGGTGCCCTCAGGATTCTCTGAGGGCGCCCTCAGAAACTTTTGAGAGCATTCCCTCAAGATTTCTGAGGATGCCCTTGGAGCCCTTATTTTCAAATTACGCTCAGACTTTTTTGAGGGCCTAGATATTTTTTTTGCAGCTAAGGTTTTTATGATGGGACTTAGAAAAATTTCGTTTGTTGTAGATAATTTAATTTGTTTTAACCTTCTAATGAGTAAGGGCCCGGACTTTAGTACATGAATTACTTTTTCAGTGCAATATAACATTAACCTCAAAAAATATTTATTAGATTTTTAACAACTATATGTTTTAATTGATTTAAAAGGAAAATAATAATAATATGTATATGAGCCATTATTCTTGTTACGGACGTTACATTTTCACTCTTCTAATTGGTATATAACACAATCTGTGTAAAATTATGGTGAACTGTTTAGGGGAAGTTATAAAACTAGATGGTTACTACCTCTCTGTCAATTTTCGTAGCAAAATATTGGTTCATTTTTCAGTTACGTTAAAAAATGAAGTGTTACGGACGTTACAAAAAAGACACCCAGTTTCCATGGACCTAACTTCGGTTGCTCTTTTTAAAAGCAATTCTAGTTTTTTTCCAATTCTATTTGAACTGAGTCATTCTTCATACCATCTATTTTTAAGAATCATTTTTGTCTAAAAAAATTTTCCTATGATTTTTTTGAGTTATTGCTCTTTTTTGGTGTTACGGACGTTACACGGCATCTGTTACGGACGTTACTAGGTAACAATGATTGGACAATAGATATGTTTTTACCCATTTTATCTTTACTCAGAGCTGCTTATTCCTACTAAATGACCAGGATTTTATTTTATCTTCAATAGATATGTAAAAATATGCCAAAAACTTTTTTTTTTTTCAATTTAAGTCTAAATCTGAAATTAGTTTATTAAAAATGAAAAAATTTACCGCCCTCCATCTTATACTCAGATTTTCATCTAAATTACAAAAATAAATTATGTAGTGACAAGAAAGGTTGAAAATAACCAACATGCAGCATAAGGAAGAAAAAATAAACTTTATTAGGAACAATAAACTAAATTATTTTGAACAAAATCAAAAACTTAAATTTACGAGGGTGGATTTTAAAGTAAGTTTACCTATTTTTTTCTCAGAAACTATTATTGTTAGAAAAAAAAACAAACCCAGCGTTGGAACGTACGTACTCTCAGCTTTTTAATGAGCTCCAGTTTTACAAATTTGGCTTAAGCGTTGCGGAGATATCGTGGATTTTCCACACCCATCTCTCCTTCAAACGTGCCCACCTTTTTAGCCTCACAGAAAACATGAGTTTTAGACTTTGATAAAGTAAAATAGAGCTATTATTTTATTGAAACAAGTCATAAAATTGTTGTGAGGCATCTCACCTCATTTTTTGACATAGTTACCCGCTAGATTCTTGAATTTTTCATTAAAAAAAAAAAAAAAAAAAATCGTAAAATTCTTTCCACATGCTCCTGAACCAGGTGTTGACGCAAGCTGTTAATCCAGCTTCAATTCATGATGGTTGCTCTTTCCTTACTGACCGAAAGGTTGGAGATCGAAATTGGATCATTTTCTCAGTAGTAGAGTAGTCTATTCAGTAAACAACATGCACTCAGATATTATTGAGATGCCTGATCCGGAGATAAGCGCATCGCCTGCCGAAACTCGCAGTCTTCTGTAGCGCGTGAAAAGGTGGGCACATTTGAGGGAAAGACGGATGGGGGAAAATCCACGATATCTCCGCAACGCATTGGCAAAAATTTGAAAAACTAAAGCTCGTTAGAAAGCTGAAAGTACGTACATTTCAACGCTGGGTTGGTTTTTTTTCTAGCATTGATATTTTCTGAGAAAAAAAATAGGTAAACTTACTTTAAAATCCACCCTCGTAAAGTAACGGCCCCAATAAACCCTGTATAAAAATAAACATAAAATAATAACACAATTTGAGAATCTTGAAGTGATAATTGAATTTTTACTTAAATTACACTTCTGAGGAGCATCCCAGGTGGTAAAATTTCTCTTCCAGAAGTACCTACCAGTCATAATAATCTGAAATCAAAATAAATACCTGTCAAACTAAATGTTTTGTTTGAGATGCAAGTAAAAATGCAAAATTATTGACAAAAAATGTGATAATAAATGTAATAAACCTAACCTAACCTAACCTTTGCTTCTTGAAGGCGCACAGTTGCATTTCAGTTATGGAATAATAAGTAAAACAATGGTTATAACGTCCGTAACTGATAAAATTAGGTACAAGGTAATGAATGTAACGTCCGTAACGTTACGGACGTTACAAAATGTAATGTGTAATAAAATGGTCCCTAAGATAATTGTGAAAAAAGTGATCCACCTGGCATGACATAAACATCATGAATGTTTCTTTCACCAAAAATTAATTTAATATACCTACTCAAAAGGAAAATACACTGATTTTTGTTACTTTCCTGTTACGGACGTTACATTTAGAAGCAAGTTGGAATAATTATTAAAATATAGTTTAAAACTTACCTATTTTCTTAGCTGTTAAAGGAAGATGTTATTAATGATCTAACCTCACTCCTACAATGTGTTTGAAGTTTGGATGATGCAATAATTAGTACAAAACAGTAATGTCAACTTGACTCTAAAATCACTAGAGCAAACACTGCACCAAAAAAAAGCTGAAAAACTAGTGAAAAAAAAGAAAAATTGAGTGAAACAACTTAGTTTCATAAAATTGAAGATTTAACTCAATGGAGAGAATAATTTTTTTTTCAGTTAGAATATACTTTTTTTTTTTTGAAAATGTCCCCTTTTAAAATAATGGCTCATATCTAATAAATATGAGAATTTCTCGCTCAATGCATTGGTTTAATCAGGAATTTGTTTCATCTTGGACTTTTAACCCTCTTTGTGCCAAAATAGATCCAGCCGATGAAAAAATTATTTGTTTGGATTTTTTTTGACCTATAGGCCCTAAAGAACATGCTCAAGCAAAAACATTGAAAAAACCCATAGATTTTTTTTTTTTAAGCGTGCCGTATATTTTATATACGGTACGCTTTTTGTTTTCGTTTTCATATCTAATATATGTGTTGCATGTCTTGCTTATGGCCACACCTTGGCGGGAAAGGTTTGAAAAATTAAAAACCTATTTTCTTAAAACTGGTTTCATTAATTGTTAAGTTATTGCTGCGATCCAGGAGGTCTCGGCGTCTATTTTCTTAAAATTGTAAAAGTTTTGGTATTCCTGTTAATTTCATTAAAATATTAAGCGTCAAACTCGAATTCCTTTGAACGGGAATTCTATACAGGTCTAGCAACCTAAGTCATTCGTGCCAACCTATATTCCACTAGTATTGATTTTTTTCGTCGCACCCAGGCTCGGACCCAAATTTTTGCGGGACAATTTTTTGAGTAGGTGGGAAATTCGAAGGGTTTGTTTTAAGATTGTCCTTAGTGGTTCTAACCCCCCCCCCCCCCCACTCGCCGCACACAGGTTCAAACCCGAACTTTTGCTGGACACATTTTTTAAGATGGTGGAAAATTCGAAGGGATTATTGTTATAAGATTGTCCGAGTGGTCTTACCACCCCGCCCCCCCCACAATCGCCGCACACAGGTTCGGACCTGAAAATTTGCTGGACAATTTTTTTTGAGATGGTGGAAAATTCGAAGGGACTGTTCTAAGATTGTCTGTAGTGGTCCTACCCCCCCCCCACCCACTCGCCGCACACAGGTTCAAAATTGAACTTTTTCTGGACAAATTTTTTTGAGCTAGCGGGAAATTCGAAGGGTTTGTTTTAAGATTGTCCGTAGTGGTCCTACTCCCCCACCTACCCGCCGCACACAGGTTTGAACTTTAACTTTTGCCGGACAATTTTTTTTTGAGATGGTGGAAAATTCGAAGGGACTGTTCTAAGATTGTCCGTAGTGGTCCTACCCCCCCCCCACTCGCCGCACACAGGTTCAAAATTGAACTTTTTCTGGACAAATTTTTTTGAGCCAGCGGGAAATTCGAAGGGTTTGTTTTAAGATTGTCCGTAGTGGTCCTACTCCCCCACCTACCCGCCGCACACAGGTTCGAACTTGAACTTTTGCCGGACAATTTTTTTTTGAGATGGTGGAAAATTCGAAGGGACTGTTCTAAGATTGTCCGTAGTGGTCCTACCCCCCCCCCCACTCGCCGCACACAGGTTCAAAATTGAACTTTTTCTGGACAATTTTTTTTGAGCTAGCGGGAAATTCGAAGGGTTTGTTTTAAGATTGTCCGTAGTGGTCCTACTCCCCCACCTACCCGCCGCACACAGGTTCGAACTTGAACTTTTGCCGGACAATTTTTTTGAGATGGTTGAAAATTCGAAGGGTTGGTTTTAAGATTGTTCGTAGTGGTCTTAACCCCCACCCCCTCCCAATTGCCGCACACAGGTTCGGACCCAAACATTTGCTGGACAAATGTTATTTGAGATTGTGGAAAATTTGAAGGGATTATTGTTATAAGATTTTCCGTAGTGGTCATGCCACCCTCCCCACCCAATCGCCGCACACAGGTTCGAACTTGAACTTTTGCCCGACAATTTTTTGAGATGGTGGAAAATTCGAGTGGTTTGTTCTATGATTGCTCGAAGTGGTTCTCCCCCCTCACCGCACACAGGTTCGCACCCGAACTTTTGTTGGACAATTTTTTCTTGGAATGGTGGAAAATTCAAAGGGTTTGTTCTATAAGATTGTCCGTAGTGGCTCTCTCCTCCCCCCTCGCCGCGCATAGGTTAGGACCCGAACTTTTGCTGGACAATTTTTTTTAGAGATGGTGGAATATTCGGAGGGTTTGTCTTTAGATCGTACGTACAGTGGTCCTAACCCCTACCCCGCACCCCCCGCACCCAGGTTCGGATTTTTGCTGGACACATTTTTTTTTGGAGATGATGGAAAATTCTGGGGGTCTAATGGAGTGTATCTTTGGAGTCAACATATAAGATTTTATTTTCCTGTATAAAAATGTGCTGCAAATGTTTCTCTTCTGAGCTAGACCCCTCCAAAGTTTGCAAATGTTTCTCTTCTGAGCTAGACCCCTCCAAAGTTTTGAAAAAAAACAACTCCTTTGACACATTTTCTCATAGATACATCTGATCTAAATTTTTTTTTTTCATCATTTGTCACGAAACAAGCTCCATTGGACAGCATTTGTCACAAGAGAACCAAGTGACATTTTTTTGTAAAACTGAGTTATTGGTTGTTAGAGCTAGCAATACTGAATCTCGAAGCAACAAGTGCTTCTTCTAATAACAATTATTTCCCGTCGAAATTCTCGGTAAAAGTGGAGCTGATGAGAGCTTCGTTGATGCCATTGTCCGTATGATGCAATCAAATGAAAACTTGGTCCTTTTTTCCGATTAGGTGTAACCTTAATCTGAGTCACGTAAAAAACCAACTCCAACTTGGTTCCTTTTATATAATTTGGAACTGACTTAATAATCAACAGTGTGAACCAACTGGCTCTTGGTTTCTTTTAGAGATTCCGTTTTCGTGATTATGCTAAAAAAAAAAAAAAAAAAAAAAAAAAAAAAAAAAAAAAAAAAAAAAAACCCAAATCACTTTAAACGCTAAAAATTAAATACCTCTCGTGCATGGGAAATTCCACTTTGCCGGTGTTAAAATGCAAAAACAAAACACCGTAACTGAATGAAATCATAACGTTAGTAATTCAAATCTTTTTGTCTAAAAGCTAGCTCTTCAACTTTGGACTCAATTTTCTCGAGATCAGCTCCATGTCACTTGGTTCTTTTCTGATGAATGGTGTCTAAATATCATTGCTAGCAAAAACATTAAAACTGTTCAGACTTTAGTGGCACGCTTTTCCAACACCTGCGTGTTGGAATTTTCCCTGCTTGTTTTTTTTTTTTTTTTTTATTTATTTTTTTTTATTATTAATTACTTAACCAGTGGTGGCTTTGTGCCATGTGTGGCAAAAATGTTTTACCTCCATTTGAATACCATGGTAAGCAATCGATTGTTTTTCATGGAATCATATTACATGGAATAAAAACAATGTTGCCGAAATGCACGAGTTACTATATTGAAAATAACCTCTAAAACATTTGAGATTCGAAAGTCTGAGTGCGAGTTTGTTGTCCTGTAAAAATGTTATTCCAGTCAGGGGCGCCATTTCAGATTTTCCTTGGGGGGGGGGGGCCCTCCAAAAATTTGGATGACCTTTTTTTTTTTGCCGTGCATCTTCAAAAAAAAAAATCTTTGACTAGAGTTTTCGGCCACATTGAAAATCCTTGGGGGGGGGCAATTGCCCCCCTGCCATCCCCCAAATGGCGCCACTGGTTCCGGTCGTCTTCAAAATGATTGAAACTCACCTTCGAAGATTTCTGATCAGAATTTCTAAAGTTTTAAGGGCCCCTCAAAAGATTCGGGATGCTGTGTGGGCGCCCTCAAGCGTTCTGCGTTCACCCTCAAAGCGCTCTGTGGTCGCCCTCAAGGTGCTCTGTGGTCGCCCACAAGCGCTCTGTGGTCGCCCTCAAGCGCTCTGTGGTCGCCCTCAAGGTGCTCTGTGGTCGTCCACAAGCGCTCTGTGGTCGCCCTCAAGTGCTCTGTGGTTGCCCTCAAAGATTCTGTGGGCGCCCTCAAAGATTCTGTGGGCGCCCTCAACGATTCTAAGGGCGCTCTCAAAGATTCTGTGGGTACCCTCAGAAAACCTCAGAGGCCCTCAGAAATCCTGAGGGTGCCCTCAGGATTTTCTGAGGTTCTCTGAGGTTTTTTTTTTACCAGGGTATAGCGTTGTAGCATAAGTTTGCAACAGACCCATTCTGTAAGAAACTTGGAAAACAGCTGTAACGGCAAGATCGTAATGGCGGGGCTACGCAGGGTCATGATAGATTCCCGTCTAATTTTGTCTTTTTCTCAAAGGAAACACCTGCGTAGCTTCGCTGTTAAGCCCAATTCTGAGAGTGAATTTTGTGATTTTTTCGAGTATTCATTGCCATTTTAACAGGTTTTTATGCAAGAATTGACTCTTCAGTCACCTGTAGCAAAATATTGCAAGAGCTCCATTTCATTGGGAGCTAGCGTTATGAATATTGATAAGCGTCTAATTCTAAGAAGGCTTCTGACCGCAGCTGGAAATGGAGAGAAATGCCACTGTTCAAACTTCTTCGACCTTATGGAAATTTACATGGGATTTTTCTTTAAGATAATTTTTCTCAAAAACGGAGAAGAATTAATGTTGAACATTTTTTTTCCAATCGATTTGGCGGGATTTTCTGAACACATTGGTAGGTCACAACCCTGGTAAAAATGACGATGATACGACTATTCCAAGAACGACTATAAACATAGTTGCCGACTATAATCTATAGTTGGCCAACTATGTTTATAGTCGTTTTTGGAACGGTTATAGTCGTCATTTTTACCAGGGAAGCGGCACTTTATTGCAAATTTGAAAAAGTTAACTCAATATAAAAATACAAATATAATAGTAACTCTCAACATATGGGATGCATAAAACACACTACTATTTAATTTACTTTTCAAATGAGCCAATATTTTCCGAATTTGGAATGAGGTACCATGTTTGACTTATTAATTTGTTCAGAACATTCTGTAAAATCGATTAAAATAGTTTTTCTTTACAAAATTCTTGTTCGTTTTCGAGAAAAATTACCATTAAAAAGAAACCCATGTTGATTTTCATAAAGCCTATACCCTATTCCCATAAGGATCACGTATTATATGAGTTAAAAGGTCTGATAAATTCAAAAATCCTAGTTTTATGCTTATCGACGAAATAAAAATATCATCAATTACTCGGAAAAAATAGGAGGTTAAAAACACAGTTTGCTGCGTTACCATAGCAAGCCCGCCATTTCACTGTTTGAATTAAGATGCAACGCAATGAGATCAATTTTATCACAGAGTAAAAAATGAAATATTTTGCGAAGAAAAAGCTGAGTTTGCTCTTTAGATAGCGAAAAGAAGTGGTTTATAAAAATGAAGAAAAACATCCATTTTGGAATAACTTGAAACGAAGGAAATAGTTAGAGAAGAAGAATTGGTCAAATGACTCAAAATTTCTCTCTCTCCGTCTCTCTCTCACTCCATTTGTCTTTTAAAATAACGTTTACTGTTTAGCTAGCTCTAGGCTGAAGTCACCAGGGCACTCATCTCAAATAATATTTCAACGAGAAGAATTGTCTTGCAAAAAGGAAATGTGACATAAATCTATCCAAAGCCGAAAGCATTTATATCAATACACGTTTCATCATGCATTCACTTTTTACGGAAGTGGAAAAAGAAAAAGAAAATGAAAATATGTCATAATCTGAAGCAGACTCTACCGAGGAAAAAAAAAAAACTTTCTCTTCAAACTTTCTGATACGAAAATGAGAAAGAGGAGAAGAGTTGAAAAATGTGTGAATCGAGCAAACGCAAAATTTCCTCAAGAGCTCGGCGAGGAAAAGGGTGGGGGGGAATGGAATATGGAAGATGGAAAGGAGAAAAAAAGGGGGGCAAATGATATTTTGATATAATATGTGTCATCCCGAGGCTGACTCCTTGGGAGCGCTCTTAAGTGAATAAACACAGATAAAAATGAAGTTTGACCTTTCCCGATGACCCATTCATAAACTACGACACCGATCTCAACATTCTCGACGCTCAAGGGGAGACCCTTTTCAAGCCCTCGATGTAAACGTATACCCCCCACCCCCCCCACCCCCCCATAATCCCCTCTTCCATAATCTTCGTCATTCTTCTTACCTATCAACGACGCTTGCTACTTTTTATTTCACTCCACACCCTTTTTCACGTCGTATCTCTTCGACGAAAAATGAAATGCTTTTCTCATTTTCTCGCCCTATCTCTATCTCCTCTGGTCCTCTTTAATGCGATTTCATAGGCAAGACTTCTCGAGCCATTCGATTGTCGAATAAACTGTGGGGAATACCCTACGCATATATTTTCTCACACCGTGTTAATCTGGGGCTACCCCCAGACCCCCCTTTAAAATGATTGGGGAGAACCCCACACTACCTATAATATGCTGGGGGAGACCCCTCTTCGAAACTAACTTAAAAGTTTAAAAAAAAAAAAAAAAAAAAAAAAAAAAAAAAAAAAAAAAAAAAAAAAAAAAACTAAGAAATCTAGAAAGATCCAGGCAAAAGCTGGGTGCATGGACCAATGGTTCAAAAGTTATGTGAGAAGACTCAAAATAAGCCCCATCTTTGTTAGCAACGGTATTCGGACCTTTGGCTGTGCTTAGCAAGTATCGTAATAAACTGTGGAACGTACAACCATAATAAATATACTTAATAAACAAAGTATCACTGCCGTATAAAGGTGAGTATTCAAACTCTTTGTGGTGAGGGGGTCATTTAACGACTTAACGAGAGTTGGCAGACGACAGACCGCCTTGTTTACTCCGGTTTTTGTTTTTGTAAATACTTCTAATACCATCATATTATGAGTAGCTATAGTATTATTTGAAGTCTTTGTATTTTTAAGCACTAATTTTGATGCGAGATCGCACCAACAGTGCAGGAAGTCAGAGCTGCCATCTGCCATCTTTTGTGAAATGACCCCTACCTTGCTCTAATAAACCTGCCACCGCGAAATTCAGGTAGAAAGTGGAAATGTCCAATGACAAAAGGTCCAACTACAGGAACGTCCAATTTGTCCAATCATAAAATGTTCATGAAATTTGGTCTGTGAATAAAAATGACCAGTAGGTACCCAATAATGTCCTATGTAAGAAATACCCGCCTTAAAAAAAGTCCACGCCATCGGCTGGAAATCTGAATTAGGTCCAATTTGAACTATTTCCGAACCATGCAATCAAGCAATAGCCGCTCATGGGAGGCAGTAGATTATGCAGTTTTTGGGATTTTTCGGGCATTACTAGCCGTTTTTAGGCCTATCCGTCGATTTTATCAGTTGGGGGAGGGGGGGACCTTCTGATGAGGCTCCTAGTAATTTGAGCAAAAAATAAAAAAATCGAAAATGTTGACATTTTTTTTTGCTCAACTTATTAGAGACCTCATCGCAGAAGGCCCCCCTCCCCCCGATCGAAAAACCCTAAAAACTGCATAAAACCCACTGCCTCCCATAAGAGCGTGACCATAAACTCCAACTTTGTGCCCTCTTTTATGAATCAAGCAAGTACAAACATTCATGAAAACTCAGTGTTGAAGTCTCATATGTTTTCTGAAGTTTGTAAATAAAATTTACAAACAGTTGCAAACTTTTCAACTTCTTTAAAAATGAAGCTGTCAATTGAAAATGCCAGTGTTGATTTAAAAATGCCAAAATTTTAGTTTAAAAAAATGATTTTAAGGATTGCGTGATTTTCCAAAATTATTGTCTACATACCCTAACCCACCCCAACCTAACCCGTTTCAATGACTGGACTATTTCACATACTTACCGGACAACAACGTTCATGAACTTTTCTTCAGGTGGACATTTCTTACATAGGACATTATTGGGTACTGGACAAATTTGCTCATGGACCAAATTTCAAGGACATTTTATGATTGGACATTTTTACATTGGACGTCCCTGTAGTTGGACATTTTTCATTGGACATTTCCACTTACAACCGAAATTCAAACTAAACCAATCGCAGCGCAGCTCGGTGTTCGATGATGTTGTTGCTGGATGTTAATGAATTGAAAAATGAGTTAAACAAGGACTCATAGGTATGAAGCTATTTTTTTTGAGTGAAAAGAAAAAGTTAGGTTAAAAGAAAAAAGGAAAGAACAATCATATGATATGAAATCATATGTTGCCAAGTTGACTGAAAAATAAACAATAATTTCAATACTGGAGATGGAAAGATTACAGAATTTAAGACATCCTCCCAAACATAATCTTTCCGAGAACATTCCAGGTCAACGAGTACCGACAGAAAAATCGGCGACAGTGACGCTTCTATAACGAAGTAATCTTTACTCCATGGTATCGGCCTTTCTGATGCTATACCTCGTTGATTAATACGCATATGTTGGAATTGTTCGCTATAGACCTAATTAGTGATGACGTCACGATTAAAATTGGATCCAAACAAATTCTCCATCTCGCTCACTCTCGTGGATTTTACCCATAAGAAATCGGATCCAAATTGTCGAATGCAAATTCATGCTAGTTAACAACCAGTGTTCTCAAATTTTATTGCACCATTTGATTCCACGTACCTTGAAGTATCTTTTCACTCCTACATAACTCCTGAAAGATCACAAGTGAATTTACAATCACAGTTATACGGAGAGATTTTCTACGTTTTTTCCTAGTCTTACTCACAGTCTCTTATGGGAGTATCAAAGCCATGACTCTCAATCATTCTAACCTCTCTTCGTATCGAAGCTTGCGTTCGAAGTGGTGTGATGATGTCTAAAAGCATAAGAAACTTTGAGTGGGACAAGGACAAAACATATGACTTTCTTCGAAATAACTGTGATTGTAAATTAATGCGTGATGTTTCACAGCGTGATTACCTATTAAAGTACGTGGAATCCGATGTTGTAATAAAATCTGCGATAGCTTGTTGTTTACTGTCACGAATTTGCATTTGAAAGTTTGGATCCTGTTTCTAATGGGGAAAACCCACGAGAGCGAGCGAGGTGGAGCATTTGTTAGGAACCAATTTTTTCGTGACGTCACTCTAAACAGATCTATTCAAAATCTTCTGGGCACCGCACTGGTGCAATACTCCATAGAAATCTAGAACGCTCCCATAAAGTGGAAGGAAAATGAAAAGGAAAAGGATAACACTGGGTTCAGACGCCATTTGAAGTGACCCATTACAGTGAACACCGACCGTTTGCCGCGCAGGCACTGGCTATCAATTGAATTAAAGCGAACTCCACTCCCAGTATCCAGTATTTACTTAATCGCTCTTTACTGCAGCATGCACGTTGCACGTTTTACGGGCAAAGGCTAATTTCCTGCTACGTGATGAAATCAAAAAGGTTGAACGACGTTCACTATAGGTAGAGAGGTTGAGCGGGTATCCTAGTATTCCAGTATCCCAGAAACCGTGCTTGCTTTTTTTTTTTTTTTTTTTTTTTTTTTTTTTTTTGAATGAAGTCGATTCAGCGATGCATGCGGTTGTCGCGAAACTCGAATCTAACCCAATTAAAAGCGCGCGCCCTAGACGAGACGGGATGAGGAAAAAGTAGTGGCCACCGCGTGCAAAATTGCGGAAATTGTTTGAAATACGTTTAACAGAGCTCCCTCGCATCCTCCACGCCTCCGGTTACGACGCGACATCAATCCCCACCCCCCGGGGGGGGGGGGGTACTTTCGCTGTAACCCGAATCCTTTTGTTCGCTTTCTGAAGAAGCGGAGACTGTAGTATAACATCCCGATGATTTTGCATTGATGCTGATTTACCGACGGGCGGCTGGGCCGCGGCGGTCAGCGCAATAGACATCTTTGCTGACATTTGCTGTACGCAATTGAATAGTTGATTCTTGAGTAACATTCAGCGAAAATTGCGATGAGCCAATCGTATTTCAACCTTCATATGGGTAAGGGGCGTTCCTGTTTTTTGCGATGGAAGACTGCGTTTCACATTGGTGTTCTTATGCTTGTGTCTCAGGTTTGTGTCAATGAGGGTATGTTTCATACAGTCACCAATTTTTACACTTCTTTTTCAATTCGTTTTGGATTTATAAGCCTTTGAAGTCGTGGGGTCCTTACTCCCCCCTCAGCTTAGTGCTTAAAACAGCCTAAAATAGAATAATTAAAATAAAGTTAGAAAGCTCATGGCTTGTGCTTTTAAGGGTTCTATATGAAAAATTTACCGAGAAAGAAAAGTGTGCAAAAAACAAAAAACAAAAAACAAAAAACAAAAAAAAAACAAAAAACAAAAAACAAAAAAAAACAAAAAAAAAAACAAAAAAACAAACAGAAAAAAAAGAAAGAAAAAAAATGCCTCCCGGCAGGCCGGTAAGACGAAGTAGATTCCATGCTTGGTTACATCATTTTTTCAAAAATTTAAATATAGGTTATAATTTTCTTTAAATTTTTTTTTTTTATTTCATCAGCTGCTCAAAATCCAAATATTATTGTGAAAAAGATTATATTACCAATAGAGAAATGTGAGAAATGTGTAATCTTTACAATGCAAGTGAGAAATAAAAGCTAGGTTATATAAGTTTTTCACAAATTTCAATAAATAGGTTATGTTATGATTTTCTTTGAATTATTCATTTTTTTTTTTATCAGCTGTTCAACATTTAAATAAAAATACCCATGAGAAAAAGATTATAGTACCAAGATAGAAAAATGTGTAATCTTTGTAACGCTAATGAGGAATAAATCTGAATAAGAGCAGCTGATGAAACAAGAAAATAAATAAATAACGTACCTAAGCAACAGTGCACGTGTAAAACAAAGAACGAGCAATTATACCAATACACTATCCTTGTCTTTCTTATGTAAAATCCCATAAGAAACTAAATAGCTCGTAAAACACGTAAAACACAAGGAAAATTTAAGAAATGGAGCATATGAACTAAAAACATCCTCCACGATATATACTAAAATTTTTGAACCAAAAAAACAATTTCTTCATATAAAAACACTGCCGAAAAACCCGAAAAACACATCACTATAACTCGCTTACAACGCAAAAAACGAAAAAATGACTCGAGTAAAAAAGTTGCGTATCAAAACGGCTAACATAAATTTCCCAAAAAAAAATACTCAAAACAAACACTCCTAAAAATAAACCTCAAAAACACATTTTACGACTCAAACACGGCCCATAACGCGGAAACTAACTGTCGGATTTACACCATCTTCGAACTCATCCAAGAATTAAACCCAACGAATAGTTGAGACAAATTTCAAAAATAAAAACCAAAAATTACGAACAGGATCGTGGGACATAAAAACGGTAAAACTGGCTGAAACATACATATAAACATATACACACACAACACATATATATATATATATATATATAAAATATATATATATATATATATATATATATATATATATATATATATATATATATATATATATATATATATACCGCACTGGTGCAATACTCCATAGAAATATATATATAATATAATATATATATATATATACTTAGAGAAAAAGTTAAATGGCCAAAACAATTTATAATATACAACAGTGAAATGGGAACTAGACCAAAAAAAGCTAAAATAATACCGAAACGTTTCGACACAAACAACTTGGATCCTTCCTCCAATGTGATTTGGAACGGGCTCACCTGCTTTTTGTTTTTATTTTTATTATTTTTTAAGTAGATTCCATGAATCTACTTATTGCGGAGGGTGCGATGTTGGATTTTTCGGGAAATTTTATCAAATGAGCACGTTTCATGGTCCCCTGAGTGAGAAAATACCACTCGTTGAAAATTGTATATATATATATATATATATATATATATTTATATGTATGTTTCAGCCAGTTTTACCGTTTTTATGTACCACGATCCTGTTCGTAATTTTGGTTTTTGTTCTTGAAATTTTTCTCAACTATTTGTTGGGTTGATTTCTTGGATGAGTTCGAAGATGGTGTAAATCCGATTGTTAGTTTTCGCGCTATGGGCCGTGTTTGAGTCGTGAAATGTGTTTTTGACGTTTGTTTTTAGGAGTGTTTGTATTGAGCGTTTTTTTTGGGAAAATTTATGTTAACCGTTTGTTACGCAACTTTTTTACTTGAGTCATTTTTTTTTGTTTTGCGTTGTAAGCGAGTTAAAGTGATGTGTTTTTCGGGTTTTTTGGCAGTGTTTTTATATGAAGAAATTGTTTTTTTGGTTCAAAAATTTCAGTATATATCGTGGAGGATGTTTTTAGTTCATATGCTCCATCCCTTAAATTTTCCTTGTGTTTTACGTGTTTTAGGAGCTATTTAGTTTCTTATGGGATTTTTCATGTGAAAGACAAGGATAGAGTATTGGTATAATTGCTCGTTCTTTGTTTTACACGTGCGCTGTTGCTTAGGTACGTTATTTATTTATTTTCTTGTTTGATCAGCTACTCTTATTCAGATTTATTCCTCATTAGCGTTACAAAGATTACACATTTTTCTATCTTGGTACTATAATCTTTTTCTCATGGGTATTTTTATTTAAATGTTGAACAGCTGATAAAAAAAAAAAAAAAAAAAATGAATAATTCAAAGAAAATCATAACATAACCTATTTATTGAAATTTGTGAAAAACTTATATAACCTAGCTTTTATTTCTCACTTGCATTGTAAAGATTACACATTTCTCTATTGGTAATATAATCTTTTTCACAATAATATTTGGATTTTGAGCAGCTGATGAAATAAAAAAAAAATTTAACGAAAATTATAACCTATATGTAAATTTTTGAAAAAATGATGTAACCAAGCATGGAATCTACTTCGTCTTACCGGCCTGCCGGGAGGCATTTTTTTAATTGTCCGACTGATGAAGATCCACGTTGTTTGTGTCGAAACGTTTCGGTATTATTTTAGCTTTTTTTGGTCTAGTTCCCATTTCACTGTTGTATATTATACAGGGTGTCCGAGAAATGAGTTCACACTTTTGCTGTGAGCGCCTGGTTGATTGTAAAAATCTGAAAAATTCAGGAATAATCTATAACCCCTAAGCGACTTCAGAGAAAATATCGGGGGGCTTCCACCCCCCTTAAGGGAGGGCGTAGGCCCCAAAATGTACCCCGTGTTGCCAATATATCGCATATTTCAAATGGCAGGGGGTATTTTTTATTTCATCATTCAAAAGGGCTCAAAAAAACTGAGTGTTTTCGTTTTTTCAGATTTTCGGTAGCCCCTCTCAAAACAAAATGGCGGCCAAATAGCTACCCCATACTTTAGAGGCCCATAACTTCGGTTTGAATCAATATTTTTTTCAAAAACTAAAAACTTTCTGAATCCTCAGAACGTCTTCTTTCCAATGATGTGCCACACTTTATCATTTGGTGGAAAAAAAATGGGGCGCGGAGCCCCCCCCAAAATTTTTGAGTTTGGGGGGCTGTAGCTCAAAAAAGTTAAATGTAAAGGGGGGTCATGTTGTACATCAATCGAAAGGTCTTGAAAAAAAGAAAGAATTTGGCGCAAACCCGAAGTCGCTACGATGCGTCTATTTAAAATGGCGGCCATTTAACCATTTGGGGGTGGGAGACCGTCCCCCCCAAATAAAATCCCTCCATCGAGTGATACACCAATCGAAAGGTCTTGGAAAGAGAAAGAGAATGGCGCAAACCGGACGTCAATACGATGCTTCTATCCAAAATGGCAGCCGGTTAAAGTTTTTTGACTATAGGCCTGCACTCCTGCAGAACATAAGCCAAAAAACTTTAACCGGCTGCCATTTTGGATAGAAGCATCGTATTGACGTCCGGTTTGCGCCATTCTCTTTCTCTTTCCAAGACCTTTCGATTGGTGTATCACTCGATGGAGGGATTTTATTTGGGGGGGACGGTCCCCCACCCCCAAATGGTTAAATGGCCGCCATTTTGAATAGACGCATCGTAGCGACTTCGGGTTTGCGCCAAATTCTTCCTTTTTTTAAGACCTTTCGATTGATGTACAACATGACCCCCCTTTACATTTGACTTTTTTGAGCTACAGCCCCCCAAACTCAAAAATTTTTGGGGAGGCTCCGCGCCCCATTTTTTTTCCACCAAATGATAAAGTGTGGCACATCATTGGAAAGAAGACGTTCTGAGGATTCAGAAAGTTTTTAGTTTTTGAAAAAATATTGATTCAAACCGAAGTTATGGGCCTCTAAAGTATGGGGTATCTATTTGGCCGCCATTTTGTTTTGAGAGGGGCTACCGAAAATCTGAAAAAACGAAAACACTCAGTTTTTTTGAGCCCTTTTGAATGATGAAATAAAAAATACCCCCTGCCATTTGAAATATGCGATATATTGGCAACACGGGGTACATTTTGGGGCCTACGCCCCCCCCTTAAGGGGGGTGGAAGCCCCCGATATTTTCTCTGAAGTCGCTTAGGGGTAATAGATTATTCCTGAATTTTTCAGATTTTTACAATCAACCAGGCGCTCACAGCAAAAGTGTGAACTCATTTCTCGGACACCCTGTATATACAGGGTGTACCAGACCACCCGGATAGGTACTTTTTCTCAAAAACGGCTGGGCGTAGAGAGCTGAAACAAAAAAGTCAGATAGGGAATTGACCCCAAAGAATTCAATGAAAATATTTTCAAAGCCCCCGAGGGCCCCCTGGGGGGTTTTGGGGGGGTTCAAAACACATTTTAGGCGCACCGTTGGCACAACGTGCGCCTATTGAAATCGCCCTGATACTCAATAGAGTATACTACGCCCCCTTGTGATCAAATGGCGAAATGAGCTTTTTTGATGTCGTGAAATTTAGGTTGTGTCCTGTGTTTTTTCTATGCTAATTTCATTTGAAAAGTTAATGTTCTCCCAGCCACGACTGAATTCTGAGTTGGTTGGGAGTAATTTCATGTTCATTGATTGACGTTTTTTTAAAGTTATTCTATGTCAAAAATTTCCACTCTCACTTTTTGATTATTTCAAATTGTCCCGGTATATATTCTAGGTGATCAAGAGAACCAATCATTTGCCGTTCTGAATGTTTGTTTTTTTGCATGTAAATGCAATTATTATAATTAATTATAGCGTGTGGTCAAACGCAAAACGGAAAGTCCCTACAGCAAGAACTCTGAACATTCCTTATCTCAATACTCAGAATTCTCATTTAATTACCAAAAATTACTGCGCATCGAAGAGGATCTCTTATTATTCAGCCCTGATGTCGTTGTTTCCGTAGTGGTCCCTGCCCTAACCTCCTCCATATTTCCTATCAACCTTCAGCTATTTGTTTACGCCCAACGTAATAAAATTACTCTGCTTGCGTTTATAGTAGCTATGACTCGTGAATTGGTAAGAGTTCAAAGGTTCAACAATGGGACCTCTGAATAGTGTGATGTGCTGACTTGCTTTATATTTCCATCATGTTGTTATTGTATGTGAAATTTCTTAGTCCTATTCAGAACGAAACAAGAAAATGCGTCTTATTTCTCTACCTCTACATTTTTGGTTTTGAAGGTCCTAAAGGAAGTCAGCCCTCTTTCAATTTTAAAGGAATGTGCTTTGCGGTCAAATTTTCTGACATTTTATTTAGTCTGGCAACTCCCGTCAAATGACTTAGCGCTTCAAGGCATCATTTATTCAATGCAGTTATTTCGCTCTTTCTCTATTTACAAGTAAATTTCTAGTACTCCAGGAACTTCCTGATTTCTCATGCTACCTTATGCTACATCTGTTGTACTACCTATGTTGATCTAAGCTGTCACTCTCCTTATATGTCTCAAAGTATCTTGAGACACTCAAACTGGTTCCTTAATCATATAGTTTGGTAGTCCGCTAACCTTTGACAGTCACCTATTTTGTCGGAAATCATCATCAGTCATGCCTAAAAGTTTAGCGCTTAGACTTTTGTACAAAATTGAGATTGCGCCTCACAATTTGGTGACAATTCAGTTAGCGTCATATGATGAATAATGAATCAGCGCTCCATTTCTTTCTAAAATTTGTGTTACCGAGTCAATTTCTTCTGAAAATTATGTCAGCGTACGTGCTTTTTTTTACTGAAACTTGAGTGAGCGCACAGTTTTGAGCAAAAACATCTTCAAACGCTATAAGAAAAAAAGAAAACAATACGGCATTGGAGAAAATGGGGAAATTGAGTTAACGCTTATACTTTTGCTGAAAATTAGTGTCGTCCACCACAATTTGGTGAAAATTAAGTTATCGCGCTTTTTTTTTGCTTCAAAATGACTCAACGCGCCATGTCTTTCTGAAAATTGTGTGATCTCATCAAATTCTTCTAAAAATTATGTCAGCGCATCGGTTTTTACTGATACTGAAGTGAGAGCGCTAATTTGAGCCAAAAATATTTTTAACGCTAATAATCAGAATTAGAGACTGATTAGGTGTGTTGAGGTTGGATCAGTCATGCCTAAAAGTCTAACGCTTAGACTTTTGCACAAAATTGAGTTTGCGCCTCACAATTTGGTTACAATTAGGTTAGCGTCATATGCTGAGACATGAGTCAGCGCTCCATTTCTTTCTGAAATTTGTGTTACCGAGTCAATTTCCTCTGAAAATTATGTCTGCGTACGTGCTGTTTTTTACTGAAACTTGAGTAAGCGCACAGTTTTGAGCAAAAATATATTCAAACGCTATAAGAAAAAAAGAAAACAAGACAACATTGGAGAAAATGGGGAAATTGAGTTAACGCTTATACTTTTGCTGAAAATTAAAGTCGTGCACCACAATTTGGTGAAAATTAAGTTATCGCGCATTTTTTATGCTGCAAAATGACTCAACTTGCCATGTCTTTCAGAAAATTGTGTGATCTCATCAAATTCTTCTAAAAATTATGTCAGCGCATCGGTTTTTACTGATACTGAGGTGAGAGCGCTAATTTGAGCCAAAAATATTTTTAACGCTAATAATCAGAATTAGAGACTGATTAGGTGTTTTGAGGTTGGATCAGTCATGCCTAAAAGTCTAGCGCTTAGACTTTTGCACAAAATTGAGTTTGCGCCTCACAATTTGGTTACAATTAAGTTAGCGTCATATGCTGAAACATGAGTCAGCGCTCCATTTCTTTCTGTAAATTGAGTTAGCGAGTCAATGTCTTCTTAAAATGGGGTGGAATTATGCAATACATTTATTAAAATTGTTTTGTGAGTATTTGATTGTTCATTACGTACGTTTAGTGATGTGCAGTAGGAAATTCGAAGGGTTTGTTCAATGATTGTCCGTAGTGGTCCTAACCCCCCCCCCCAAATCGCCGCACACAGGTTGGGACCCTAACTTTTGCTGGACAATTTTTTTTTGAGATGTTGGAAAATTCAAAGAGATTGTTCTAAGATTGTCCGGAGTGGTTCTACACCCCCCCTCCCACACTCGCCGCACACAGGTTGGGACCCTAAATTTTGCTGGACAATTTTTTGAGTTGTTGGAAAATTCAAAGATTTGTTCTAAGATTGTCCGTAGTGGTTCTACATCCCCTCCCTCCTCCACTCGCCGCACACAGGTTCGGACCCAAACTTTTACTGGACAATTTTTTTGAGTTGTTAGGAAATTCGAAGGGATTGTCCTAAGATTGTCCGTAGTGGTTCTCCCCCCCCTCCTACACTCGCCGCACACAGGTTCGGACCCAAACTTTTGCTAGACAATTTTTTGAGTTGTTATAAAATTCGAAATGATTGTCCTAAGATTGTCCGTAGTGGTTCTCCCCCCCTCCTAAACTCGCCGCACACAGGTTCGGACCCTAACTTTTGCTGGACAATTTTTTTTAGATGTTGGAAAATTCGAAGGGTTTGAGATTGTCCGTAGTGCCCCCCCCACCCGCCGCATACTGGTTCGAACTTGAACTTTTGCTGTAATTTTTTTTTTTTGAGATGGTGGAAAATTTGAAGGGATTGTTCTAAGATTGTCTGTAGGGGTTCTACACCCCCACCCTTCCCCACTCGCCGCACACAGGTTCGGACCCTCACTTTTGCTGGACAATTTTTTATGAGGTGGTGGAATATTCGAAGGGTTTGTCCCATATAAGATCGTATGTAGTGGTCCTAACCCCTACCCACTCGCCGCATCCAGGTTCGGACCCGGTTTTTTGCTGGACACATTATTTTTGAGATGGTGGAAATGGAATTTGACACATGAGGACCAAATTTGCTCAAGGTGCGCCTTCTCTGACACTGTAGTGTCAGAACTATCTGCTTGTTTCCATTTTCGGCGGGAAAAAGCCTATAAAAGGTACAAAAATAAGTTCAGATCCTAAAAGAACAACTCATTGCCAACATTTTTGTTCCAGTAAATTTTTCCAGAAAACCCCAATTCTTGGGGTTATAGGCCCTTTTGAGGGGAAATTTTCATTCGGCCACTGTGACCACACTATTCAATATTTTTACAAAAACTAAAAACCATCTGAAAGAAGAGATTAAGACCTTTCGATTGATGTGCCACCTAATACCTAAAAATGAAAATTAAGGCCCCCACTTAGATTCCAAAATTTGGGGGTCTTTGGGCCCCCCCACGTAAAAAAGTCAAATAGCAAGGTATGGCTTGTGATACATCGATCGAAAGCCCTCAAAGAGTAGAATGAGATGGTGCAATCCAAAATCCTATACAATCATTCCTTTTAAAATGGCGGCCATTTGAAAATTATGGGTGTTCAAAGGTAAGTCGTGGGAAAAGAGTCCAAGGTTGACCGATACATGGATTGAAAGGCCTTAAAAAAAGCAAACAAATGGCGCAAACCGCAAATCAATCCGCCTCTTCAATCAAAAGTTATGGCCGATTGAAATTTAAGCAGCCTAAAATAGGCCTTATTGAGCCCTTTAAGTTTCAATCGGCCATAACTTTTGATTGAAGAGGCGGATTGATTTGCGGTTTGCGCCATTCGTTTGCTTTTTTTAAGGCCTTTCAATCCATGTATCGGTCAACCTTGGACTCTTTTCCCACGACTTACCTTTGAACACCCATAATTTTCAAATGGCCGCCATTTTTAAAGGAATGATTGTATAGGATTTTGGATTGCACCATCTTATTCTACTCTTTGAGGGCTTTCGATCGATGTATCACAAGCCATACCTTGCTATTTGACTTTTTTACGTGGGGGGCCCAAAGACCCCCAAATTTTGGAATCTTAGTGGGGGCCTTAATTTTTCATTTTCAGGTATTATGTGGCACATCAATCGAAAGGCCTTAATCTCTTCTTTCAGATGGTTTTTAGTTTTTGTAAAAATATTGAATAGTGTGGTCACAGTGGCCGAATGAAAATTTCCCCTCAAAAGGGCCTATAACCCAAAAATTGGGGTTTTCTGGAACAATTGTCTGGACCAAAAATGTCGGCAATGAGTTGTTCTTTCAGGATCTGAACTTATTTTTGTACCTTTTAAAGGCTTTTTCCCGCCGAAAATGGAAAAAAAATGTTTTTGAACCCCCCCAAAACCCCCCAGGGGGGCCTCGGGGGGCTTTGAAAATATTTTCATTGAATTCTTTGGGGTCAATTCCCTATCTGAGTTTTTTGTTTCAGCTCTCTACGCCCAGCCGTTTTTGAGAAAAAGTACCTATCCGGGTGGTCTGGTACACCCTGTATATATATATATATATATATATATATATATATATATATATATATATATATATATATATATATATATATATATATATATATATATATTATATATATATATATATATATATATTTGGTAGAGATCAGTCGTAGACAATGTAATAATTTACCTGCATAAGCATGCGACACCTAAAATCTTATAAGAGAAAAGACAGCGGCAGTTATTCATAATTTCTTAGGACGAATGAACAGCGGTGCCAATCAAGATGGTGATATAGAAAGTAAAATGTTTTTACAGGATGTCAGGAAAGGTATTCATGAAACCAGGAAATTTTTAAATGAAAATCCAGAAATGCTGGTCATGGAAGCTGATAAAAGTAACAAGAGTGTTTTAATCGAAGCCGAGGATTACCATAGGAAAATGATGCAGTTACTAAATGACGTTTCAGTTTATCGTAAAATTAGTAGAGATCTATCCAACACCCAACAACTCAAGAACAATGCCATGGTAGAAAATTGGTGTAAACTAGGTTATATTCAAAAACAAACGCGCGATTGGTTAATTACTAAGGATGCTCTAGCACCGAAAATTTACGGCCTTGTAAAACTACATAAACCAGATAAACCACTTCGTCCGATTGTCAGTTGTGTGCAGTCTGCGTTTTATAACATGTCAAAATACCTAGGAAATATTTTATCCAAAATTGTTGGCAAAACCAGCTCTTTCATTAAAGATTCCTTTCATTTTCGTGAATTTATAAAACACCAAAAAATACCCGAACATTTTATCCTCGCATCGCTCGATGTAAAATCTCTGTATACCAATATTCCGTTAGAACTTGTGAAAAAAGTGATTGAAAACAACTGGGATAAGATTAAAAGCCATACTAAATTACCTAAGAAGGAATTTGTTTACGCTTTAGATGTTTGCCTAAATTCCACGTTTTTCCAATTTGGTGAGGAATTTTTCCAACAAATTTCGGGCGTGGCCATGGGTGGACCGGTTTCTGCGGTTGTGGCCAATTTAGTCATGGAATACGTAGAAAGCGAAGTTTTGAAGACCCTGAGGTGTGAACACGTGTTTTATAAGAGGTTCGTAGATGACTGCCTTATTTGTATCCCTGAAAACATGCATATTTACGTATTAGAGCATTTTAATGCATTTAACCCCCATCTTCAGTTTACTATAGAACTTGAGAAAAACAAAAGTATCAATTTTTTTGGGTATGTCGTTGGACCATCAAGTGGATGAGTGTTTACGAACGAAATGGTACCAGAAACCGTCGAGCTCAGGGAGATACTTAAATTATTTTTCAGCAGTACCACAAAACACAACAAATGTGGTTTTCAATTTTATTACAACGTGCTATGAAACTTTCGGACAAATGCTATCGTGTGGAGAGCATTAGAAAGGCAGAGAAGTTACTCAGTGAAAATGGTTATCCGTCAACTCTTATCCAGAAAATGAACCGGAAATGCTGGCACAGTTGCAGGGAAAATGGACGCACAGTAATCAACACTCCAGAAATTGATGGAAATAAGTTTATCAGAATGCCTTATGTCAAAGGTTTAAGTGAAAGCTTGAAAAAATGTTGGAAAACGTATGGGTGGCAACCGGTTTACACGAAAAACAATACAAATAGGAAATTGTTTTCAAAATTGAAGAGCGCTGTACCTGTTGACAAAAACTCTAATGTAGTATATCGTATTGACTGCCAAGATTGTGATGGTGTTTATATTGGCCAGACTAAGAGGTACCTCAAGGAGAGAATTCAGTCGCATAAATACAACAAAAATGAAATCACGGCACTCCACCAACATGCCCAAGAAAACGACCACCAGTTTAATTTTGCCGAACCTAAAATATTGGTGAGAGAAAAGAACATCAAAGCCAGGTTGATTCATGAGGCGATTCAGGTGAAGCGGTGTCCTCGGGCGGTCAACTTCAGGACTGACACGCGTGCACTGAGTGTTGCCTACAGCTCCTTATTTGAGGTTGGTCATGTGACTGGCTGTCATAGTCCGTACTTATTACGTAATTGTGTAACTGGTGCGGTTTTATTTTTGTTTCATTTTCGCACTTATTCGCTGTTTGTCGATATCGGTGTCTCAGCTGAGCTCGCGGAATCTCATTGTTGTAAAAAATAAAGTTATTAAAGTTATCTCATTGTTGTGTTTTATTTCGCGTTTTTATTTCTCGTGTTTCCTTTGTTTAGTTTTAATGTCGTATTCATTACGGTTCGATTTAAGTTTCCGTCGTTTTAGTTTTAGTTTTAGGTTCGTGCATTTCACTGAGGATGAGCACTAAGATGCTCGAAACGTCTGAATAACTTTATTTTTCAATGGAAGTCGCATGCTTATGCAGGTAAATTATATATATATATATATATATATATATATATATATATATATATATATATATTATATATATATATATATATATAAAAATGATGAATACCTTTAGAGTTGGTCAGACTCTAAAGTTTGGAGAAACAACAAAGCCAAAAAAGAAAAAAATAACATTAAAAAATAATGTAAGTACGTGTAAAAAACACAGGGGGGAGAGAGTTCAGCTCAGGCAGGTGCAACAGAAATGCATGAGCGAGGACAGCGTTTCGACAGCGCCACGACCGGTTTCGTCGTTGTTACGACTCATCAGGTGGGCTTACTCGAAGCTGCCTCTACTCAATGCTTTTCGCACACAGCAAGTCGTCGAAACGACACTGCTGACATGACGCGAGAAGCAAATGCTCCCAAGCCATCTACCATAGAAGCTGAACAACTCTCAGATGAAAAAAGCAAGACCAGAGAAAAAGATAAAACCGGACGGCTAGAGAAGCGAACGCGTTCTACAAACAGCCGCCGGCTCCCGAACGGGAAAAAAGCACCATCTCCGCAGTGACTATACGTAATAAAACACACAAAAAAATGGCCAAAAAATAAATGATGAATACCTTTAGAGTTGGTCAGACTCTAAATTTTGGAGAAACAACAAAGCCAAAAAAGAAAAAAATAACATTAAAAAACAAGCAGATAGTTCTGACACTACAGTGTCAGAGAAGGCGCACCTTGAGCAAATTTGGTCCCTCATAAATCAAATTCCATTTCCATCATCTCAAAAATAATCTGTCCAGCAAAAATCCGGGTCCAAACAAGGGTGCGGCGAGTGGGTAGGGGTTAGGACCACTACGTGCGATCTGAGGACAAAACCCTTCGAATATTCCACCATCTCAAAAAAAAAACTGTCCAGCAAAAGATTAGGTACGAACTTGTGTGCGATGAGTGGGGGGGGGGGGGGTGTAGAACCACTACGGACAATCTTAGAACAATCCCTCCGAATTTTCCACCATCTCAAAAAAAAAATTGTACAGCAAAAGTTCAAGTTCGAACCTGAAAGCGGCGAGTGGGGGGGAGGGGGGGCGGTAGGACCACTCCGGACAATCATAGAACAATTCCTTCGAATTTCCCACTGCACATCACTAAACGCACGTAATAAACAATCAAATACTCATAAAACAATTTGAACCCCCTTTAGTAAAAAGGTAGTCAACAATATAGTATGTCCCGCAAAATAGGGAAATGAAAAAGGGATCAGTAGTAAGAAGAAATCGGACCATGCCGAGTCATTATGGTTATTAGTCCAGCCAGTCAGACCTCAACGCTCTTAACAGCTTAGATCAGCTCCAAGATGCTCATGAGACCGGAAATGTTTCTCGCAGTTTCTTGAAAGTAATCTTGGAGTCCACTGAAGGCATTATTTCCATGCAAAAATTGGTCTGCGGGTTTAACTGGCAGTGACGGCTCTATCAATTTGGCAACACTGTTTTTGTCTCTATTGATTTTATATGTAAAATGATCGATTTTTGGGTAGGCGACTGGCCTCGCCTAGAATCGATTATTTTTTATGATGTGTTAAAGTAGAGAAAAACAATGTTGCCATATTCCATTAGCTGGCACCGTTCTTTGGTTGCCCGGTAAAAAATTTGAACGTGAAGTGTGATGCCAAGTAAAACAAAGAACGCCATGGCAAAACGTAGGAAAAGATGAAGAAGTTACAGTGAGTCAAAAGACATCTCTCCTAAATGTCCCCATGATGTCCCACGACTGGTGACAGGCATTCGATCCGCGCACAATGGCCGAAATACGTCAATCAAATCTCGAAATGATAAAAAATAAACTGTAGGGAATACCCTACGAACACTTTCTCACACCATTTTTATCTGAGGAAGACCCCCAGACCCCCCTCCCCCCACCACTAAAGAATTCTGGAGGAGACTCCCTAACCCCTAAAGAATTCTGGGGGAGACCACCAACCCCCCCCCAATTTCAAATATTTTCACCTCCGGACATAACTCTGCCTTCAATCCGAAGAATTTGCAATTTTGTAGAGAAGCTGTAGGAGTAGTTGCCTATTTTGTTATTTGAAGGCTAATTGAGAGCCTTAATCTGATGTTGCTTATAACAGGGTCTAGAGTAATTCCAGATTCCAATAAGTTTTTATTCTTTGAGCTGCATTCATTATATTTGCTCTTTGTTCTATTTATGGGAGTTTCTTTTTCCCTTAGTTTTTATACCTAGCAGGTCGAAATGTACTGATTCTTGCATTTCCTCCATTGAGTACTATGTTTTGGGTTTTTTCTTTCAAACTGTGGATCTTCAAAATAATTTTTTTGTTTAATAGATTAACCCCCCTCCAAAGATGTACTTAAGTAAGTCGTAGATTGCGCAAACAAAATTTCAACAAAATTCATTCAGCCATTTTTGATTGACTTTTCTTTAAAAAATTAATTTTCCTTGAATATTCTATTTTTTGGTGTGATGAAAAACCCATATTGCTTTTAAACAGCTTTAGACTTAAAGGTTGTATATTGTAGTAATACATTGGAAAGAAATTTCTGCCTAGGCTGGTTGCAAACGTTTTGATTCAATTTTCATCGAACTTAATTGAGTCATACTTGAATTACTTATTCCAATCATTATGTTTGTCAACATATTTGCTTACAATTATAGTTTCAAAAGATTTTTGCTCGATTGTACCTATATTGCCCCTCGAAACGGTCTTAAGGTTTTTATGAGGACTGTACCAGAAAAATATTTTAGTGCACACAGTGCAGTGTTTAGTGTATTTTTTAACACATTATGTTTGTGAAAAGTTTTGTCAAAATCCATCCCATTAATGATTAACTCCAAGTTTAAAATTAATTCCTCACTTTCATTTTTCTTTTTTTTTGGGCAAACACCCTATTTTGATTTTTTTAACTCTCTTAAGGGTTGTATATTGTAACTGTAAGGGCTACTTTCTATTGTAAACTAATTGTAGATTTTCTTTGCCAGATTTTGTCAAAATTCATTGGACCAAACAGGAATTATCCGAAATAATAAGATTATGTTTTTTTTTGCTTATATACTAATATTTTTTCTCAATCGCACCTATATTGCCTCTTGAAAAGGTCTAATCGGTTGTTTATGGTGATCAAGAGAGGAAAGTATGTTAGTACTTTGATAGTAGATTGTGTGTAAAAAGTTTCATGAAAATTCATCCAGCCATTATTGATTGACTCCAAGTTTTAAGATTACTTAATTTCTCACGATAATTCCATTTTTTGGCTCGAGCGCACCTATTTTGATTTTTTAGACGGTTTTGAGGGTTGAATATTGTAACTATGAGTGGTTTATTTTATAGTAGGCTGAATGTAGATTTTTTTTGCTAACTTTCATCCAAATTGATTGAACCAAACCTGAACCATCCCAATAATAGGATTAATTTTTATTTGCTCATATTCCCAAATTTTTTGCTCAATCGCACCTATATTACCTCTTGAAATGGTTTTATTGGTTGTTTTTGGTGACACAGAGAGGAAAAAATTTAAGTTTATTGATAAGATAGTGTGTACAAAGTTTTATCAAAATTCATGGAGCCATTATTGATTGACTCCAAGTTTTAAGATTGATTTCTCACGATAATTCTATTTTTGGCTCGAGCGCGTTTATTTTGATTTTAAATCAGTTTTGAGGAATGAATATAGGAACTATAAGTGGTTTATTCTATAGTAGGCTGAAAATAGATTTTTTTTTGCTAACTTTCATCAAAATTGATTGAGCCAAACTTGAATTATTTCATTTTTATTCATTTTTATCCATTTTACCATTGATTTTAATGAAAATCATTTTTTCCCCATAACTACCCTAAAAGTCAAAATTTCAAAAAAAACAAAAAATTGCCTCTGGGGAATCTAAAACGCAACAACTGTGCAAAATCTGGATGCATAAGGATCAATGGTTCAATAGTTATGCCTAGGTATGGAGTGACGGACAACCGGACTGACGGACAGACGCCACAGAATTTTTTTATCTAAATCTCTCTAAGTCAGAGAGGGTTAAGAAATATGAAAATATGATGGAAGGATGTTCTTATGGATGGTATTAGACATGATGAGAGGCCATTACTTTGACTAAATCATGATTGACTTTGTTGTGAGAGGCCAACTATTGTAACAAAATACCTTGAAAATCTCTGCGCCATCAGAAGACATTGACTCGCTAACACAATTTTCAGAAAGAAATGGATCGCTGACTCATATTTCAGCATAAAAGACGCTAACTTACTTTTAACCAAATTGTGAGGCGCAAACTCAATTTACTACAAAAGTCTAAGTGCGAAACTTTTAGGCATGACTGATCAACCTCAAAACACCTAATCAGTCTCTAATTCTGATCATTAGCGTTAAAAATATTTAAATATTAAAAGTGAACACTGAACAGTCATCAGTTCAACCAAAGATAAATAAGAATTCTGAGCATTGAGATAGTGAAAGTCTTGCTGCTTGAACTCTCCGTTTTGCGTTTGACCAAACGCTATAATTAATTATAATAATTACCTTTACATGAAAAAAAAACAATCACTCAGAACGGCAAATGATTGGTTCACTTGATCACCTAGAATAAATACCGGGACAATTTGAAATCATCACTAATCAGAAAGTGAGGTTAGTAAAAAATTTTGAAGTAGAATAACTTTAAGAAAACGTGAATCAATGAACATCTAATTACTTCCAACACACTCGAAATTCAGTCGTGATTGGGAAAACATTAACTTTTCAAATGAAATTGGCATTAAAAAAAAACAGGAAACAACCTAAAAATCACGACATCAAAAAAGCTCATTTTGCCATTTGACCACAAGGGGGCGTAGTATACTCTATTGAGTAGCAGACCGATTTCAATAGGCGCACGTAGTACCTACGGTGCGCCTAATAATGTAAGTACGTGTAAAAAACACAGGGGGGAGAGAGTTCATATATATATTTCCCGTTCGGGAGCCGGCGGCTGTTTGTAGAACGCGTTCGCTTCTCTAGCCGTCCGGTTTTATCTTTTTCTCTGGTCTTGCTTTTTTCATCTGAGAGTTGTTCAGCTTCTATGGTAGATGGCGCGGGAGCATTTGCTTCTCGCGTCATGTCAGCAGTGTCGTTTCGACGACTTGCTGTGTGCGAAAAGCATTGAGTAGAGGCAGCTTCGAGTAAGCCCACCTGATGAGTCGTAACAACGACGAAACCGGTCGTGGCGCTCTCTAAACGCTGTCCTCGCTCATGCATTTCTGTTGCACCTGCCTGAGCTGACCTCTCTCCCCCCTGTGTTTTTTACACGTACTTACATTATTTTTTAATGTTATTTTTTCTTTTTTGGCTTTGTTGTTTCTCCAAACTTTAGAGTTTGACCAACTCTAAAGGTATTCATCATTTATTTTTGGCCATTTTTTTTGTGTTTTATTACGTATAGTCACTGCGGAGATGGTGCTTTTTTCCCGTTCGGGAGCCGGCGGCTGTTTGTAGAACGCGTTCGCTTCTCTAGCCGTCCGGTTTTATCTTTTCTCTGGTCTTGCTTTTTTCATCTGAGAGTTGTTCAGCTTCTATGGTAGATGGCTTGGGAGCATTTGCTTCTCGCGTCATGTCAGCAGTGTCGTTTCGACGACTTGCTGTGTGCGAAAAGCATTGAGTAGAGGCAGCTTCGAGTAAGCCCACCTGATGAGTCGTAACAACGACGAAACCGGTCGTGGCGCTCTCGAAGCGCTGTCCTCGCTCATGCATTTCTGTTGCACCTGCCTGAGCTGAACTCTCTCCCCCCTGTGTTTTTTACACGTACTTACATTATTTTTTAATGTTATTTTTTTCTTTTTGGCTTTGTTGTTTCTCCAAACTTTAGAGTCTGACCAACTCTAAAGGTATTCATCATTTATTTTTTGGCCATTTTTGTGTGTTTTATATATATATATATATATAATATATATATATATATATATATATATATATATATATATATATATATATATATATATATATATATATATATATATATATATATATATATATATATACAATTTCAACGAGTGGTATTTTCTCACTCAGGGGACCATGAAACGTGCTCATTTGATAAAATTTCCCGAAAAATCCAACATCGCACCCTCTGCAATAAGTAGATTCCTGGAATCTACTGAAAAACAATGAGGGTTTCCAATACACTTTATGTATTGGTGAAGCGTGCCACGCTATAATTGTAAAGTTGTTGTTGTTTAATACTATTAATTTGGGATTTAGTGTTGAAGGGCATGCGCCATATGTCACCCCTGGTCCCCGCAAAACAGAAAGAGGTTGATCCAGTTCCAAAGGAAATGGTCTATCCTCCAAAAATCTCCCTCATTCAGGGTCGATAGACCGCTTTGAGATACGTTTGAAGATGTCTAGTTGTTTAAATTTTTGTCAACTGGAGAGAGGGGGAGGAGGCCTAAAGTCATAACTTTTAAAGTCTTACGCATAACTTCGCCCAAATTATTATTTCGATTTGTCTTTTGCGCTGAAAGGCTGCTTTGTAAAAGGGGTTTCGGATAATGTGTATAGAAGTCCATCGACTATATCGAGGGCGGCATCTTTCAAGAGGCTTGCTGATTTCGGGGTGTCTCTGGGGGGCCCTAAGGAAGGAGGGTCCACCTGACTCTTCAAAGAGGGAAAAATGACTTTTTGAAAATGGGTCGAATTCGATCTTTGAAAGCTATTATAGAATCCCACCAAAAAAACAGGTCTGCTCGTAAATCTTTGATCCCCATTTAAAATTACATTGGCGGTGCCCCTGAAGGAGCGGGGGGACGTTTTGAGAGCCACACAGCTTGTCAGCGATTAAAAGCCCACCAAAAAGACAGGTCTGGTCGCAAGTCTGTTTTCTCCTTTAAAATAAGTGGGTGGGTCCCAGAAGAGCAGAGGTGACGAGTAATGATGTAGACGATTTGGATTGTGTCATCTTATTCTACTCTTTGAGGGCTTTCGATCGATGTATGACAGCCATACCTTGCTATTTGACTTTTATTACGTGGGGCCCAAAGACCCCCAAATTTTGGAATCTAAGTAGGGGCCTTAATTTTTCACTTTTAGGTATTATGTGGCACATCATCGAAAGGTCTTCATCTCTTCTTTTAGATGTTTTTTAGTTTTTTTGAAAAATATTGAATAGTGTGGTCACTGTGGCCGATTGAAAATTTCCCCCAAAGGGCCCAAACCCCAAAAATTGGGGTTTCTGGAACAATTGTTCTGGACCAAAAATGTCGGCAATGAGTGCTCTTTCAGGATCTGAACTTATTTTTGTACCTTTTATAGGCTTTTTCCCGTCAAAAATGGAAAAATGTGTTTCGAACCCCCCCCCCCCCCCCACACCCCCCGGGGGGCCTCGGAGGGCTTTGAAAAAAGTTTCATTGAATCTTGTGGGGTCTATACCCTATCTGACTTTTTGTTTCAGCTCTCTGCTCCCAGCCGTTTTCGAGAAAAGTACCTACACGGGTGGTCTGGGACACCCGTGTAGCGTGAGGTGTTTGAAATGGAAGTGATTTTCTGAGTTAATGAGAAATTTTAAACGTTTGAATAAGCGCATCATTATTTTCATTGAATTGTACGTTAAAATCAACGCTCCATTTTGTTGCAGCAAGCGTATGCAACAGATCCATTCAGCGAAAGGGTTGAAGCAGCACCCTTCTTTATGTAAAGAGAGTTCGAACGAAGGCTAAACCTACACTTTTCCGCTTTGAATGATTCACTTACATTCGTACAATTCTCGTAAAGAAAAAAAAAAGGAAGAAAGAGGACCGCATACGCGCGAGTAATGTTTTGTTGACGGAAACCGCTGAATTTTTAGGCGCGAGGAAGATCAATGGAGAGACTGTCATGTTGACAGATGGATTTTTCCCACCACCAGACTCGCCCATTCAGGTGCGACGCGTTAAGAAGACTCTTACGATATGTCTGAAGGCTTTGAAGACAAGCAAGAGACGTTGAAGAAGAAGGAGAAGATAAAAAAAAGGCTGACACAGAGGATTTCCGGAATTTTCTGAAAAGCCTTTTGCTTTTCACCTGTTGCGAACATATCCCCCGCCGTGCGCCGCCACACAGTGCAGCGAGTCAGTGGGAGAGGACGGAAATTCAGATTAATTTGTTTGCCAAGAAGAAAATTTGTACAAGCAACGAAAAACTGCTCCGCTTGCCAAAATTCAGACTTGTGTGTCAAGTTTCACATTAAAAAAATAGGTAAATAAAAATTATTTTAAATTAATAAACTATAAAAAATAATTAAATAAACAAACAAAAAATCAATAAGAACTAAATGAATAAAATTTTTACAAATGATTGTATTCAAATTGAAAATTAAATCAAATTAAATAAGATAAGATAATTTAGAATGTCAGTTGATGGTTTGGCAATCCTCATTAGTAAAACAAATAAGGTAGATGTCCCAATTACCGCCCCCCTTAAGAGAAAATTGCCGTAAAATGCCTGTAAAAATGTTAATTTTTATCAAATCTATGATCGGTTTTCACTAGGGCCTCTATCTTGTTTTATGAAAAAAATATAAGGTTGGCGTAATCAATCAGGAAAAAAAAATATTAATAAAACTCGAAAAAATGACCCATGTCCCAATTACCGCCACACCAAAAGTGGCTTTGTCCCAATTATTGTCATATCAGGTGCCCTAATTATAGCCACACATATTTGCGCTGGCTTTTCATTCAAATCATCATGTTTATTGTCAGGAAATAATGACATTATAATAATTTAAAAAGCAGAAAGTAAAGAGAACAGATTTTTAATAAGTAACTGCTGAGAGAAATCGGCAAAAACAGGTAATACGGGGGCAGGTGTCCTGTGTCAACTTCTATGATTTTTTAAGGGCACAACGCTGCTACATATCAACTTCAAACTTTTTTCACCAGTTCAGCCAACCTATGAAAAACACTTATCCCATATACGCTTAAATTTGTCTGCTAAAGTAGGCTTATTTTAAAGAATAAATGAAAAGGGGGGCGGTAATTGGGACAGGGGCGGTAATTGGGACATCTATACCTTGGTAACAGCACCTAAAAACGGCTCTAATTAAAAACAGGCGGTCTCAAATCTAGTCTCCTCGGCCAGGATGCATGACGATTTTAAATGCGTCCATCTTTCTTAATACGCAACCAACGAGCAATAGAAATAGATAGGATTTATGGGACGTGATTATGAAACTTCAAGGAGGCAGCCATAATAGAAATCTCTCACGGACATTTTACACAGGCTCGGTTTGAATGCTTTATTCCATCTTTTACATAGGTTTAAATGAACTTAAAAAAATGTTGCAAAATTGCACGCTTCGCTACTGATTGGTTTTATTGTAAACCTGCTTACAAGAATCACCGTGTATAGTTTGTTTTTTGACTGACAAATTATTCAAATTTGTATTTTTACATTCTCACTAACTTAGTTAACTTAGTTAGACATAGAGAAAGTATTGCAATGGCGCAGAGATTTTCAAGGTATTTTGTTTTGATATTTGGCTCACTACGACTAAGTAAATCATGATAATTACAAAATAATTGGCTCTTATCATGCTTAATACTATACTAAAGAATATTCATCCATGAAGTATCAATATTATTCAACCATTTGTGGCTTGGAGTTGTAAATGCACTAACTTTCAGTGGCGTCTGTCTGTCCGTAGCCAAAATGTGAAACCCAGCATGACTTTTGAATAATTGATCCGTACGCATCCAAATTTGGCAGAGATGTTGCTTTTGACATTCCTCAGAAGGATTTTCGTTTGTTTTTGTTTTTGTTTTTTTTTTTTTTTAAATTTCAATTTTTAGGTTAGTTATGGATGGAAAATGGTTTCCATTAAAATTAATAGGAAAATGGGTTAAAAAAAGGAAAAATTGAAATATTTCAAAAATGGATCTTCTTTGTATCTGGATAAAAATATCAAGGGTGGTCTGGGGGTCTCCCTCAGGATATTAAAGGGGGTCTGGGGGTCTCCCCCCAGAATATTAAAAGGAGGTCTGGGGTCTCCCCCAGGATATTGTAGGGGGGTCTGGGGGTCTTCTCCAGAATATTGAAGGGAGGTTTGGGGTTCTCCCACGGATTAAATTTGATGTGAGAAAGTGTTCGTAGGGTGTTCCCTACAGTTTATTAGGTGCTGTCGCGTAGCAAAGCACCTTATGCTATCGTCGCTGTCCAGTGTCCATATGTATGTATGTATGTATGTATGTGACGCTTGACGCTCTCAGTTTGTTCACGCGAAAAGTGGTAGTAAATATTAATCGATTTTTTAGGTATATATTCCAAGGCCGATCCTTCCTTGTGACTCGCTCCACTGTGCGGCGCTTACGCTTGGCCGCGTGAAGTAGGAGGGCGTGTGACCGCGTGGGGGGGGACCTCCAATGAATGACTGTGCTTCAAAATTTCCAGCGGGGGAAGAGGGTACAAATAGGCGTCACGTTTTCCTCTTTAATTATGATTGTTGTTGTTTTCCGGTTGTCGTTTCTCACTCTTCACTCTCCGCACAACACACAGTGGACCGGAATATTGGACTCCTTGGACATATAATGAGGCTCTTGCAAACTTTTGCTGAAATAAATAGTCCAATCTGATGTAAAAACCATCAAAAATCACGAAAATCACTCTTAGAAAGTCTAAAATTCATTAATAAACTCACAAAACTGCTATAATGTCAAGTTCTTAATGGCGAATCAACGCAGGTATCATGGGAGATTCCTGTCTATCATGTCACTTTCTCTACAGAAACACAGAGATATGTGTCAATTTAGATAGGAATCTCCCATGATACCTGCGTCTCTCCGCCATTAAGTCCGATTCTGAGAGTGAATTTCGTGATTTTTTTTTGCACTCATCGTCTTGTTTACTGGTTTCCATGCAAGAATCAACTCTTTAATCCCTTAAAGAAAAAGTTTGCAAGAGCTCCATTGAGATCATTACCATCATTGAGTGCAACTTGTATCCTGAGGGTATGGTAATAACCAATATAGAAGACATTTCAGGAAGAAGGGTTCGTAAAGCAATGGGTTTGCTCCTCTCGCGAATTTTTCATTGTGAGCAAATGGCGGTGTCTAGCTGAAGAGCATACCTGTTGTTTTATGGACCACTCCTACCGGAAATCTCCTTTTATAATTTTACGAAAAAAAATCAAGATTATGCGTAGTAATGATGGGTCTGTTTGCAAACTTTTGCTGCAGCTTTATGCAGGGTCGACTCTCCATAGCCGTAGCCAGGATACTGTCTTTCTCTCTCTCACTCTCTCTCACTCTCTCTCTCTCTCTCTCTCTCTCTCTCTCTCTCTCTCTCTCTCTCTCTCTCTCTCTCTCTTCTCTCTTCTCTCTCTCTCTCATCTCACTCTCTCTCTCTCTCTCTCTCTCTCTCTCTCTCTCTCTCTCTCTCTCTCTCTCTCTCTCTCTCTCTCTCTCTCTTCCTCTCTCCTATATCTATCCTTTTCTAACACGTGTGTTCAAATGGACTGTAAGAGAGAGAAAGAAAAAATCCTGGCTACGGAATTTTCATGTAAAATCGGAAAAAAATCACATCGAAAAGTCTCAAAATCCACTCATAATCTAACAAATGGTGTTTTGAGAAAAGCCAAAGATGGCGGTTGAATGAACGAATCAACGGTTGCCTCTGGAACGAATCAGCTCTGCGTGCATGCACACCACGAACACCAAAAGATACCCGACGACAGCACTTTGGTAATGGTTTTGTTGGTTAGAATGTAAACGAAGGACTCCCTTCCTCACAGTACCTATATATTTTGTGTCATTCTGTGCGTTTTTGCCGGGTAAAGTTTACTTTCCCGTCATTGTTTGTGATTACTGGTGAATACATCACGTTTTGAAAGAATTCTAAAAAGGAAACGAAGCCAATTAAGTAAATACTTTGTCGAATTCTGTCGTCGGCCAACTTTGCTGAGTGGATTTTTAGACTTGTTGACGCTTTTAGTGTGATTTTAACGCGAGTTTACACAAGAATCAACCCTCCATGGCGCTACAGCAAAAAATTGCCACAGAAACATTGGCAAGATGCACGGAAAAAAAAGAATGGTGTAATTTACCATTCGCATAGGTGACTTTGGCCCCTACCAGAGTTAAGATAAACTTGACCAGAGTTATGGAACATTTGACCAAGGTATCAAGTGAAATTGACCTGATTCCTGGTCAAATGTTCCATAACTCTGGTAGGGACCAAAATCAGCTATGCGAATAGTAAATTACACCACTCTTTTTTCCCGTGTGATAACTTATAAAAATGCTTGAAATCGTTCGTGGAACAGTTTAGAACGAGTCAAATAACAAATGATTTTGTGCAAAAAGCTATCAACAACGAAATGTCATTTACAACCACACCCCCCAAAATGGCATTTTTCATGTCTGGAAAAATCTTTGTGTCGATCCAACCGAGATTCAGTGTGCGCTGGTAATTTCTCCTCGGATGAGACTGTGAAAAGACAGGGAGAGTCGAGAGAGAGAGAGAGAGTACCTTGTGCGACGCGGCGCGGCGTTATGTATCAAACACGCCAAACACGGAAACGTTTCCGATCTCATAATTCATGGAGCGTTCCTACTTGCAATTACTCAGCTCCAACAGATTTGCACAGCTTAATTGGCTATTACGTCTTGTTTGAACTAAATAGGTGCGATGACAAGTCTGTTGCTGTTGTTGGTTTCTATTTCTTTATTGTTATTTTGCGGAGCTGTTGCGTTCTGCCCATGCCTTCTAATTATTATCAACGAGCCATAGCAAAAGAATATGCTGATCTGATACGTGTTAAAAGTCCTGCCCCAAAGTGTGATAGCATAGATATAGTCTTATTCTAGTTTGTTTGCCTCATTTTTTTAACCATAAATGGATAAAGGAGCTCTTGCAAACTTTTGCTTCGTACAAATTAACAGATGAATTTGACGTAAAAACCAGCAAAGTCTAAAATTCAGTAATAAACTCACAGTCAGCTGTAACGGTCCCCCCTCCCATAACTTTCCTTTTTTGAGTCTTCTTGGAAACATGGATGATGCCAGTAGATTTCTCTATCTTTCGGGTGCATTTTCAACAAGTTTCAAGAAAATCCTTCGAGCCAATCGCAGAAATTATAATTTTTACCCTATTTTATGGGTTGAACTCCCATTAACGACCCTCAAATTCAGTTGATGGGAAATATAAGAGAGACCCTGTATCTATCTTAAAGAACTATCCTTGCCAAATTTGGATGCATAGGGACTATGAAGTTTTGATGTGCCACAGACAGACAGACAGACATTTTTTTGGAACATGATTTTTAAATTCAGGCCGTTCAAGGGAACTTGAAATGCCAAGAAATAGGAAGACCGCCCCAACTTCCAATTGTTTTCACAATGACAGTTCTTCCTCTTTTTTAAGGGGGTGGGGGGCAATAAATTAAAAAAAATTGATCCTGGGTCGGTTCAGCCCAATGAGCTATAACTTTAGAGTGGCAGCGGATTGGTCCACCTTGTGCCACACAGGGTAGAAGGAATCCCGGGAAAAGCGGAATTTGGACGGCAGATTCCAAGGTTTGAGGTTAAATTTTGTAGGTCGTTCGGAATTTGGCGGGAATTTGGACGGCAGATTCCAAGGTTTGAGGTTAAATTTCGTAGGTCGTTTCCGGCGATGCCCGAGTTTGTTTACGAAACGACCGGAAACAACCTACAAAACTTAACCTCAAAATCGATTTTTACGGCAAGATGGCGGCGCCCTAGGCGACAACAGTGAATCAGCGGAACGTTCCTTGATGTGCCACTCTAAAGTTATAGCTCATTGGTTCAGCCCCCTTGCTTGCTGGACTCACAAGGGTTAGAGCGTTCTAGAACTCAGACTATTAACCTAAAGATCGGCCTTTAAATTAAAGCTTATGGGTTTTGATATCGACAATTCATCGTGAAACTTGCTTGCCTCCAAGGAATTACATGCTATCAATACCACCAAATGTCATCCGTGATTTATCCCGACTAAACCTTAAAGCATACTCAATTATTTCGGGATAACGGGAGGGATTCGTCTGGTCAACATTATTCAATCATCCGTGCGTGCGTGGGGGAGTAATTTCCTTGACACACTGAGCAATAACAGTAATAACTGGATCGGCTCACAAAATCCGCCCTCTCCGGCGAATGATTTTTGATTTTGATTGAGAGGATTTTCTCAAGTGGAAAATCGTATATTGATGAAGCGTTGAAACCGGTAGGTTCTGGGATACTAATCCGATTAAAGCAGTTAACAGATATGATATAGATGAATCCTCTGATTCCACTCGGCTATTGTTGCATCACGTTTCTGGCCATCAGAACGAATTTTAGAAGCATCGAAATTTATCCCTTACCCCCACAGCACAGCTGTAGCCAGAGACTTGTCTTTCTCTCTTTCATAGTTTTAGCCCATTTGACTGCATGCTCCTTAGAAAAGGACAGGAACAGAGGCCGAAGTCACATGGTAGCCTCTAATGCTGTCCTTTTCTAACACATGCGTTCAAACGAGGAAAGAGAGAGGAAGACAACACAGCTGTATCCAGGAACTTGTCTTTCTCTCTTGTAGTCCATTTGACTGCATGCTCCTTAGAAAAGGACAGGAACAGAGGCCAAAGTCACATGGTAGCCTCTATTGCTGTCCTTTTCCAACACATGCGTTCAAACGAGGAAAGAGAGAGGAAGAAAAATTCCTGGCTACGGGTAAACCTCGCAATATTGTGTCGATGTGTCTGTAACTGAGGGTCGAATTTAAACATGTTCCTCGAATCTTCGTGGAAACCTGCTTGACTCAAAAAGTGTCATTTGAATTTCATAGAGGATGCAAAAATACTGAGGATCAACTGACGGAAGATTTGGAGGAGAATTTCTTGGGTGATAATTCTTTTTCCATGGAATTACATGGGAAATCTTATGGAATCCCATGAACGGCCCCGAAAGAGCCTCGCCAAAAAAGGGCCAAATTTGGACCCTTATTTTCGCCCCCCGAAATCCTGGACCAAATATGGCTTAAATTACTCCCTAAGGTGACCTGATACTCGTGTTAAAATGTCAGCTTGAGTAATGAGTATACGCACAGTTTCCGAGATATGGGGGCGCAAAGTTCCCCATTGAAAGCATTGCATTTCAATGGGGAACTTTGCCCCCCCCCCATATCTCGGAAACCGTGCGTATACTCAAGCTGAAATTTTAACACGAGTATCAGGTCACCTTAGGGAGTAATTTAAGCCATATTTGGTCCAGGATTTCGCGGGGCGAAAAAAAGGGTCCAAATTTGGCGAGGCTCTTTTATGAAATTTTATGGAAAAATAATAATGGCCCACGGAATTTCGGTCATGGGAATTCATGGAACACTTTTACCAGGGCTCGGTCTCTTACGAGCGTATCACCGCCATGACACTCAATCATCCTAACCTTGGTATCGAAGCTTGCTCGAGGTATAACACTAGTGGGATGGTGTCGATGAGCCCATTTCCTCAAATGTTATGCCCATAAGAAACTGTGAGTGAGACATGCACGAAACATAGGACTTTCTTCAATATATCTGTGACTGTAAATTAATGCATAATGTCTCGAAAACGTTGTTGAACCGTTACTGTACTTTGAGGTCAGTGTAATCAGATGATGTAAGTGAAATCTGAGAAAACTTGTTTTCTAGCATGAGTTTGAAATTTGAATATTTGGATCCAATTTCTTACGGGAAACCCGCGTAAAAGCAAGTGCACATTTGGTAGGACCCAATTAATTATTTTCGTGATGTCGCGCTAAATCTTTCTATTTGCACTCAATAGCCTTTGAACGCATGTAAAATGGACACATTTCTTTTAATTAAACAAACCTACTAGTATGCCGACGTTGCCATTTAATCTAGACTTTTTAATTCCCTTAAAAATAATCTGATAGATAAAATTGCTTGGTATTTTCAGGAACTAGGCTCAATATAGAGAAGAAAAGTTTCTGGGAGTTTCAAGAAATTTTTTGCACTAGGTCTAATTTTATATTATTATTAGAGTCAAGTGAAAATGGCAACGCCTAAAATCTAGTATAGAACCCTTTAGTATAAATGAGTCTAAATGTCTTTCCCGCATCATAATGTCGAGAACAGGCGAATCGGCAAACCGACAACCACCAAGTAAGGCCGCGCTCGCGATGAGGAATTATCCGCATGAGGCGGAGCACAGAGCTCGCGCCTTCAATTTCTAATGTAGGCAAAATCAACTCCGATAAGTACGAATAGTTATCTTCCGAAAGTACCCCGCAGTAAACGAGCTCCTCATTCTAGTTGGAACGTATCTCTGTCAGTTGCGTTGCGCGCAATGAGATTGTTCACTCTGCAGCAACGACATCGATTCGCTTTCATGAGTTTAAATGGACAAAAAGGCAACGTTGCCTGACTGCACTCAATTAATAGCAGCTTGTGAACATAGATCTTTCACTGTTTAATAAATGCGAAAGTATCGATCACAGTGGCTTCAATTTCCGTGGCTTTTTTGAGGGTTAATGTTACCTTCTCTATGCCTGTTTGAGCGAGTGCGGGGGCCTATATTCGCTATTGACTCCATATCAATCTTCGACCAACAATTGAAATATAGGGACAAGTTTGATATTTTTTTTGTAGCGACCCCGAAAAAAATTAAGTTGCCATCCTATTTCAACATTGGCAATCAAGATATTACGTGGTCTCTAGTCTATATGTTACGCCTCGTCCGCGCAGTTGACCATGCCACGGAATGGTCAGAGCTGTTGCCTCGATCGCAGAATGGATGCAAAATTGACCATTCCGTAAAATGGGGCATGTGAAAACTTTCCATTCCGTGAAATGGGGTAGGGCTACTTTAGTTTACAAGTGCGACATAATCTCCGCTAGGGAATTTGAAACATTCAATCAGTTTTGAGTGAGACAAGCAATAAAGAGACAAAAAAAATAATGAAGAAAAATAATAAAAATAATATAATAGAAAAATATTTATTGCTGGATTGTGGCATGCGAGCTAAATATTCTCAACGAGCTCGGAGACCGTGTGCCGGTGCAGGTATGCATTTACGTTTTCATCCAAGAGTTAGGACGAGGAAAAAATGTGTCAATGTTTGTAAAGACAACCCGAAACTATCCGTAAATTGGGAGGTGGGTGGGTAAATACGAAGGTCAACTGAGCAGTGTCACTGGCCTCACAGCTGTGGTCCGTCAGTTTTGCCGAGTCCCCGGCTACCTACTAGGTACGCCATCTTTCTTCTACGCGGTTTTCATTTGTTGTTTTTATCCTTTCGAGTTTTTTAACGGTCAATAATATTTAAGTATTTATTTATTCGCATCGTGATTTTACCGGTTTTGTATCGCTATTAGTGTTTTTTTTTTATTCATTCGAGTTTTTTTAACAGTTTTTTAACATTAATCTTTAAGTATTTAATTAATCGCATCGTGATTTTACCGGTTTCGTGTCGCCATTAGTGTTTTTTTTTTTTTTTTTTTTTTTTTTTTTGTTTTTTTTTTATTCATTCGAGTTTTTTTAACATTAACCTTTAAGTATTTATTTACTCGCATCGTTATTTTATTATCGGTTTTGTGTTGCCATTGGCGTTTTTTAAATGTTATTATTTTTTTCGGTTTGCCTCCCCCCCTTTTTTTTATTTTTCTTCGGTTTTTGTTTTTTTTTTGTTTTTTTATCTCTTTATCTCTTTATCTCTTGTTTCACCCAAAACTGATTGCATGTAAAATGCCATAGTGGAGACAATAACACATTTGTCAACTAAAGTAGCCCTACTCCATTTCACGGAATGGACATAGTTTTCACATGCCCCATTTCACGGAATGGTCAATTTTGCATCCATTCCGCGATCAGGACAACGGCTCTGACCATTCCGCGGAATGGTCAACTGCGCGATCGGGGCGTAACATATATATTATCTGGTAACCCTTCCCTTCCCCGCCCATCTTTCGTTTGATATACCTTGTGAAAATATCACTTATTTGAAGACTCTCTCCATTTTTTTAACGCACCATATTTTACCTTAGATTTGAATGGAGGAAATATTGATACATCGCAACTCCTAACGAGCTATAACTATGGAAAGGCGACGCTATGTTATAAATCCCATCCCAAAGTGAAAGGGAGCGTGGATGGGAGTCTTTTGTTTGCCTTTTATTTGTGCACAGTGGTAAGGGGATGGGCTGCGCGGAGCGTGCTGTCCCCAGTTTGAGTTACGCACGTATCTTAATATTTTTTTTAAATATATTTTTTTCCTAGCTTACCAATGCTTTGATGGTAACAATTAATATTGCACCTCGATTAAAATCTAGGTAGAAAATTTAAGTTTTTCGCTAAAAAATTAGGTTCATCGGGGTAAGCTAATCATCTGCAAGCTGCTTCGCCGCATCTCTGGCTTCATGGATATTCTGAGACTTGAACTGAACGATTGCAATTAATATTTAAAAAGCTAAATATCAAAAATATTGGTACCAAAACTACAGTCCTAACGCGGCGCGCTTTGCCGCGATATATAGAGTGCATTGGCGACCCCTGCTTGTTTTTAATTTTATTTACTTGATTCTTTCGCTATATTTTTTGGTCATAATCTCTATTTTCAGATCAGTAAGATGAGGCACAAGAATAAAATTGTAACTTATTCATGTCTATTTTTTCAACAACAACAAAAATTGTACAATATGGCAAAGCACGGTGAACTCTGAGTATCAACGTTCAACGTGCACTTAACTGTATGTTGCCGCGGAAAAATTCGGGAGTCGAGAAGGTTGAAGAGGTAGCGCGGGAGTGGTTTGGAGGGGGGCAATGGGGGCATAAATCCCGGAAAAAAGAACCACAAAGCAACTGCGACTCAGTATCGTAGTGTTCGATTTGACAATACGTTGCAGTTGGTCCTTTTATACTTATTGAAAATATCGAACTATCAGGTGTTCGGTGAACACCCTCGCATTCGACCTTTTACATACGTTTAAATGGACACAATACAAAGCTGCCAAAGTGCACCAACTCTGCGACTGGGACTGCATACTTACCAGTTACCATATTTGGTGCCTGGCGGTGATGTTTATTTATTTATTTATTTTAATACATAAGCGCCACAGGCTATAGTATGGGCCAAGGAAATGAAAGTTTTAAATATAAATAACAAGGAGATCAATTAATAATCAATCAATAGTCAAGGAAGAAATTCTGCCAGGTTGTGCAGAATGCTCTATCTAATAGGTATAATTTAAGATTAACAAAGAAACAGTCAAAATCAGAATTTTTGAAAAGCTGCCTTACTACTATAGGGAGAGCATGAAACAACCTGACAGCAGAATACTTTACATTTTGCTCCGAGGCCTTAAACACTAAAATAGGGTTCTTAATATACGTTAATGTCTGTGTGAATGAGCAATGTCTGAGGGCTTAAGTAACTTATTCTCTAAAGCAAATCTTATCACTTCTAAAATGTATAATGATGGAAGAGTTAATACTCCATTTTTCCTAAAAAGATCCCTGCAAGAAAAATTGTTGTGCTTGTTGGCAATTATTCTCAATATTTTCTTTTGCTCTGTAAATAATTGATCAGAGCAATGTCTAAGGCCCCACTGAACTAAGCCAAACCTCAAGTGAGACAAAATATGGGCATGATAAAACATTAACCCTTTCCGTCACAGTGTCCATTATAATGGACGACCATTTTACATGGATCTTTATGCAAATTCGGAAAAATTGACTCACACATGAAATCTAGAGTCCCTATATACTATGAGAGTTGCGCCATTGCTGAATCCATTTCTGATTGGCTCTCAGATTTAGGCTGTCAAGAAAGCTCCAAGAGGCAAATGCAAATGGCGGAGGGTTTGTTTACTTTTCGGGAACTCGCTATCATTACACATTTGAAGTAACAGTGACCACAGTAATTTTTGTGAATTTTTCCTCTGCTTGAATGTTATCATGGAGAACATTATTTCTTTCAATAACGACCGTTACTGTCGAGAATCTGAACCTATCCTTTAAGAGATAGCGAAATAGTGGCAACAGCGCAGAGGCAAATGGCCATCCGCCATTTGCAATTTGTCTCTTGGGGGCTTCATTGGTCCGCTTCTTCTTCTTCATTTTGGGATTCTTGTCGCAACTCTCATAGTATATAGGGACTCTAATGAAATCATATGAGAAAAGGTCGTTCAATTTTAATGATATAGGTTTCAGATTACAGTGACACTTCTTTCATATTTCATGACAGAGAGGGTTTTAACCCTTTGCCTGCTGAGTTAGGAATGCAGGTACTACCAGGGTGTGAATGGAAAACCGTGCAAATTTACGAATTATTACGTTTTTTGTTTAATTTTTTGTTTATTTTTTTATTTTTTATTTTTTTTTTAAATTTTTTTTTAAGAGTTTTGAGGAATCCAGTCACGATTGCGAGTATACTCGTCCGCAGCTCTAAGAGAAGAGGTTTCTCCGCCGCGAGTATACTCGTCCGTAGCAGTTAAAGCTTTTAAAAGAAACAGATCGAGCCAAGTTTCTGAGCATCCACTTTGTCCCGAAAATCCTTCTTTTTCACCATTTGTGTGACCCTCGCCGCAATCCACACTCGGCGAATAGATGAATGGACGGGCGGACATGGACACTGGAAACCGGAGCTTAAAAGGAGGTGTAAGGGGGGGGGTGTCTGTGGAGGGGTTTAAGGGGGGGGCGTCGCGTCATCGTGTAACGGAACCGCTTGCGGAATGTCGGCAAAAAACGAGCAAGTGAGCAACGAGAGAGCTGCGAGAGGCCTTATTCTCTCCTGCCATGCCGCGGCCGCGAAGTGATATAATGGAGCCATTTAATAGAGGTCGAACAATAAAATTGGAGAAGGGTGCACGCGGCCAGAGAACGAGAGTTGAGAAAGGGGGGTGGGAAGTTGAAGGGGGGGGGGGGGGGGGTGGTATGTGGGGGGGGGGGGGGGCAGACGATGAACAATACTGACTCTGTGGTGCAGTAGCTGGGCTCTAACGGAGATGGTTGTGGGCCGTGGGCCGTGGGCCTTGGGCCTTGGGGGCGGGAGAGTGGAAGGGGTCGTTGTGCTGCTGTGCAATACGAAGCGATGGTTTGCAGTGTTGCCAGATAAAAGGGTTTCCTCCATATGTTTCCTAGAGTCCCTATCAGGGCTGCCGTTTTGCGTATAATCAATGCTATTTTTCTATTCATCGATGATTCCACCGGTTGAGAAAAGATTACACAGTTCAGTTCAGTTCATGACTGTAATGCACGAAAATACTCTGATCTGTAATCTTTCCTTAATCGGTGGAAAACTCCGTTGATTAATTAAAGTATCCGCAAGTTTTTTAAAGTCACCGACGACTCCACCGGTTGAGAAAAGATTACAGATGCGAGTATTTTAGTTTATTACAGTCATGCTCTGAACTGCATTGTGTAATCTTTTCTCAACCGGTGATGGAATCATCGGTGAATTGAAAAATAGCATTGATTATACGCAAAACGGCAGCCCTGATCCCTATATACTATGAGAGTTGCGCGAATGTTGAATCCATTTCTGATTGGCTCTCAGATTTAGGCTGTCAAGAAAGCCCCAAGAGGCAAATGCATATGGCGGAGGGTTTGTTTGCTTTTCGCGTACTACAAATAGCTTTCATTACACATTTGAAGTAACAGTGACCGCAGTAGTTATTGTTAATTTTTCAACTGCTTGAATGTTATTCTGGAGAACATTATCTCTTTCAATAACGACCGTTATTATTGTCGAGAATCTGAACCTAACCAATTAGAGATAGCGAAATAGCGGCAACAGCGCAGAGGCATATGGCCATCCGACATTTGCAATTTGCCTCTTGGGGGCTCCATCAGGCTCCAGTGATCCGCTTCTTCTTCTTATTTTTGAGAGTTTTGGCGTAACTCTCATAGTATGTAGGGACTCCAATGTTTCCTATAGACGGTTTTAGTGCGAAGTCAACGGTTAGCCAACAACCACAACAATGCACTCATCGGTCGGAATCGGTTAAGGTAAAAGTCGTGTAGCGTTCCAAACTATCTCACTCACTATCCCGCGTGACCCCCATGTATATCCATCTCTTTCTAGTTTCGAAATTCGTATACAGGGCCTTGTTTTGCGAAAAATTGTTTTCAAAATCGCTTTAAAATGCCTCGAAGAATGCATTTCAGCCAAACAAATTCACGAAATATGTATCTGTATACGATTTCTGAAATTAGAGTGAGATGGCAGCACGTGGGGGTCACATGAGAGCGAGAGAGACAAACAATGTAAAATGTAAAAAATACGGAAATCAATTTTTAATTTGGCAACACTGGTGGGTGTGAACAAAAACAATGAAATCCGTGTGACTGTGGTCGTGTCGCGGAGACGCGCTGTTGGTGGCCGTCGCACACCGACTGGATCGAGACGCGCGTGAAAATTCCCGGAGATAATGAAGGGGCTCTTGCTAAGTTTTGCTGTATGCGATTGAGCGGTGATTATTCTTGGGTAGACACCAACGACATTATATCATATAGACGGAGTGCATAACAAGATCCTTGAGGCAAACTAGCGGTACTTCGCATGTTCACCAAAAATAATCAGCCTGCTCAACGGTTGCATCAAAACTTAAATTGGTAATCTTCTTTAGGTATAATCTTTGGCAAAACTGGTGACAAACAAACCGACGCCATTTTGAGAGTGAATGAAAGCTGCATACTATTTCCAATTTTGTGAGTGATTTGAAGCTTTTTTTGATCTTATATCGTACTGTTGTCAAAATGATGGTCATTGAATAGTGTTTTATCCTTCTTCGATCTCGATTTTTACAAAGTAGTAAGTTTGGATTCAGAGGTTATGTTCGTTTGTTTGTCACCAGTTGAAGGTTCCTCCCCCAATTTCGAAAATAGACTCGCCCATCTGCCTACTGTAGTGTACGCTAAGTTTGCCTCACCCAGCTCAATGTTACGGTATAGGATGCACTCCGTCTATATGATATAATGTCTTTGGTAGACACCAGCGGAAATAGACGGCGCGAAGTCAACGGTTACCCAACAACTACAACAATAATGCGCTCATCGGTCGCAATCGGTTGTGATAAAACTCGCGTAGCGTTCCAAGAATTCCAAGAAACCAAGAATCCAAGAACGAAGAAGTCTGAACTTTCCATGTTCGGAAATACACATTTGTCAACCCACTGTGCGTTACGTCGTGGCATAGGATACTTGCGACCTATAAAATACCCGACTCCTTCCTCCCGTCCCGTCCATCGTCAAGTACCAATGAAAAGGGCAAGTTTTTAAATATCACTTTTTCCAAACCTTTTGGTAGTTAATTGAGAACGGCTAATATGCAATTGGATGCCGCCTGCTATACATAGAGCGTTTCATTGAGGACGTCACGATCAAAATTGGATAAAAAAAACTGTTCCATCCATCTCGCTCACTCTTGTGACGTTACCATGTTTAACTCTTTCATGCACGCATTTTGGGATTTGAGTTTTTTTTGAGATTCATTTAGACCGTTCGAAAGAAGACACTTTTTTAAGAACTTTGATGGGTCACACCAATTTTTGAAAAAAGTCCATTTAAATTCCATTGAATCACATGTTACATAAAATGGTACACATGTGTACCACTATCCAAGAAAGGGTTAAAATTGGATCCTTATTTTCGAATGCAAATCCATTAGTATATAAAAAACCCAGGTCTCTCAGGCTGTAACCCTTTCAGGCCTGGATTCCAGTCCATTGGATATTTGAATAACATGTAGTCTTATGGAAAACAAAAAAATACAACATGCGCATCAACCCTGGTAAAAAAAAAAACCTCAGGACCTCAGAGATGTCTGAGGGTAATTGGAACAAGAGGTCCTGAGGGCACCCACAGGATTTCTGAGGGCACCCTGAGGAATTTCTGAGGGCACCCTCAGGAATTTCTGTGGGCACCCACAGAAATCTTGAGGTCGCCCTCAAGATTTCTGAGGGTGCCCTCAGGACCTCATGTTCCAATTACCCTCAGACTTCTGAGGTCCTGAGGGAAGGCCATCAAGTATTTCTGTGTAACTAAAAAACTAAATTTAGGAGAGCTTTGTCGAGTTTTTTGTAGAAATTATTATTCCTATCACGAAGGCTATGTACTTTCCACCTTTTGTCAGGCCGGAGAAGTTGGAGTCCGAACAGGAACTTTGCCCGTGGTGGGGTTCGAACCCACGACCTCCCGCTTGATGGTCCAGCACTTTACCACTAGGCTACACTGCCCGCGATGACAGATGGGCGAGAATTTCTCATTATAATAATATTGCGGGTGTCCTCAGGATTCTCTGAGGGTGCCCTTAGGATTCTCTGAGGGCGCCCTCAGAAACTTTTGAGGCTATTTCCTTTAGATTTGAGGATGCCCTTGGAGCCCTTATTTTCAAATTACGCTCAGATTTTTTGAGGGCCAGGCCTAGATATTTTTTTTTTGCAGCAAAGGTTTTTATAATGGGACTAGGAAAAATTTCGTTTGTTGTAGAAAATTTTAATTTGTTTTAAACTTCTAATGCGTAAGGGCCCTGACTTTAGTACATGAATTACTTGTTCAGTGCAATAACATTAACCTCAAAAATTAATTATTAGATTTTTAACAACTATAGGTTTTAATTGATTTAAAAGGAAAATAATAAAAATATGTATAACTAATAAATATGAGAATTTCTCGCTCCATGCATTGGTTTAATCAGGAATTTGTTTCATCTTGGACTTTTAACCCTCTTTGTGCCAAAATGGATCCAATGAAAAAAATATTTTTTGGATTTTTTTCTGACCTTTAGGCCCTAAAGAACATGCTCAAGCAAAAACATTGAAAAAAACCCATAGATTTTTTTATTTATTTATTTATTTATTTATTTATTTATTAATTACTTAACCAGTGGTGGCTTTGTGCCATGTGTAGCAAAAATGTTTTACCTCCATTTGAATACATGGTAAGCAATCGATTGTTTTTCATGGAATCATATGATAGGGGATAAAAACAATGTTGCCGAAATGCACGAGTTACTATATTAAAAATAACCTCTAAAACATTTAAAATTCGAAAGTCTGAGTGCGAGTTTGTTGTCCTGTAAAAATGTTATTCCGGTCAGGGGCGCCATTTCAGTTTTTCCTTGGGGGGGGGGGGGAGGCCCTCCAAAAATTTGGATGACCTTTTTTTCTTTTTTTTTGCCGTGCATCTTCAAAAAAAAAAAAATCTTTTACTAGATTTTTCGGCCACATTGAAAATCCTTGTGGGGGGGGGGATTGCCTCCCTGCCATCCCCCAAATGGCGCCACTGGTTCCGGTCGTCTTAAAAATGATTAAAACTCACCCTCGAAGATTTCTGATCAGAATTTCCAAAGTTGTAAGGGCCCGTCAAAAGATTCGGGATGCTCTGTGGGCGCCCTCAAGCGTTCTGCGGTCACCCTCAAGGCGCTCTGTGGTCGCCCTCAAGCGCTCTGTGGTCGCCCTCAAGTGCTCTGTGGGTGCCCTCAAAGATTCTGTGGGCGCCCTCAAAGATTCTGTGGGCGCCCTCAACGATTCTGTGGGCGCCCTCAAAGATTCTGTGGGTACCCTCAGAAAACCTCAGAGGCCCTCAGAAATCCTGAGGGTGCCCTCAGGATTTTCTGAGGTTCTCTGAGGTTTTTTTTTACCAGGGAATTTAGATGAGATAAAATCGCTGAGATCAACAGTGTTAGTCAAAAATCCGTTCCTGGAAAAAAGGACTTTCAGGTCTGAAAGGGTTAATGCACCGTTGAATTCTATGAAATTTAATGTATCTATTCACTTCAGTGGCTCATTATTTTATATTTTAACGACAAATAAGAGGAAAAAAAACTTAAAACGAAACTATCTTTATCAAATTTGGAGTATTTTTTTTGGTATCGTCATTACTTTAAAAATTACTTAAAAAAATATACGCGAGTATCCGAAAAATTGGTGATGTATGATGAAAATTGATCTTGAAACATTTAGAAGGTTGTAATTAATTACTTAAAATACGTAAGGTTTAAAAAAATGAAATAAGCCTCTACGATGAAAAAAAGTTTGGGGTCTTTTTAGCCCGACTCCTTATTTTCCTTGGTACCATAAGTTGGACACAGTGGCGGTCCATGAAGGGGGTTGGCTTGAGGGCTCAATCCCTTCCTGTTTTTTAGAAACTAGGCTTATTAAAGATTGGGAGAATAAAGACGGAAATAAGGAAAAAAGAAAAAAATGGGGAAAATAGAGGAAAAAAGAGAGAAAGGGAGAGGGATAAAAATGAAAAATAAAGAAAAGAAAATTAAGGTAAAAAGAAAAACTGTGAAGGAACAAAAATTATAAATAAAATGGAAAAGACCTGTAAGTTCCCTCCTTCTACAATTTTCCTGAATCACTCCTTCAAAGAGCCAAAAAATAATGGGGCTCTTGCAAAATTTTACTACAGGGGATTGAAGAGATGATTCTGGCATAAAAACCTGTAAAAATGACGATGAGTACACAAAAAAATCACGAAATCCACACTCAGAATCGGGCTTAATGGCGGAGAGACGCAGGTAGCATGGGATTCCTATTTAAATTGAGACATATCTCTGTGATTCTGTAGAGAGAGTGACATATAGACAGGAATCTCCCACGATACCTGCGTTGTTCCGCCATTATGCGAACTTGCCGTTAGAGCAATTATGTGAGTTTATTACTGAATTGTATACTTTCTTAGTGCGATATTCGTGATTTTCACCTACTTACACATTCGAATGGACTATTCATTTGCTCACAGCAAAAGTTTGCAAGAGCCCCATTATTAAAAAAAAGTTCAGCAATTTTCGATGTTCCAAGCCCCCTCCCTGAACCATCACTTTTGACCCTCGGATCGCCACTGATTGGACGAATACCTAGGCCACTTCACCTGGGGCTTACAAGGGCTAACAATCTATGTAATTTTATCAAATTATACAGTATATTGGAATCAATATAGGTCATGCATTCTGCATGCTACTGCCATATTATTTGAAGGTCCGCAATGAAACAAGGCATTAGCGAGAAAATAACTGTCTGAATATTTTGGCAAATTCTCTTCTCCGATTTTATGATTTAAAATTTCCTAATGGCGTATAATATATATATACCACCATTCTTGAGCTAAGCAAGCAACGCAAAGTTGAAACAAATTAACCCGGAAACCTTTGAAAATTATATTTAATCAGTCAACTCGAATTTTCCGCTTCTGAGCGTAAATAAGGCTGCGTTGATTTCTAAGAAATCCTTCTCACCACTCCACTGATGATGAAGGGCGGGGGTGAATGGTGATGTTTGACTTCATTATTGAAATCTCTCAATTTTGATACCGAAACGGCGAACAAGGAGCAAGCGATCCCTTAGAAATAGGACGGAGATCAGTATCTTTACCCCTTCATTGAATGGATTATGCAAATAGCTCGGCGCGGGAGGGATCAGGTTCAGAAACCCGCAGCTGAAGCTAGGTACACAGCGAGCCGACGGAAGGTAAAGATGGATTCTTCGAAAAAAAAAATAATATAACAAGCAGGGAAGCTCCGATACATTGCATGTATTGGAAAAGCGTGCCTGTGAATTGTAAACATAAAAATCTGCGCATAAGTTGTTTCATTTGGTCTTCTGCTCTGCTGGGTTTTGCAGAAATAAGTTTTGCATAAAGGCTTACGCATACATGGTTTAAATATATTTATTATAATGTAGTTCATGGAGAAGATTTGTCAATTTATTGTATATTATTTAAGGTACAGGAAGTGCTGTTGGAGCTTTGATTAAGAAAATATGACAATGTATATGCATTTGAGACGTATATTTGAAAAAAATATTTTTGAGTCGTTGTTTTTGCAGTGACACATTACAATTGGTTCAGTGTTTTGTTCATTTGTGGATTACAGCTGTTTGAAATGCATCAGCAATTCTTAAGGAGACATTGTAGTATGTAACTAACATATAAATTGAATAAATAAATTTTAAAATATACATGAATGATTCAATAATAAAAATTTGGATGAAATCACTGATTATAGAGTATTTGAAGTTTAAATGATTCGATTCTGCGTTGAATGGAGTAAAAGATTCTTTTTATAATTTAATAAAATGAGAAAGAAAAGATAGGTAGGCCATGGTTTTGTTGGGGAATATGGTGATGAAAGGTAAAAGAAGGTAATTAATAAATGTCTACATATTGATAGAGACGAAATAGAGTCATTCCTTTCAATATCTGAATTTTTAGACACAGTATTGGCCGATTTGGATCTGAAAATTAAACAATTACAATTAATGTCAAAAAAGCAATTCCTGCTATGTTTTCATTAAAGGCTTTACTGTACAGAAAAACCTTATGGTGAAACTCAAGAAAAAATTTGGCTAAATCTACTTGGAAAAAATGCTATGATTAGCATCCAGTAAAAACATTCCAGACGTACATACAAATTTGAAGTATTAATAATTTATGCATCAACTTTGACAACTATAATTAGTGTAGCCCCCTACTTCATTGCGATGCGTCCCTTCAAGAAAACAGAGTTGCTTACCAGAGTTGCAGAGTTTCTAGCCTTTCATTCGATGACATTCTATCAATGAGAAGCAAAAAAAGTTACGCAATAAAAGCTTCCACCCCTCCCCTCTCCATACATGTGCTTATTTTACAAAATTGGCCGTATAGTGGTACCGAAAGTGGTACCTTTGATGATTATTTTTAAATTTTTGGATTCTCTCAAAGAGAGCAAGTATAGTCTGGACTCAGCGCATGAGATTTCAATTATTTTACTCATCGGACAGTGATTAAATAACAGAGGACCTGAATAGAATAAAAGAAGTCTACTATATTTTATATACAAAGTGAGCCAGAGCATCCGTTGCTGGCATTTTTCTCGAAAATTACTGAAACAAATGATTTGAAACAAAACAATCAGACAAAAAATTTGACTCCAAATTTTTCATTTCTGATATTTTCATAAGCTCCTGACAACCTCTTGGGGTGTATTCTGGGGGGTTCAAACACTTTTTTCAACTTTCTCGAAAAAACCCTCAATGCAGATGTAAAAATTCATTTATAATCTAAAAGTAGAGAAAAAATTCTTTTTATAAGTTTGAAAAATAGGCGAAACCGTAGGAATCTGAACAAAAAACTTCTGTGAAGAAAGCTGATTTTATAAGTTTTCAGATGGCGCAAACCGCGATGCCGAAAAACATTTCGTTCAAGAGTTATGACCGCGCAAAGTTTCAAATCTAGGCCAAAAATAGGGTTCCGACTTTCGATTCTACAAAAAAAATTTTTTGCTCCACCAATAATCGATGAAATTCATTGAAACTTGGTGGAAGCGGGTTTTTTGGGTCGCTGAATTTATTTTTTACATAAGTTTTTCAAAATTCTCAAATCATATAGGGCCGCCATAGTTTTTCGTTCAGATTCCTTCATTGCGCCTATTTTTCAAACTCAAAAAAAGGATTTTTGGAAACTTCAAAAGTAAAAAAAAATGCAAAAAAAAAGGGGCAAATATTTTTGAACTAAACACTGTAGAAAATCAATCAAAAAATCTTTAAAATACGCATCTTTTGGTGCAAAGTTCACGTCAAAATCTATTTTCGTTCAAAAGTTATGGAGCATTGGAGGTTTTTACTTTGACCCCCTGCACTCCCGCTCCCAGTTGACCAAATTCCCAAAAAAATGCAGATATTCTGAAAGATGATGCTTAGCTCTATCATCCCTGAAAGTTTCATCCATTTTTTAGGGGGGGCACTCCTAATGGTAGCTGGATGGACCCCTTTTCATCAAAACAAAAACCATTAATTGAGCCTGTCTCGTCCTCTAAAAAAATAATACAAAAACCATAACTTCGCTTACACTTTCGAACAGGCGTTAATGTTGTAACAATTCCCGAAACTAAAAAATTAAAAGAATACTGATCTAATTTGTTTATTTTAATGAGATCCATTTTCAACCCAAAAAGATTGAATGTTAAAAAATTTCGCTTAAAAAAAAAAAAAAAAAAAAAAAAAAAAAAAAACATTTATCAGCTGATCAAATAAAAGGAAAGAAACGTAACTACTTCATTCCGCGCTCTCTAGCGGGTTCTTCTTGAAGCTTTACTTTTGTGAGAAGGTATCCTATAAGTAAAACCATGATCTGTATCGGTTTTATTTCGCGCCTTCTATTCGAAAATATCAGCTGACTCTAGACATTCACAGAGAAAGATTATCAAATTAGTGAACAGGTGAGCCGCAGTGCAGCCAATGCAGCCAAACAATCACCGGCTGCAAAACAATAATAAATAAAAAAAAAAAAAAACACACACAACGACTCGTTATCGGCCGCCCGTACGAAAAAAAACCCCAATGTACTTTAAAATCAATTTTATATTCAATAAACGTAATAAAATAACCCAAAAAAAAATGTTCAACATAACAAATTTAAACATAAAAAAAAACAAAAAAATATTCATCGTAAAACCAACACAGCAGAGTAAAATTACAACAAAATTGGCAACATAAAACGCAAAATATTACCTCACCGCACTCCACTTACCCCTCAAAATGGTGAGTCCGTCGTTTAATTGGAATTATAAAAAAACTAAAGCATTAAAATGAATTCCCAAATATTTTTGCTGCAAACTTTAGAAGGTACGATTTCATAATTGTACCATTGCAATCCTCAAAACGCAACAGACACGACAGGAAAAAATCACAAAATTCAAAAACAGCCGATTTTCAACTTTAGGCCACTCAGCATAGGAATACACGTGGAAAGCATAGGCTGTCTTATTACATTGTATACATTGTATTATATTGTTAGCAGCAAAACGATCGGAATAAGCGTGCCATGTTCCATGGGCACGCTTAAAAGAGAAAACAGTTTTTCGACGAACTACTCATATTGAATGAATTTGAAAAACGGTTATTCGTGGCCCTAATCACCCTTACCCGCGTATAGTGACTTATCAAAGATTTGATGAAACGAGATACTCTGCTTCTGATTTTTGCTTGTCAGATCTTGAGAGAAAATAATCATGTTTTATGTTGGTTCAGTTTAAAAGAGCGCCGAAAATATTTATTTATATACACTGCCCCGCAAAAAAACCGGCTCACCTGGCGCGCTGGATCATTCCGCTCGAAAATGCAAAAAAATTACAAAATTTAAAATCGTCATAACTTTTGAACTAAGAGAGCTAAAAATATTTCAAGGCCAGGTTCGGATTCCTCATACTCTCTAATTTTTTATGCATAAGCTTAAATTTTATTTTGGTAGCTTTTCCGCCCGTATGAAGAGTTTTTCCAAACCCTCGCGAAAACTGTTTTTTTGGAGCACATCTGTAAAAAGTTACTCAAACTTCTCACATCTCTTTGGGATAAAGTAGCATAGATAGACAAAATCTGAGACATGCATCAGATTCCTCAGAGTCAGGGCTATCGACCTGGTTACCTCAGTTTTGTCTACAAAATTTTTTTAGGGTCGGAAAATGCACTTTTCCGAGACAATGTAAAAACCGCTTCTGAACACCCAGTTTACACATGCGAAAAGATGTTAAAAGTTCAAACCGTCATAACTTTTGAACCAAGAAAGCTAAGAATATTTCAAGGCCAGGGTCGGATTCCTCATACTTTCTAGTTTTTTATGCAAAAGCATAAACTTTTTTTCTGTAATTTTCACGCCCGTGTGAAGAGTTTTTCCAAACCCTCGTGAAAACTGTTTTTTTGGAGCAAATCTCTAAAAAGTACTCAAACTTGCCACATCTCTTCGGGCAAAAAGAGCACAGATAGACAAAATCTGAGACATGCATCAGATTTCTCAGAGTCAGGGCTATCGACATGGTTACCTCAATTTTGTTTAAGCTTATGCATAAAAAACTAGAGAGTGTGTGGAATCCGACCCTGGCCTTGAAATATTCTTAGCTTTCTTGGTTCAAAAGTTATGACGGTTTGAACTTTTAACATCTTTTCGCATGTGTAAACTGGGTGTTCAGAAGCGGTTTTTACATGGTCTCGGAAAAGTGCATTTTCCGACCCTAATCAAATTTTGTAGACAAAACTGAGGTAACCAGGTCAATAGCCCTGACTCTGAGGAATCTGATGCATGTCTCAGATTTTGTCTATCTATGCTACTTTATCCCAAAGAGATGTGAGAAGTTTGAGTAACTTTTTACAGATGTGCTCCAAAAAAACAGTTTTCGCGAGGGTTTGGAAAAACTCTTCATACGGGCGGAAAAGCTACCAAAATAAAATTTAAGCTTATGCATAAAAAACTAGAGAGTATGAGGAATCCAAACCTGGCCTTGAAATATTTTTAGCTCTCTTAGTTCAAAAGTTATGACGATTTTAAGTTTTGTAATTTTTTTGCATTTTCGAGCGGAATGATCCAGCGCGCCAGGTGAGCCGGTTTTTTTGCGGGGCAGTGTATTTTTTTTGCACGGTGTGACAACCATGCTTCAATTACTCAGCTTCCATGGCGATGGCGTGGCAATAGACAAGCAAAATTTTGAGGAACTTAAACATTATACTAGGTGTCTGCAAAAATTGAATATTGGCGGCTCGTGCTTTTTGGCAACCATGTTTTTTAGCTTTTTGAAACTATGGAAAAATATGGATTTTCAGAGATCTGGTGATTTCCCTGAAGTTCGATTATTTTATCAAGGTTTAAATGAAGAGAATGCGTTGTTGACAAATTAGACGAAAAGGCACTGCATCGAGTTTCGAAAATACTCTGGGTGCAGTTCAGAAACTTTACTTGAGATCATCTTGACTTTAAATATACGCAAGGTGCGAATCAAGTTGGATGATAAAAATTGCAATGGAGCTCTTCCTCAATCGATTCTGGTGTAAAAACCTCCAAAAATAACGATGGCAGCACCAAAAACTTCCAAAATCCACTCCTAAACTCAATCAACGCTTTTATTTGCGCGAGCGTAATGGTGGGCTAGGGCAGTAATAATGGGAGATTCCTATTTTAATTTCATCATTCTCTCTATACTGACAAGAATGATTCACAGAGTAGTTAGTCATCAGAGTAGTGATCCACATCCGATGAGGTACCGTGGCATCTAGTGACACCGGTGTCAAAGGAAAGTCGTCTCTAATTGGTCACTTCTTGACGGTGTTACATAGTATTGTTAGATGGGAAACTCCCATTATTACTGCCCTCAGCCACCATTACGCTCGCGCAAATAAAAGCGTTTATTATTGTGTATAGGAGTGGATCTCGGAGGTTTTTAGGGCTGCCATCGTTATTTGTTGAGGTTTTTACACCAGAATCGACTATTAAATCGCTTATTGCAAAAGTAGTGTGCAAAAGCTCGATTGGACGAGCCAAAGATCAGGTAAGTATTAAGTACAGATAAATAATGCATCGATACCTTTATTTGAACGCGCAAAAAAAGGGAAATTAGGTTGAACCGGGAGTAATAATTGAAAAGAAATGAATCCTTAATCCAAGAAGCGACGCAACTGTACAGCCATCAGATTTGAGGTAAAATCCGAACATTTTATACATTGACTCTTTTGGGAAATAGATCTGGCAACACTGGAATGCAGTTTGGAATGACGGCGCGCGGCGTTCTGAGAGATTCGCATCTCTATATTGGACATGGATAGATAAAGAGATAAAAGTCCCCTTTTGTTTACCCTCTTCCAACCCATACATTCAAAAGGGAAATAAGAGAGATAAGAAATATCCTGTACCACCACTGTATTAGCAATCGAGTCCCATGGGGGTCGATACTCGATACACGGAGCCGCCTGGATCAATGGTTCAATTCTTTGAGCTGATGGTGCTGTTGTATTTTTTTGCCGTAAGCAATTATTTTAAGGGTCGACTTAGGTGTAAAAACCTGCAAAAACAACGATGATATAGCACTAAAAACTCACGAAATTCATTCATAAAGTCGTAAAATACTTTTAAATGGCAATAATTAATAATTTAACATCGGCATTGGGCACTAATAATGGGGAACTCCCATTAAATAATACTGTAACACCATCAAGAAGTGACCAATAAGAGACGATTTTCCTTTGACACCGGTGTCACGGTACCATTAATCGGATGTGGATCAGTGGATCACTAACCTTCGGGCCGTTCATTTACTTTATCGTTTAACCGATTGTTAAAACTGTCTACGAGTGATGCTATATTGGTCAAAAATTGTAAAACTTGGCTGTTGCTATGGTAACCATTGTTCAGAGTCTCGTTTTATAAATGCTATTCATGAGTAACCTTTAAAAAACGGACACTATAACGATGGTTACCTTAGCAACGGCTAAGTTTTACAATATTCGACCAATAGAATCACTCATACACTGTCTTATTGATCGGTTTAACGATGAAGTAAATGATCGGCCCGCTGATGTCTAATTACCATAGCTTGTCCAGAAAATGTTGGATTTTACACTTCTACGGTTTTCATGAAAACATCAGCTTCTTACAGCTCCTAACCAATCAGGTTGCCCTATTTGAAGATGGAAGCTGGTGTTTTCATTCAAACCTACAGTTGTCAAGTCTAATCATTCTTGGGACAGCCTATAACTTCGAATCTTCTTTGTCAGAGTAGAGAGAGAGTGACAAAATTAAGAGAAGAATCTCCCGTCATTTAAGACATACGCCGCCATTGCATTCGCGAATTTTAAAGCATTTTATGAGTTTACGAGTGGATTTCGTGAGTTTATATTGCTATCATTGTTATTTTTGGATGTTTTTACATTATGAATGGACTATTCAAGCGCTTACAGCAAAAAATTGCAACAGCCCCATTATTACAAAGAGTGGTTTTTGAAAGTGTTTAATTTTTCGCCGAATTTTACTCAAGAATCAAGGTTGTATGTACACAGTCTGCCCATAAATACTGCCACACACAAAAACGCGGTTTTAGAAAAAAACGGCTGGAAAAAAGTTTAAATAACTATCAATATTCTAAAAGGTCATATCCTTACGCATTCAAATCTTTTTACAGATTTGAAAAAAAATTAACTACAGTGCACAAACGAGCAAAAATAGTGAGACAAAGTCGAAGTGCCGATTCACGCTCGATTATTGCATTTTGATATCCTTGACGCGCTCTAGCGTTGTTATCAAGATAACGATCTGAACCCCCTGGATTACAAGCTATGGAACGTACTCGAAGAAAAAGCTTGCAAAAAACGCTATCGTAATTTAGAAAGCTTAAAAGTCAGCATCGTCGAAGCCGCCTGAAAAATCTCGTCGGAGACCATTCGCGCGGCAATCGATCAATTTCCCGCAAGGTTAAAAAAGTGTGTTGAGGTCAATGCATGGTGGGCACTTTGAGCACTTGTTGTGAGATAATTTTTTTTATCCATCTAGCTGTTCTTTAGTACCTAGTAAAAAGATTTTGCCCCATTCCGCCATTTTTCCCTCATTTTTTCCCCCTTTTTTTCTTGCTTAAAAGATGTCGAGTAATAAACGAAAAATCGAGCGTAAATCGGCACTTCAACTTTGTCTCACTATTTTTGCTCGTTTGTGCGCTGTAATTAAAAATTTTCAAATTTGTAAAAAGATTTGGATGCGTAAGGATATGACCTTTTTAGAATATGTTTAGCTAGATATACTTTTTTACAGCTTCTTTTTTCAAAAACCGCGTTTTTGCGGGTGACAGTATTTAAAGGCAGACTGTGTATATTGTTGTAGTAAAAGTACGTAACAGGCCCATTTCCTGAATGTAATGAAGAGAACCAGATCCTATATGATGATGAACTGATCGCTGCAAATCGTCCCTTTTTTACTCATATTCTTTATACTTTCGAACCACGGTAAAATGCCGCGGGGGGGGGGGGGGGGGTTGAATTATTGATTATCACTTTCATCGGCTCTTCTCAGCTCCTTTTGCATAGTGTATTTGATCGGGGGAGGGGTGTCGGCGGGAGGAGAAACGGGGGGGGGGCCTCACGGCGGCGGTGAATAAGAGAATTCATTGTGCAAAAGGGTTAAGAGAAAGGGAGCCGCAGGGGTCGACGGTTGTGGAGGGGGATGGTAGGGGTGAGTGTATTGTTTCACCGAGTGCAAACATTATTATTTGTCCGCCGCAGACACAATGATGGAACTCTGCGCGTCTCACAGTGGATAAGAAAATCAATTTTACAGGAAATGGAAATTTGTCGTTCTTTTCAAAGAAAAAAAAATTGTTTAGTTTTCATATATTCTTAAAAAAATCATGAATAATTTCACCCATTTTGTGGTTATCTTGTCATTTATTGTTCAAAATCTTGATTTACATCAATGAGCTATAACTTTTGAGTGGCACATCAAGGAACGTTTCGCTGGTTCATTGTTGTCACCTAGGGCGCCGCCATCTTGCCGTAAAAATCGATTTTGAGGTTAAATTTTGTAGGTTGTTTCCGGTCGTTTCGTAAACAAACTCGGGCATCGCCGGAAACGACCTACAAAATTTAACCTCAAACCTTGGAATCTGCCGTCCAAATTCCGCTTTTTCCCGGAATTCCTTCTACCCGGTGTGGCACAATTTGGACCAGCCCGCTGCCACTCTAAAGTTATAGCTCATTGATTTACATCCGTAAAATGGGGTTCTTGCGAACTTTTTGCGAATTAATAGTAAACTGTCGGTGGAGGGGGGAGGGGTTACGTTAGAGTAAGAGAGAGTGTTTGTCTCCGTTTGAATCGCTCAACACCGTATGACGTCATCACCAAGTAATCACCAAAACCGTCTTTAGAGAGAGAGGGAGAGAGAGAGTCAAATTAGAAAGGAATCCTCCATACCATATCTGCGTAGCTCCGCATTGAAAAAAAGAGCGATAGTCATAATCAGGGCTGCCGTTTTCCGTATAATCTATGCTATCTTTCAATTCACCGATGATTCCACCGGTTGAGAAAAGATTACACAGTTCAGTTCAGTGCATGACTGTAATGCACGAAAATACTATGATCTGTAATATTTCCTTAATCGGTGGAAACTCCGTTGGTTAATTAAAATATCCGCAAGTTTTTTAAAGCCATCGACGACTCCACCGGTTGAGAAAAGATTACAGATGCGAGTATTTTAGTTCATTACAGCAATACACTGAACTGAACTGTGTAATCTTTTCTCAACCGGTGGAATCATCGGTGAATAGAAAAATAGCATTGATTATACGCAAAATGGCAGCCCTGGTCATAATACCATTTTTTAGTCATATTACCAGAAGCACAACGATAAGTGAACGACAGGAAGTCTAATAGTTTGATTAGAAATGGTACAAATCCTAGAATTCTGGTAATAGTACTATCCCTCACATATGTAGCAGGTTCATACATTGTCATGCATATGGTAATCTTTGGATACAAGTTTCCTGCTATTATGAGTCATTTTTGCCGGTTTTTATGCAAGAAAGTTAATTTCTCGATCACTCACAGCAAAAGTTAGCAAGATCCCCATTATGTTCGAGAAATCCCATGTTTCGGTCCATTATGCGCCGGGTGCGCCGGGGTGACGTGAAGCGATGCTAGCGCTTGGCTGCAGCGGCGCGGAAAAGCGGACAGAAATGATACTAATGTTGAGGGAAAGAAAAAGAACGAGGGAGAGAGAGAGAGAGTGAGAGTGAGAGAGAGAGAGAGAGAGAGAGAGAGAGAGAGAGAATGGTACCCCTTCCGCGTCCCCCGCGCAATGCCACGCGATAAACACACGGACTTATACAATCGGATTCGTCTGCAAGAAACAATAATTCTGGAGTGAGCGCTCCTTCGCTTCTCTTATCAATCGCCCTCTTCTTTTCACCCCCTCCCCCTCCCTCCCCCTCCCTCCCTCCCCCCTCCTTCACTAACAAATCTTTCCTTGCTATCATTCTTCAGTTTTGCAACCCTTTTCGCCCATGAATACTTGACTTTCTTTGCTGCGTTGCCGTATTTTTTTTTTTCTTTTTTCGAGAAGCTATACAGGGTGTCCCAAAATTGATAGTAAATATTTTTACCACGTATTTTTGGGGCCAAAATAAGACTTTTTTTTCCTATGAACATGTGTCCGAAAATGCTCCCCCTCGGAGCTACAGCCCCCCAAAGTTTTAAAAAAAATTCGGTTTTTCTTCGATTCTAGCAACGGATCTCCGTGAAAATGGATGAAAATTGGTTTCCATGGGTAATTTTAGGTGTTCTTTCCGATTCCGGGGTCGAAAATTTCCGAAAGGGTCAAGAAAGGGGGGTTTGAGGGGGGTTCAAATTTTAAATTGAATACTTTTTAAGTGCTCCGTAAGAAAATGAGAAAAATAACAAAAGAATCTATTGAAACAAAACAAAAGAAACATGTTTAATCTCTTGTGTTTTTTTCATAAGACGCACGGAAAACGAGTAAAATCGATTTTTCGCCGGGAGCGCACAGCCTGATAGCGCTGTTTCAGTGCCGCGTTGCGTCAAGTCGATCGTTGAGTCAGTTGAGTGCACAGAGCAGCGCTATCGGGCTGTGCGCTCTCGGCGAATAATCGATTTTACTCGTTTTCTGTGCGTCTTATGAAAAAAACACAAGAGATCAAAAATGTTCCTTTTGTTTTGTTCCATTAAATTCTTATGTTATTTTTCTCATTTTCTTACGGAGCACTTAAAAATTATTCAATTTAAAATTTGAACCCCCCTCAAACCCCCCTTTCTTGACTCTTTCGGAAATTTTTGACCCCGGAATCGAAAAGAACGCCTAAAATTACCCTCGGAAACCAATTTTCATCTATTTTCACGGAGATCCGTTGCTAAAATCGAAGAAAAACCAATTTTTTTTTTAAAACTTTGGGGGGCTGTAGCTCCGAGGGGGGGCATTTTCGGACACGTGTTCATAGGAAAAAAAGGTCTTATTTTGGCCCCAAAATTACGTGGTAAAAATATTTACTATCAATTTTGGGACACCCTGTATATTAAAATATTTTATCAAACGGGAACGGATATAAGATGCCGGCAGGGCTGTTGCAAACTTTTGCTACAAGCGATTGAAGGGTCGTTATGGTTGTAAAAATTTCCAAAAATAATAATGGTAACTAAAAGTTTATAACAAATTTACTCTTAAATTCACGAAATACTTCTAAATGCATGATTATAATGGCAGCGTTGGGCAACATTCATAATAGGAGATTCCCATCAAATAATCATGTCGCTTCATCAAGATGTGGCCAGAAATAAACGAATTTTTGCTGGCACCGGTGTTATCAGATGTAACGGTACCACATCAATCGCCTGTTAATAATCACTCCTTTGGTGACTAAATATTATTAACTACTCTGTGAATCTTCCATCCAGCAAGCTTAGAAAAAGTGACGCAATTGTAAGATGGGAATCTCTCATTATCAGTGCCCAAAGCCGCCATTACGGTCACGAATTTGTAGGTATTCGATGAGTTTATGTGTGGATTTTGGAAGTATTTAATGCTATACACCATCGTTAGTTTTGAAAATTGTTACAATTGAATCGACCCTTAAATTGCCTGTAGCAAAAGTGAGGGATTTTTACGCAAACAAAAACAGTGGTTTTGGCTCGTTACAGAGACCCCTTCTAAGGCTTCTGAAAGGGCTAAAATAGTTCAAAGAGACCTCATTGTATAACAGCCCATCAAAATAGACGGCAGAGATTAGATAGGTCCTCCCCTCATTCTTGGGAAACCGAGAAGTCACTCAACGCCAGATTCTTTCAAAGTATACGACCCAGTTCCATTACAGAATGTTTACTCGGCGTTGACGCGGTTGTTTTCGCGAAAGCGCGGACTCTCGCAACGGTCGCGGAAGAAAAAGGTGGAGTGTGGAGGGGGGGGGAGGGGGAGGGAGGGGGAGGGGGAGGGGGAGGGGGGAGGTTGTGTCCCGTTACTTTCCCTTAATGAGCTGGATTAACCGAGTCTAAAACCGCAACTTTATGTTCACAGCATCGGGACACGCAGGAGACGCTGGCGGTCCTGGACAGGCTTGATCTAGACACGGATAAGCCCTCTGACGAAGAGATGTTCAAGAAGTTCGGGTTCGAGGAAGCTTATCTCAAGGACTCTCTATCCTTCTGGCAAAGGAACAAACCCAAATTATGGTCGTTATTTGACGAGCCTTACTCATCGACAGCGGCCAAGGTAATTCATTGCCATTACTTTAAACCTCTGTATTTCTATCTCACTCATACTTTTAAATGCTATTACTTCGAGAGTCAATCTTTCTCTCTCATTCTCACACTTATACATCCATTCCCTTGTCTAACTAAATATTAATGTAGCCGTAATGGAGCTGCTGCGAACATCTGCTATGCCGGCATCGGTGGCTTGATGGTCAGGACACCTGATCCTGACTGTCAACCCATATGTCCCGGGTTCGAATCCCGGTAATGTAGCAGATTTTTTACTGGTCTTGTCGCTCGGTCTCCTTGAAGCAGAGCTGCCGTTTTGCGTATATTCATTATTCAATGCTATTCCATTCACCGATGATTCCACCGGTTGAGAAGACAGGTGTTCCACAGTTCAGTTCAATGCATGACTGTAATAAACTAAAATACTCGCTTCTGTAATCTTTTCTCAACCGGTGGAGTCGTCGATGACTTTAAAAAACTTGCGGATATTTTAATTAATCAACGGAGTTTCCACCGATTAAGGAAAGATTACAGATCAGAGTATTTTCGCGCACATTACAGTCATGAACTGAACTGAACTGTGTAATCTTTTCTAAACCGGTGGAATCATCGGTGAATAGAAAAATAGCATTGATTATACATAAAACGGCAGTCCTGCTTTAAAGGGTTCAAGGTAAAAATTACAGTGAGTGCTAAAACATGGATTTTTCAAGTCTCCGGTGTGCTCTGACATTAAACAAAAAAATAGTCCTTCTCTCAATTTGTCTAGGTGGCTATAGGCTCCAATCAGGAGCATATGCCAATAAATCCTCATAAAAAAAAAAAATAAAAAAAAAATAAATAAATAAAAAAAAAAAAAAAAAAAAAAACTTCTGCTATAGCTTGTCCTAGAAAAGATTGGATTTGACTACTCTATGGTTTTCATGAAAACATCAGCTTCTCACTGCTCCTGACCAATCAGGTTGCCCTATCTGAGGATGGAAGCTGATGTTTTCATTGAAACCTATCAGTTGTCAAGTCCAATTATTCTTGGGACAGCCCGTACCAGCGTATTAATACTTGCTTCGGATGTAAAACCCTGCAAGATAATTACGTTAAGCGCGCTAAAAAGTCACGAAATCCACTCCCAAGTTCATAAAATGCTTTCAAATGCAAGATAATGATGTCGGTGATAGCCGCTTTTTACATTGGGTTACTACCCTACCTCATAAACCGCACACAAGAAGAAGAAGAAGAAGCATACAATAGTCGTACGATGCGATGTAGGCGTCCATCGCCGCCGCAACGATCTCGCATTTGAAAGTCTTTTGAGTTCGTGAGTGGATCTCGTGATTTTTTAGTGAGCTAATCGTCATTTTTGCAGGGTTTCACATCCTAACTGTCCACTATAATAGCGGAGCCTGTATCAAAAGTTTGTGACACAAGCTTTGTGTCGATGATGTATGCTATTTTGCTTGGAATTCAAAGTATTGATTGTACACAGTCTAGCCATAAGTTCTGTCACTCGCTATTTTGCCGATAGCAGCCAAACGACTGAAAATAAGTGTACAACACTATATATATTCTGAAACTAGACAAAAAATGCTACAAAACAATGCTACTATCGCTACTATCATGTGACGAAAGCACCTGTGTTTTGCGCAATAGGCAGCGATATCTGTCAACGTCGGACGACCGTTGGGCGCGACTGATAACACCCGACTGCCTTGAGTTCTGTTATGCGCTATTTTGCCGATAGCAGCCAAACGACTGAAAATAAGCAAATAACACTACATATATTCTGAAACTAGACAAAAAATGCTACAAAATCGTAAGTTTTTTTTATTTCTTTCTCGAAAATTTGATGCCCAAAACTTCATTTTCAACCAGGCATAGCTAGTAATTTCTACGCGCCCAACAGCAACCCGACCTTGACATATATCAGTGCTTATTGCGGGAGATACAGGAGCTTCCGTCAAATGATAGTAGCATGGTTTTGTAGCATTTTTGTCTAGTTTCAGAATATATATATAGTGTTGTATACTTATTTTCAGTCGTTTGGCTGCTATCGGCAAAATAGCGAGTGACAGAACTTATGGCAAGACTGTGTAATTATGATTTTCCGATTCGTTTGACGCTCTTCTAATGGGGGGGGGGGGGGATTACGGATCATTTGACCCCTTCCCTTGCGCAATATTCCGAAGAAAAATTCAAAATTCGACCCTAAGCTCCTTTGAACTTAAAATCGTGAAAAATCGAGTAATGTTTCTTTTCGTCGTTTTGCTTGCGTCTTTTCAGATAGGTAGAAAAAAAAGGAAGCATCAAGAAAGCAAAGAGAGCAGGGCTGCCGTTTTGCGTAGAATCAATGCTATTTTTCTAGTCATCGATGATTCCACCGGTTGAGAAAAGATTACACAGTTCAGTTCAGTGTATGACTGTAATGTACGTAAATACTCTGATCTGTAATCTTTCCTTAATCGGTGGAAACTTCGTTGATTAATCAAAATATCCGCAAGTTTTTTAGAGTCATCGACGACTCCACCGGTTGAGAAAAGATTACAGATGCGAGTATTTCAGTTTATCATAGTCATGCACTGAACTGAACTGTGTAATCTTTTCTCAACCGGTGGAATCATCGGTGAATTAAAAAATAGCATTGATTCTACGCAACACGGCAGCCCTGAAAGAGAGGAAAGTTAGAGGTGGAGGAGAGGGAGTGGGGGGGTGGTTATAACAAGAGATAGAGAGAGCGGCAGAAAATGGTATGGGTAGAAAAGTCTGAAATGCTGCTGGAGGGGGCTAAAGATTCATCCGATGTTGAAGAAATTCCTGCGTTGACTACTCAATCACGGGAAATCGGTCCCTCGACAATATGATGCCCTCGTCTGATTGTTGTAAATGATAGATCATCGCCTAACTTTTGAAGCCATTTGCTCACTCAATTTCATTGTTTTTTTTTTGCTCATCTAATCTCTTCCCCCTCCACAGCCATCTTTTTTTTCGAACGGCAGATACACGGAGCAATGGAGCATCCTTGTCCCGAAGTTTACGTATAATTCTGAGCGGCCGAGGGGCTCGGGTGGTGGCTTTGCTTTGAGACCGAAAGTGACTCGCTGAAAAGTTACTGACGCGACGTCAAAGATTTGAGGGAAACGGATTCCGGAAACTTTTGATCAAGTGAATTTCCACTTTGGAGGAAGGTTGAGTTGAAAAAAAAAATGGAGTTTATGCGAAACTCTATAGCAGTGTTGCCAGATTGGGATGAAAAAGCCGTCCGTTTTACATTGATTTAACCCTTGTGAGCCTAAGGTATTTCGGTAACACAAAGGACTGAGGGGGGGTATTTTTGTACCCCAAGGATATTTTCATGCAGCACAGACGCACAGTCAGTATCAATAATTTTGAACCTTTAATGGATGGATTATGTACTTAGTACCCTAAGAGAGTAATTTGTGTGAAATTTGAGTAAATTTTTGCTATGTTGCCAAATTTACACCTACTTTTAAAAAAAATGTCAAAATAAAAAAAAATGGAAAAAATGAAATGAGGTACCATATTATTTTTCCATTTTTGATAAATTTCCAATTTTTTTTCAATGATCTGACTTAATATTCTTAATCTACATAAAATTTCCGTAAAATTCACTGTAATAGATGGTTCCAAACTTAAAACTGGCAGGACGAAGGGGGGGGTATATTTGTACCCCAACACTTTAAATTTCTATAATATCGACAAAAATTCATAAAAATTAATGAAATTTGGTAGACGTGTTCTAAGTATCCTAACTTAAAATGTCATGAAGTCCCAAAAATTTTAAACAGTTTTGACAAAATGGCGTCAAAAAAACTGGCCTGGGGTACAAATGTACCCCCCCCCCCCTTAGGCTCACAAGGGTTAAATGGGGACGATACGGCTTTTTACGCTCGATCTGGCAACACAGCTCTATGGTGGTGGAAGATTGATTCGACCTATTTACAATGGTCTGTTGCGTTCTTTTGTTCCAGCCAGTGGCGTAACGTGCAATTTGTCAACGTTCTACTTTCTCCAATCAATCCCATTGAAATATATATAATTATTAGCTAGTTAGAGCACGCTGAAATTCGACTTTTCATATGGGTTCAAATATACAAAATACCACATTGCCAAATTGCACGCTACGCCACAGGCTCCAACCATACATGGCATTTTGAATCTAACGTGAAATGGGGCAGTTAAAAGAGTCTGAAATGTTATGTTTTTCCTAAGGAAAATGAAAGTACTCGATGTGCTGGTTTTTAATTTTTAAGTCCCATTGTTCCGTAGATGAGATTTAATACATTGTTTTAAATGGAAATTCTGCGTTGTGACGTCACTACGCTCACGATTTTTTACAACTTTACACGTGTATCTCCAAAACTGGAATAACACTTATGAAAAAACCAAAGGCACCATTGTTCTCAGCTCATCAAGTACTATAATTTTCTTTGTAAAAAACTCACAATTTTCAACCCTTCCAACTGCCCCATTCTGCGGAAATAACGATACGCACAAAAGAGTGTGGATTGTGGACTGCGCACATCGTTATTTTTATGGAACTTCCCGTTTTATTGGATTTTTTTAAATGAATATGCCAAATTGGCGTAGCGAAAGTACGCGACTGGCCCATTACCGTCGCTTTTGCTCATTACGCTTCAACATTACGCTTCTGCTCTGATGGAACGTTAAAGTGTCAAATGTTCCAAGCTGTGTATAGGTACTTACATTGTAGGAGCAAAATTATTTGATTTTCGAATAACAAACTCTCTGGAAAGATCGGTTAAAAATATAGCGGTTTTATCACATGCCTTCGTTATTCGTTTCTGTAGCGTTTATCTCTCCCCGTTTTCACCCCTAAAATATGTTATTCCTTTGATATTGCCTCTTGATTTAAATTTTTCCTACTCAACCAAGTTTTTCTTCTGTGAACAAAACGCAACAGAACGAAGCACCAACACGTTTGAAAGGTTTCAAATCAAATTGAATTTGTCAAAGTTCTTTTCAATTTTTGTTTGTTTTTATCTTAACTTTATTTGAGCTGGAAAAGATCCGAAAAATAGCGACGTTATATACTCGTAGCTTCAAGTTTGTAGATCGGTCCTTTTGAGGTTTGAGCTCTTTGAAGAGGCAAACAAGCTCATTAGTCAACATTTTTTATGTCATTTCTATTACGGCAACCTACTGTTGTCACGTGTCTGCGATTTTGTGTGGTATTCCTTTTCTTCTGAACCAATGAAAAACCTACGAGTTTTTACCCGAAAGCCGACAAGAATTACCTTCATTTGCTCAGAAATATAATAAGAACACATTTTGCTCCATGGAATTCTTTTTAGGTTTTGTAGACAGATGAACTATACATTATTGAGTTCTTTGGTAAAACCATGTAAAAACAGAGGGTATGTTCGCCCTCAGCAGTGGGGTGACAATTGTCCTCGGTTTTTACACACGTCTTATGGGAGAACGGATTGTGTATGGGATTAAATGGACTGTATGACCTTTTAATCCCATGTAAAATCCGTTCTCCCGTAATTCGCGTGTAAAAAACGGGTTTAAATAACCGTCTTCTTCCCACAACTCTAAAGTTTATCTCGAACCAATTATTGTGTATTTGTCAAAATTACGCTTGATATGATTTTTTTCTCTGATCATAAAAAAAGGTTTGCAATTTACTTGAGGTTTCGATTTGCCTGCGACGTATACATGGATATTATACGGTACAACAAAGAAATAACTATGTTTGATTATGCATTCTGCTTCCGGAAATAGAGAGCGAATATGTTCTCTTTTGCTCTAATTCTCTCTCTCTCTTTCTCTCTCTCTCTCTCTCTCTCTCTCTTTCTCTCTCTCTCTCTCTCTCTCTCTCTCTCTCTCTCTCTCTCTCTCTCTCTCTCTCTCTCTTGTTCTATTTAATGATGATAGCATTTTGCGTTATTGATTTTTCATCAATTTTCATCGCTTCAGGAACACAAGCTTTTCAGAAGTTTTGTTGGCGATGTTCAGAATATGCTTAACATTTTGACAATCCGCCTGAAAAATGTTCCGGTCGGAGCTACTCCCGCTCCCGTGCGCAGAGAGTGAGTCTCGGAAACTGTGCTTCAGTGCGTGGATACAATGAAAAACTATTTATAATATATATATGTATATAAATCATAAATAAGAATGAATTATTCATGGAGCTTCGGAAAGCAAATATACTTTCTTTTAAGCGTTTTCTCGTGAGTCCAACGAAAGAAAAATAAAAGATAAATACATCAAAATAAATGATATATATATATATATATATATATATATATATATATATATATATATATATATATATATATATATATATATATATATATATATATATATATATATATATATATATATATATATATATATATATTCACCTGGATCCCCCGATCCTGGTCCTGGCAGCAACTTACAATCAATCCCAAGCCTTTTTGAACCCCATGCTATAAAGGCTGCAATTTTTTTTAGCGAACTGAGATTTGTCACACATATTAGGATGAAAAATCTGGTTCCATATATATCCATTAAAAAAAAAATTGACCTTCAAAAGCGTTATATATCGAGTGACATTAACAATCAATTCCAATCATTTACGGCACTTCTTAACCGTACAGCATTTCACCCTTAATTCCAATCCCTACGCGCAGCAATTAACGGTTGATTCTAAGCCCATTGGGATTTTTATACGTTCGCGTGTCTCATCCTTAGATTCCAGTCCTAATGCGCTGTTGCATGAATGAAACGACGATTTTTCCAACCTTTCGAAGCACCACACCCTCGTCTTGGTTGAGAGTTTTTTCCATTGTGCTATAGGTATAGACATGCTATATTCTGTCACATTTTCGTTGCTTTCTTTGGTTCCGCGCGTTCTCATTTAAATGCGCCTATTCCCACCGTTTCCTTCGTCCGCTTCAGTTATCGAATCGTATTATTTAATTTTATACCGAATATATTCTCCACCATATTTATTTGCCTGCATCAAACACATAAGATATCACATATTTACATACTACGCATTTATTTTTAAGAGGTGGAGAAGTGTGACGAACCAGTCGATGAACTGTTGATTAAAAAAAAAACAAAAAACAAAAAAAACAAAAAACAGCAACAACATTCAATAATAGAAACAATTGATACCACTCTCATGTGTTCTCTCTTTCCTGCGCCACCCACTGTCTCTCATTATAGATATCGTATAAGTCTTCATTTTATTTGAAATAGTATTAATAGTCAACTTTTCAAGCCTCCGGGTGAATATAAAATATTTTGGTAATAATTGGTCGAAAATTTGATGCTTGAATAATCTATTACTTGCGGCCTGTACGAGGTATTAGACTATGGTTTGGACTTATTGGAATTAAGCAGGCAGATGTTTTATACACCTATCATAATAAATCATTATCGAATAATGGGCTGTTGCATTATTAAGTTTCTGAGAAAATCGAAGCTTTTACCCCGGCGCGTTTTCCCTTACGGACTAAAAAGAAGTCCGATCAGATTCAAAATCACAGACAACGTACATCCTATCTCGCAGTATCGATTATAGAAAACTGCAGATAGATTGGACTTTTCATATTCGGTAGGTCGATTTTTGATTAGTAAGTTTCCGAGAAAATCGAAGCATTTCCCACTGCGCGTTTTCCATCACGGACAAAACAAAAGTCCGATCAGATTCAAAATCACAGAGAAAGTACATCCTATCATGCAGTATCAATCATAGAAAACTGATGATCGATTGGACTTTTCATATTCGATAGGTCGATTTTTGATTAGTAAGTATCTGAGAAAATCGAAGCATTTACCCCCTTTGCAGATTGCGGTTTTGAGGGCTTATAGGAGTCGTCGGACCGTTGCCATGTGATGTTTTTGACCTACCTAACATTGGTACGCAACGATCAGTAGGAGAGCGAGAGGTTCGAAGAGACAGGAAAAGAGTAAGAGAATGTATGGGACGGGGGGAGGAGGGATGGCCAGTGAAAATAAAGGCGAGGGAAGAACAGAGAAATAGAGAGACATGGTCAGTGGTCATGGTTGAAAGGACGGAAGAGAAGGCGGGAAACAATGCCACCCTTCTCCATGCGTCCTGTTTTATTGCACCCCGAAATGCATAAGGCTCAAAAGAAGCCGGCGAGGAACAGAGAAAACCGCATGTGGTCTCGGCTCTTGAAAACAGAACATCCTTGTTTTGTGGGTCCACGCACGCGTATTTCTAACCAAGTTAGACATTTTTTAATTAATCTGATTATTGAGCCATATTTATGCTCCTCGTTTACGGTAGAGAAAATTGAATCAGCTACTTGAACGCCACTTAATGAGACGAACATTTCAAGTTACATATTGATACATTTTTTTCCACATTCAAGAATGTGGAAGGCTAACGTCATAGCGTGAAGTTAGCCGTGTAATCAGTTTTTTGGTAATATCTTCGTTAAAAATTATCGGACATTTGAGGCAGCAACAGATTCATGCAGCACTTAATTCGCCGCAACTTTCGATGCGTCACATGACCATATAGCGTAAATTTGAAAAAATCGACACGGCTGAGCGTGAAGTTAGCCGTGTACGCAGTTTTTTGCAAATCTCGCGAAAACCATTGGGCCGGCTGATGTCGGGTTGACGGAGCAAATTAGCACTTAATTAGGCCTACATTATGACGTAGGTTGCAAATTTAATGCCGCCTAGAGCCGGGCCAGCTTCATGGAACTACTGCCGCTGTGTTTCTTTGGGTGCCCGCTCACTTACCCCATTCACCCTCGCTTTCTCTCGCCTGTCTTCTTTCTTCCACGATTCCGTGTAAAACAGTGTCGCCAGAGATTAAAATCTGAATAAATTATGCAGCGCTGTAATCAGGGAATTTCTTTTTTCTAACTCTCATCGTGACAACACTACCTTTTATAAACGTTTTATTTTGACAAAAATCATCGTAAGCACTCACTGGCGGGCAATGTTATCCTCTCCTCTCCCGAGGAAGCAAACATTTCGAGAGGGAGAGAGAGAGAGGGGAAGAGAGAGAGGGGGAGAGAGAGAGGGAGGGAGAGAGGGAGAAAAGGAACACTATAATAGTTCTCTCCCTTGTGAAGCAAACAGATTTTTTGGAATTTTTCCGTGCCTCCCAACCTGGATTGTAACAAATGGGCGCCCATGAACGTCATTGCAAAAGAGCCTAAGTGAATGTACGAAGGATTGGTTATTAATGCTGTGCATGCGACCGTATCTGTTACACGATCGAAACAAAATTCTTTGAAAATGTCGACGATTTTGATCGGTCATCAGTGGCGCCATCTCAGATTTTCCTGGGGGGGGGGGGGTTAGGCCCTCCAAAAATTTGGATGACCCTTTTTTTTTTTTTTAGCCGTGCATGTTGAAAAATCTCTATCTCTCTGACTTAAATGGGAGGGGGGGGCTCCATAAATTTGGATGACCTTTTTTTTTGTTTTTTTTTTTTTTGCCGTGCATCTTCAAAAAGTCTCTCTGACTTGATCTTTTGGCCACATTGAAAATCCTTGGGGGGGCAATTGCCCCCCCCCCCCGCCCTCCCCCAAATGGCGCCGCTGTCGGTCATAAAATTTTCGAAGTTTCAATCGATCGATCGATCGAGCGGACCTTCCGAAGAATTTTTTGTTTCAATCCAGGGTTGTTTCAGTCGAATGAACACATTCCTGCATTTTTATGGTTCTGTAACAAACAATAATACATTGTGCGACCCCCTCAACTTTAAATATTAATTAACTACACATGTTTTGTGCGAAACAGTAGCGCGTTACTGGCAAAAAACTACAAGCTGATTACAGCTGATACTGAACAAGTGAAATTCTTAAAATGGGTCTGTTGCGTACTTTTGCTACATCAATATAACTCATTGTTCCCAACGTAACATTTGGCGAAAATAACGATGCGCACATTAAAAACTTTCAAAATCCACTCATTAACTCAGAAAATACCTTCCATTTCAAACAACCCGCGCTTCACTAGACACTATATCACCGACTTATAACTACATAAATGGAACCATCTCGTTTATGTAAACATGAACAGAACTTACACACATTTGAATGTTTCTATTAGATGCGTACATTTCTCATATTATTTTGTAATCTTTGATAAACCGAAAAGACCAGACAGCAAATGCAGCCAATAGTTCATGTATTTAGAAGGGAATTCCATCATTTTGTAGTTACGATGTTGTTTACTCATGCACAGTGGTTCCGTCTATGTAGTAGTATACCGGTGCAATAGTGTCTAGTTTAGCGCGGGCTGTTTGAAATTGAAGTGATTTCCTGAGTTAATGAGTGGATTTTGAGCGTTTTTAATGTGCGCATCATTATTTTCGCCGAATTTTACATAAGAATCAAGGTTCTATATTGTTGTAGCAAAAGTATGCAACAGACCCATTTCATGGAGGCGAATTATTACGACGCCGTCACCCAGAAATGTGCCATCCTCGTAGGTAGTTGGTATACTTTGAGAAAATGGCAGCGTTTGGCACATGCTTTTTTTAAACAGTGAATAATACATTGGTTGAAATGATTCGTGTTATACTCTTACGTTATTTGAGTATAATAATGTCAACTGGTTCCTAGAAAAGTAATTGCATTCGCTTTACTCAATTTTTTTTTTCGACCCTTGTTGATGGGTAAATGGTCCTAATAAAGAATATTATATTAACATTAAATCAGCCCGTTCATGAATCGATAACTTGTAGCCGGAATTTTGCAGGAGAATATTAATTGTCAGATGTAAATCATCATTCCGGGACTCCAAAAATAAAATTAAAACCATCAAAGATTGTTGAGCCATGAGCCATAGCTGCGAACGAAAGACGTCAAGAGCTGATGTAAAGTAATGATATAGTTACATGGTCCAACGATTACACTCGATTAATCAGCCTCGCATGCTTCAGAGTGTAAAAGCCTCGGTCGTGTGCATCACTGAAAAAAAATATATATATATATTGTTTGAATTAACTATAATTCAATTCATCCAGAGTGGAGCCCTCAATTGGTTCTGTTAATTCAAGAAAACAGAATGGTGAATCATCAAAATAAGATTGTTAATCTGACATAACAGATTCTTAAATCATCAAAATGTGAGGCAAACTCCCAAACAATTTATTGATTCAACAATCTATTTTGTTAGTTTAACAATCTTATTTTGTTGATTCAGCATTTCGTTTTGTTGACCTAACAAAACCAATTGAGGGTTCCATTCTGGACAGTTAAATTGTTAATTCAACACTTTTTTTTTTTTTTTTTTTTTAGTGCAGTGCTGAGACTGCGTTAATATCCACCAAGCGTGCAACTAACCGTCTTAATGTCGAGAAAATATTGCTCGATCATAGTAAATAAATAGTTGAAAATGTAAGCAAATATGAAAGACAGAGTGTTACGTAGAAAAAAGAACCGATTGAGTTTATGATTAATACTTCTAAATGACAAATTGTTGGTGACCGCAACGCGGGTGCGACCCGTAAATTCAAATCGCGCGCGCTAGGAAAAACAGAGACTGGCCTCTTACCGTTCATCACTGTAGCTATTTTCACTCCGGGAGCGGAACTGAGGGGTCCGAGAACGGCACATTCCGGCGGACGATGTGAAGAGAGCCTCAATCGCTCAGACTCATGCCATTCAAAGGTATTTCCGGTCGCGCTCGTTTAATCAGCAGCTCTGCATAATCGATGCGTTCACTGACCGTCGTTGTTTGTTCCATGATTTCTGAATTGAAATGCTTGACTTGATTTGTTCGCTGCTCGTCTGTGTGCCGAATTTTGTTTCCTTTAAAGTTAAGTTTTACCTAAAAAGAGGACTTTTCAGGAAGATCATTGTGATCATTGTGATCCACAATCTTTAAATGTCAATTTGAAGTTTCCGTGCAGGCTTAGTAATAACAACGCGAGTCCTTGTATTTTTTGGATATTAAAATTTATATTTATATACTATGCGTATATAAAATTAGGAGGATGCAATCCAGAGACTTCACTTCAGATCTCTTTGGCTTGGCTTGGACTTGATTCGTCCTCCAGATTCAATTTGCTATGCAGAAACACACATTGAACCAAAATGCCTTGAGATTTCTCGAGGATGTTTCAAGAGGGATTTACAAACAAGAACTGCCACTAATTGGCAATTTAAAGGCAGTTTAGAGCAATTATTCTGAGCACAGGCTTTTACCACAGAATAATACAATCAGAACGGAAACTCCCATAAGAGCCAATGGAAGCAAGTTTGGAATTTAATGGCACCAATAGGCAACGCTGTGGTCCTATATCCCAACATGGCGGACGAGTGTGATTTGTGTTGAAACTCATTTATTTCTGTAAATTCTGGAAAGAAATCTTAAGTTTCCGGCCTCACTTCTATTCTAATGGCATTTCAGAATGAAAATTTTGCTTATCATATCCTATATTTTCTATTCGCGCGCGAATCCAGATGTAAACTTCCTATATCCCAACATGGCGGACGCGAAATGAATTTGCTTCAAAATCCCACAGAGTTTTTGTTCTGATTGTATTATTCTGTGCTTTTACCAGCTAATCAGAGGCTGAATTGTTGATATTAATGGATACCCGAAAATTGCCACGCTCCTTCTCCATCTCGTTCAGTGGCGGCGCGTGCAATCTGACAACGTTGCATTTCGTCTATCTAAATCCATGGAAAATATTGATTCGAGGAAGTGCTCTGTGCACCTCCAATATTTTGACCTTTCTTATGACTTTAAATGTATTAAATCCGACGTTGCCAGATTGCACACCTCGCCACTGATCTCATTGCAGGGACTCCAGTTTACTATAGCGTTCTCTGAATCCCGTTGCTAGTTTTGACAAATCAGAAATTCTGAAACTACCTCTGTCGATACTCGATGTCAAAGGGGTCACAATGGGTTCGCACACTATAGACAAAATATTCATTTCTCGACCATTCATGGGCCATTTCTTCGAAATTCCTAACTTACGTCGAACATTTAGAAAATCGATCTCTCGCAATCTAATCGAGAAAAGACACCGCGGTTTGGAAAAATGAAAAGTACATGTCTTGTCGTACTGCGTGTCTATATTTGAGCTTAATTCGACGGGATTCGGGGTCTCTACAATACCCCTCGCTGCCTCATCTACGATTTAAATACAGCAAAATCAGGCGCAAAAGAGGGCGTTTCCCCCGTGATGTCTGCGTTGTCGATGTCTGAAGCCTGACTCAGTGGCGGTTCGTGGGTTCAAAAGAGGTGGGGGGGGGGGGCTTGAAAAATGTGAAGACTTCTTTTTTTCCTTCTCACCTTTCTTTTCTCCATATTATAATGGGGGGGGGGCTTCATGTGCTAGGAACTTTCCCCCTTTTTTGAACCATTTTCAAAAAATTGCGTCGGGAAGGGGGAGTGGAGCCCCCAAAGCCCTCCTCTCCAACCCACGGACCGCCACTGGCTCGACTTCGGTTTGACAAGCATCGTAATGATCCCGAAAGACCTCTGTCACTGATATCGGGCCTACTTTGGGCCCGCACCAGACAAAATACTAGATTATTTTTGGCCACTCTAATCAAAAACTCGTTTTATACTAGAGAAACAATGCCACAACTTAGACGGTAAGACGGATCGTGATTCTTGTCGCTAAAACGCCCTACACAGACAAAACGTTGGGTATTCTTGTTTCTCCAAAGTTTACCTCCTATTGCACAGACAATTGGACTCTTGCAAACTTTTGCTACACAGGGGATTGAAGAGTTGATTCTTGCATAAAAACCTGTAAAAATGACGACGATGTACTCTGAAAAATCACGAAATTCACTCTCAGAATCGGGCTTAATGGTGGAGAGATGCAAGTACCGTGGGAGATTCCTGTCTAAATTGAGACATATATTATCTCTGTGTTTCCGTAGAGCAAGTGACAAATTAGACAGGCATCTCCAATGATACCTGCGTTGAACGGCCCTTATGATTTCGCCGTTATAGCAGTTTTGTGAGTTTCATCCTGAATTTTAGACGTTTTGAATGAGATTTTTGTGATTTTCGCTGGTTTTTTCATCAGATTGTTCTATTTGTTTGCTCACAGCAAACTTTTGCAAGAGCCCTATTTTTAGAAACAATGTCGTTTACTTTGGAAATTTAGACGAAAAATTGGAGATTCCCAACTCGTTGATGGGAATCGACGACTATGGAGTCTTCTCAAACTTATCAGTCCAAAGTCCCCCAAAGCGGACAGTATTTTCCTCGCAAAAATGGTATATACTACCGGTGTAATACGATGTAAACTTAGGAGAAAAAGTCCGCGGAGGTTTTTTCCCGTGTGCGATAACTATCTCGGCCCCATGTATCTCCACTTGAAACACGGTAGAATCAGGCGCAACGGGAGGCGTTGCCCCTCTTAATCAACCCACCGTCGATCCCTGCAGCTAAACCTTGCTTCAATTTATCTCGGAAAATATGAATGACCTTTTTTGTTTACATCAGACCCAAAGTAAGCCCAAATGAGATTAAACGTCTGATTCTCGACTACGCCATCGTCATTTTTCCGAGACTCCAACTATAGCTCGGATCTTTGAAAATGGATATCTCGCGATCTTACAATGATTCTTTGTGTATTTAAAATCGAGACAATACCGCAAAATACAGCGTTAGGTCCCGATTTAGATCTAGAAGGTAATAACTGACGTGATAGGGGCAAGGGAGGCACTTCCTCGGAAGTGTTTCCCTTGCATAAAACGTCTTAAATAACACCTCATACCTTCAAGAATATAACCCCACCAAATATAATTTCAATAGGACATTTAAGGAATTCAAGAGTGAAAAAAGTGTAACGGTAAGTCGAGCAAAAATTGCAATTTCTTGAGTACGCATGCAATACGCATCGCCGCGCCGCGCCGCGCCTCGGCCATATCTATTGCTAGCGCTACACGCACGCACCACCGCTAATCAGATTACGTTCTGAAAAATGCAAAGACATTATAGAAGAAGACTGGCCCCTAGCGGCGAGATTTGAAGCCGGTTACTGTCATAGGCAGGGCTTCCCCGCTCAGGGGTATGAACCAAATTAACATTGTGGCTTATGGAGCCGAGACATAAAACTGTTTCAAAAGAATGTTAATTACTTTTAGTTTTTAAAAGTACTCAGATATGTTATGCAGCTTATGTCAAAGTTGAAATTGACGAACTTAAACGCAAGGTTCGGTCAATTTATCCGCTATATATTTACGATAGAAAGTACGGCAGATAGGTTACTGGTGCTAAAGTAAACAATGACCGACCGATCGTTAACTTCGATTTTTAAAGAACGGGCGCCTTAAATTGATCCACATTTTCAGTTTAAATGTATGTTACACTACACAGAATAGCATATGTAAGACTCGACATTGTTATTCGCTAAAATGATTGACTAAAATAGGTTTGAAGAGCGAGGCTCTATAAGAGCTGATGTTAAATTGGTTCATATCCCCGCGCGGGGAAGTACCCTGCCCATCAGCCCGTGCCAAGACCGGCTTCACTTTTCCTCCGTGCAAAGAGAGAGCAGGGGCCAGTCGTTTTCTATAATGTCCTTGGAAAAATGATAGAATGTTAAGATAACCAATGCCACGACAATCAGATGTATAATCAATCGTTTTTTATAATAGGTTCAGGCGAGTATTTATCCCATTAGATCTTTGTTTTAGGTCACGTGATAGTGTTTTTTTACTGAATGTTAAACTCTTTTTTTCGTTGCTACTCCAAGTTCTATGGAAGAAGGGGGAGGGCACTCCTTTCGCCAACCTTCCACCATAGTTATGAATAGTAAATCAAAGTTAAAAGAATTAATTCGTCCTTAAATTCGACCTTAATTATTGTAAAAGGCACACCCACCTCCCACCTCATTATACTCAAAATTTTGAACAAGTGCATATTTTTTCCTTTCGTAAAAAATGCAAGTTGAAGTTTTATGCGCTTTACTCAAAGAAAGGTTTTAAATGTGACTCCCTTACACCCAACGCCTCAATCATCACTGATTCTCTAGGTGCTGTATTAATTTCAAATTTACATTTTCTCATTGTATCTTTTCTCAACGGAGAGGCTTTCTTAAATTTTGCATTTTTTATCAGAAAATAGTTGACTAGGTACTACAACACTTAAAATTTCAACATTCATGGGCGTGCCCCCCCCCCCACCCCACCTCACCCGAAAAATATTCTAGATCCGCCACTGGCATGAATCATCATAGTGACGCAAATTGGGAATTGGAATATGGCAGCGTGCATCTATCTAATTAGTTCACTACGATGTAATTAATATATACAAAATGTAAACTTGCAAGTTAATTGTGATAGCTTGGAACTCTTCGAAATCACGATTAGAGCTTCAATTCGGCAAGAATAGTATATTTTAATTAAAAAAATCTCAGGTGCCGCCGCAAAAATCAATCACAACAAGGGCACAGAAAACGGCTTACTCTGTCGGTATAGTTTTTGGGAGGAACGAGAGGAACATTAATGTGTTGGCGCGCAGGATAGTTGAGTGGAAGGGGGAAAGACCTTGAGTGAAAAATAGGACAAACGAAGGAAGTCTGAGGATAACAAGCGTGAGGAGGAACACCCTTTCAAAAACACAAATACCTACCACGCTTAGAGAATACGGAACACGGCAACGTTGTTAGCGGTCATTTAGACGAGGACCAGAATCAAGCGTAGTTTGCTAGAGACCTGTATAAGTGCTCCGCGCTGGGACCAGAATCAATCCTTATTTGTGACGCCGATTCCGGACCCGATCCTGGTCCCAAGACGACCAGGATCGAGGGATGCAGAAAACTATATATATATATAAAATATATATATATATATATATATATATATATATATATATATATATATATATATATATATATATATATATATATATATATATATATATATATATATATATATAATATATATATATATATATATATATATATATATATATATTATATATATATATATATATATATATATATATATATATATATATATATCATTAATATCGCATAAAGTGAAAATAATACTTGTCTAAGTGCTTCTTTGTCTCTCGAGTTAATAGCAGCTTCTTTTCATACACTCCAAAAACGAATGTATCAAATGTATGAAATGTATTAAATGTATCAAATTTACCCTGAGGAAGTTTCCTAACAATCTAAAAAAAAAACAAAAAAAAAAAAAAAAAAAAAAACAAATAAACTCTAAACTCGATAGTGCAATAAAATTTAAGAAAACCTATTGTGTACTTGCACTCGAATTTGATTATTTGCACTCGAAACTGCGTGGATCCAATTTTTATAGATACCATAACCCTTGTCTGCCTGACGTGGGCCTCGGAGGCCCAGCCCAGCAAGTGACGTATTATCTTGGCATTTCCCCGAAAATGCTCATAGACTTGAGCTTCACAAAAAGCTCTACAAAAACCCTCAGGAGCATATTCCCAAAATTTTGTGAAACAAAAACTAAAACTGGCCGTAGTAATTATTTATCCATCGCTACCCCTAGAATGTAAATACGAATGGATGGTCAGACAGACTAGGGTTAACTAGAGTGAACGAGTTGTAGAGCAAATGGATCAACTTTTGATCACTAGAACGGTCCATTTGGCTCTATACCAAGAAGAGTATATACTACAGATTGTAATCCCAAAGACAATTTTTTTATTCAAAGGCACCTGGCAGCGTTGCAAATCCGAGAGACCAGTTTTGTAGTCAGTAAAATACCGTCAACTAGTCTGGGTGAGTGTAACTGTAAGTCGATTTTTCCAACTCCGACAGTCGTTTCTATATTTCCCTGGGACTAATTCGGAAGCACCTCAGAACCGTATACACGATAGCATTATCTATTGTTTGCCCCTTTCTTGCTCCCCCCCCCCCGGTCGCCCCATCTTTCGCCTCCTCCCCCTCCTCATGAAAAGAGAAATTTTATTGAAACCTCTCGGATTGCTCCTTATTTATGTCCGTGTCTGAAACCAATTTTGTCACCACGTGGAAATAAATTGGTAGAATTATTACCAGGTCCACCGTTATAAGCTCAAGAGAGAGCGGGTTACTGTGAAGAGATTTCTACTAGGAGCCCCCCTTCTCCTCATTCCCGCCATCCCCCCCATCACAAAAAGCGTGTAAAATGTAAGAGTTTCTAGCGATCAATCGAGCACCGACCTGCAGGCTGATTCTCCCTATTTGGACGAGACGAGACGAGATAGCAAGTAACGATGAATCCCATTGGTTTAAAAGGCGTCACGTGACAGATTAGGAGCTTGTTACGAGTATTTTTCTCTGCAGGCTGATTCTCCCTATTTGGACGAGACGAGACGAGATAGGAAGTAACGATGAATCCCATTGGTTTAAAGGGCGTCACGTGACAGATTAGGAGCTTGGTACGAGTATTTTTCTCTGCAGGCTGATTCTCCCTATTTGGACGAGACGAGACGAGATAGGAAGAAACGATGAATCCCATTGGTTTAAAGGGCGTCACGTGACAGATTAGGTCTCTTTTAAATACAATTTAGGTGATTATAATTGAATCGTTGGACGCACTGTGGATGAAAAAATTGATGTAGTTAAAAAAATATTGGAGAAAATTCAACTTTAAATATCAAAAATCACCGAAAATTCACACTCCGGAAGGATAGCGTTTTTTAAGGCTTCTGAATGAAAAAGAAAAAAAATGGGGGATATTTCGACCTTCAGAGACACCGGAGGCATCGTGTATAGACAATCGGACAACATTGCAAACGGCATAGCAATAATGAAAAGTCAGCGTTACTGCTCGACCCTTTTCACTAGACCATTCTGACCACCACATTTTCCCCGTGAGGAGATAGAGCCACAGTTATGTCGTTTTGAACGCTATTTGTCGAATAATCCTGGCTCTCTTTCTCTCTCTCTCTCTCTCTCTCTCTCTCTCTCTCTCTCTCTCCTCTCCTCTCCACCCTTTGCCTCTGCGTCGAGGCCGTGTCTCGATTCGAGTGACGTCCTACCCTCCTCGCCCCCCTCCACCCCCTCTGTCCTGTTTAATGCTTTTATAGCTAATAACGCTTCTTATTTATGGATCCATTTTTTCCTCTCTGTTTCTAAAGATTTTTTCAGACGCCTCGGCTCTTTTTATTGCTCCCATTGTTGCTAAATGTAATGAAAGAGGCTGGCTGCTTTTAACTTTAACGCGCGGTCCCATTTCAATTGGTGTCATTAAGTTTCAACAGACCCGAGAATTTAATTGAGAATGTAATGTGTAGTTCACCGGTCACTGTTTAAGTAATTAAAAGAGCTACTAAGTGCGACGTCAAGAAAACAAATTGGATTCAAACTAATGCTCCAACTCACTCGCTCTCGTGGGGTTTCCCCATAAGAAACAGGATCCAAATTTTCAAATGCAAATGGGGCTCTTGCAAACGTTTGCTGTGAGCAAATGAATAGTCCAATCTGATGTACAAACCAGCAAAAATCACGAAAACCACTCTCAGAACGTCTAAACTTCAGTAATAAACTCACATAACTGTTGTAACGGGAAGATCGCATTGGCGGTTCAACGCAGGTATCATGGGAGATTCCTGTCTAATATGTCACTTTCTCTACGAAAACACAGAGATAGGTATGTCTCAATTTAGATAGGAATCTCTCATGATACCTGAGTCTCTCCACCATTAAGCCCGATTCTGAAAGTGAATTTCGTGATTTTTTAGTGAACTCATCGTCATTTTTGCAGGTTTTTGTACAAGAATCAACTCTTCAATACCCTACACACTGAGAGAAATCGTAAATCCACCCTTGGGCACCGCCAAAAATATTTGAAATGGAAAACAGCCTTGCGAGAATACCTGTCTTTCTGGTGGGCTTTTAATCGCTGGCATGGCGCAGGGCTCTCAAAATGTCCCCTCTGCTCTTCCGGGGCACTCTCAATGTAATTTTAGATGGGAAACAGTATTACGAGCTGACCTCACATTTTGGTGGACTTTTAATCTTTTGCAAGGAGCAGAGCTCTCAAAACGTTCCCTCTGCTCTTCCGGGGCACCGCCAATCTAATTTTAAATGGGAAAACATACTTACGAGCTGCAGACCTGTCATTTTGGAGGGCCTTTAATCGCTGCCAAGGCACAGGGCTCTCAAAATGTCCCCTCTGCTCTTCCAGTTACCACCAATTGATTGAATTCGTGATTTTTTAGTGCGCTAAACGTTATTTTCACACGGCTTTAACTCACCATTTACTATTAATAAGACTGTGGCGAAAGTTCGCCACAGCTCTATTCCTCTAGGGCAACTTTGCCTTTTTGTCCATTTAAACTCATGAAAGCAAATCGATGTCGTCGGTGCAGAGTGAGCACTCTCATTGCGCGCAACGTAACTAACAGTGAACGTTCCAACTGAAATGAGAAGCAGAGGAGCTCATTTACTGCGGGTTTTTTTCCGAAGATAACTATTCGTACTTATCCGAGTTGATTTTGCCTGCATTAGAAATTGAAGGCGCGAGCTCTGTGCCTTGTCTCATGTGGATCATTCCTCATCGCGAGCGCGGCCTTACTAGGTTGCGGTGGTTGTCGGTTTGCCGATTCGCCTGTTCTCGACATTATGGTGCGGAAGAGACATTTTACATGCGTTTAACATATCACGAGTGCAATAGACCGATTTAGTGCGACGCTACGGAAATAATTAATTGAATCGAAACGAATGCGTCCTGTCTCATTTGCTTTCATGCGGTTTCCCGTAAGAAATCTGATCCAAATATTCTTTCAAATTCATGCTATTAAATTTATTTTAAAACCATCCATAACCTATATTCTCAATAATATAATAGACCTGTTTTGTGATGACGTCACGGCTAAAATTGGTTCCAAAGAAATGCTCCATCTCGCTCATTCTCGTGGAATTTACCCGTGAGAAATCATATCCAAATTTTCGAATGCAAATTCATGCTAGTTAACAACCAGTTTTCTCAAATTTTATTGCACCATTTGATTCCACGTACCTTAAGTATCTTTTCACTCCGACAAAACTCCTAAAAGATCACAAGTAAATTTACAATCACAGCTATACCGAGAGTTTTGTATGTTTCTTCCTTGTCTGACTCACAGTCTCTTATAGGCTTATCAACGCCATGACACTCAATCATTCTAACCTCTCTTCGTATCGAAGCTTGTTCGAGGTATAACACGTGGTGTGGTGGTGCTGATAAGCCTATATCCTAGAGTTCTGTTCTCATAAAACACTGTGAGTGGGACAAGGACAAAACACTGGGCTTTCTTTGAAATAACTGTGATTGTAAAATGCGCGATGTTTCACAAATGTTGTCGCAGCGTGATAACATTTTAAAGTACGTGGAATCTGATGGTGTAATAAAATCTGAGAAAACTTGTTGTTTACTCTGGATCTTGTTTCTTAACCCTTGTGAGCCTAAGGTATTTCGGTAACACAAAGGACTAAGGGGGGGTATTTTTGCACCCCAAGGATATTTTCATGCAGCACAGTCAGTATCAATAATTTTGAAACTTTAATGGATGGATTATGTACTTAGTACCCTAAGAGAGTAATTTATGTGAAATTTGAGTAAATGTTTGCTATGTTGCCAAATTTACACCTACTTTTAAAAAAAATGTCAAAATAAAAAAAAATGGAAAAAATGAAATGAGGTACCATATTATTTTTCCATTTTTGATAAATTTCCAATTTTTTTCAATGATCTGACTTAATATTCTTAATCTACATAAAATTTCCGTGAAATTCACTGTAATAGATGGTTCCAAACTTAAAACTGGCAGGACGAAGGGGGGGGGGGTATATTTGTACCCCAACACTTTAAATTTCTATAATATCGACAAAAGTTCATAAAAATTAATGAAATTTGGTAGACGTGTTCTAAGTATCCTAACTTAAAATGTCATGAAGTCCCAAAAAATTTTGAGTAGTTTTGACAAAATGGCGTCAAAAAAACTGGCCTGGGGTACAAATGTACCCCCCCCCCCCCCCCCCTTAGGCTCACAAGGGTTAAGGGAAAACCCACGGGAGCGAGTGAGATGGAGCATTTGTTTGGAACCAATTTTTATCGTGAAGTCACACTAAACAGGTCTATCCAAAGAGAACGTCTATGTCTTTGATCAACCCTTCTTGAAGAATAAGCTTTCGTATGATGTTATCCTAGAAAAAACGCTCAAAAAATGACCAACCCCGAGGTAAGTAGGTTCAAATTTGCGATGATATAACAGGCAAAGACTTCGGTCTCCCCCTTGTGTTTTTGAGTTGAATATATACCCGACCCAGGGAGCAGGAGCTTTTTCCGCGTTATGAAAGCCTACTTATCCTATAATGAAACAATAACACTGTAATCCTGCTCTTCGCTGGGCTCTAAACCGAACCAAAGAATGAGTTACGGCACACCGAGCCGTTCGTTGAATGGATCAATCATGACGCGGACGGAACAACGATCCTTTGTTTATTTTTATGTCATTGACTCCGGATCCGAAGCAGGAAAAAAAAGGTACTCTCACTACCCATGGGCGGATACAGGAATTTGTTTTCCTCTCTCTCTCCAGCCATTTGAACGCGTGTGTTCGAAAAGGATAGGAGAGTGGGCCATCACGTGACTTCAGCCCCTATCTCCGTCCTTTTCTAACAAGTGCGTTCAAATGGTAGGGGAGAGAGATGGAGAAGCATTCCTGGATCCGCTTTTGGCTCAACCTCGAGCCTCCTTGTTGGTTGCCTATATGTCCTCTTCCTCTCCGCACTTTGGGATATTGGACCCCGATCTGTGGCCGAAAGTCAAAAATAAAATATACACAACAAATAAAAAAATTAAAATAAAAAACAAAATAAAAAAAAATCGTCCCGGACCAAAACTATTAACATGTTCGTATTTTGCATAGTTTTCTACGCCGTGTATCATAAACCGGAATATCCTTCCGCGCGATTAATCCTTCAGAAATCCAGTAGGGAATTTATCATACTTGCCGCTACCTGATTCGGCTCCCGAGCGACTACAGCAGCAACGGGATTTGTTTGAGGTGTTCGGCCACTCCGTTCGCGGTTCGTCTAAAACAAAAATCGAGCCATGCGGAAGAGAGTTTGAATAAAGTGTAGTATCTTTTCCAATATTTTTTTTATTTTTCTTTTGATCGATTCATGAAGTTTTAGTGTGATTTTGAAGAAAAGATAGAAAAATTGTACACAGTCTAGCCATAAGTTCTGTGAATCGCTATTTTACCGATAGCAGCCAAACGACTGCATATAGGTATATATTCTGAAACTAGACAAAAAATGCTACAAAACCGTGCTACTTTTATGCGACGTAAGCACCTGTGCTTTGCGCAACAGGCAGCGGTATTTGTCAACGTCGGACTACCGTTGGGCGCGCTCTGATAACACTTGACTGCAATAAGTTCTATATTGCGCTATTTTGCCGATGGCAACCAAACAACTAAAAATAAGTTCTGAAACTAGACTGGTATACTGGTATTCTGAAACTAGACAAAAAATACTACAAGACCATGTTACTTTCATGTGACCTATGTGGCTTTCGTAAGCACATGTGCCTGTGTGTTAATGGCTTTTACGCTCTCCGTTCTATTTTCTATCTATCCCTTGGGTTTAAGGGACTTGAGCCCTTTAGATTAAAGACTTTGGGAATTTTGGAGAAGATGACATGTAAAAAACGTCATAGTAATGTTGCAGTCTTGAAACGAAGTACTGTGAATGCCGCATCTGAAATTCCTCTGGAGAAGATCATGAGAGCCATCGATGACTGATGCGGCTTCCCTGACCGGCTGAGACGCTGCACAGGGTCGGACTGGCCAGGGTCGCTAGGCCGCGATCGCGGCCTAAAGTTTCGCTTTTTGAGGCCCAAGGGGGCCCCGCAGGGGCCTTAGATGGGGCTCCCGAATGGATAAAATGGAAAAATTTAGGAATGAAAAAAAGAATAATGTATCAAAGAAGACAGTAAATAGATTACTCTAAAGGAAAACCATTGTAAGCTAATTATAAGCTTGCTTAGTATAAGGATTGAAAATACATCAAGACTGGCCAAGTCCACTCTAGTCCAAGATGCGGACCGACATTTGGAAAATCTAGGGCCCCCGAACGTTTGAAAAAGGAGCTTTCGAATGGATTAAATCGGGGCCCCAATCGGGTGAAAAACGGGGCCCCCGGTCGGGTCAGAATGGGGCCCCCAAACGGTTTAAAAACGGGACCCCCGAACGGTCAAAACGGGGCCCCTTAGTCCCCCAAAAAGTATCGAAAGAATAAACTAGGAAGAAAATAAAAAAATACTGGCAAGAAAAACGAAAAAATGGCAATTCGTGTAATTGCAAGCGAGAGGCGAGTCTTAGGAGTCTACCATTATGTCTTATATTTTTTAAAAAACAAGTTTTCCTCTTTTCCTTCTTTTCAAAATCAAAACTTGCTAAAATGTTATATCTATCTCATAAATATTTACTCGGTTCTCTCACAAATGAAACCCTAAAAAACTCATTAAAATTGGGTTTTTAGGACGTAAAATTTTCCAAATTTCCCGGGGGAGGGCCCCCGGACCCCCCGTCAACACCTGGGGGGTATTCCATACCCCCAGACCCCCCGGTAAGTGAGACACGTGAAAACAGATGGTGTCACTTTACCCCCCCCCCCCCCCCCCAAGAATGAATATCTAACTCCACCACCGAAGATAATAAGTTACTTTATCTTGGACTAGAAGCCGCAGCCGAGCATATGCTCTTTCTGATATTTAGGTGGGTTTAAAAAGGACCAAGAGAAGCCCACTGCGATCTGGATCCTTTAATAAGTATACGTAACAACTAAAAAATAAGAAACAGAGAATTTTAATTATCAGTTGAAAAATAGCGTAAAAACTGTTTCGTTTTTAGTTAATTTTTAAAAAATGGTCTGAGGGGGTCCAAAAATGGAGGGAGGGCCCCCAAGTTGACCGAGCGGCCCAACATTTAGAGAGCCAGTCCGACCCTGACGCTGCATCCAGAAAAAAATGCGTCCATTTTGAATAAATTGGTCACTCAGCCTATTGTAAGTCTTAAAAACAAATTACAAATCCTTTTTTTACCTTCCGTAAGTTTGCTTTACTTTTTCCTCCCCGAAAATTTGATGCCCAAAACTTCATTTTCAACCAGGCATAGCTAGAAATTTTGTCGCGCCCAACGGCAACCTGACCTTGACATATATCAGTGCTTATTGCGGAAAGAACAGGGGCTTATGGCACATAAAAGTAGCATGGTTTTGTAGCATTTTTTGCCTAGATTTAGAATATATGTAAAGTTGTATACTTATTTTCAGTCGTTTGGCTGCTATCGGCAAAACAGCGATTAACAGAACTTATGGCTAGACTGTGTATATGAAATGCAAAAACAGGTCATTTTGGTATCTATGTTTCCACGATTTTCCAAAAATGTTTAAAATAGAGTCAGCCCAAAGATGCAAAAAAGGACGCGCACTAATACGCGCCAATCCGAAAGTTCTGCTACTTAGAAAATTGGCAAAATTGGACAAACAAATCGTAAAATTTAGTACGTCCAACACTATAATTGTGGGTCTCCCGAGTTTTTTTCAGAGATTTTTACCATTCTCGTAAAGTTATTCATAATCCCATTTTCGGCTTTTCTTTTTTATTTTGACGAAAAAAAAATGAAAAAAATAAAAAATAATTTGGCCACGGATCAGTGTCGCATATTTCGTGGTGCTCCGCTCTCTTTATTGAGTGTCTAGAATATATCAACAACAATTTGGAAGAATAATTGCTCGGTCATTGATAGCCACCCTGCTGTATGAAATTAATGTGATTAGATTCTGCTTTTTTCTCGGTTGATTTTCGGCGAACTTTCTAGATATCGGTGACATGAATGAGGTCGTTCAAAGGTTTCGCACGAAAAAGAAACGCCTCAATAAATATGCACAGGGAGTATAAAGAAGGGTGCCACGGAATTCAAGTATTTCGCGAATACACGATGAATCGCTGCCTCAGTATTCCGTCCCATATGGCATATATCCTCTCCAGTGGCGGCTCGTGATTTTCGATATATCGATGCCATTTAAAACTATAGAACAGTGTCGATTTCTCAGAAGTTCAATTGCACCCCCTGACGATCGATACTTTTCTATACTTTTAAATGGAGTAGACATCCATAGATCGATTTCACGAACCGCCACTGATCCTCTCTATTGCTATATCTCGTTGTACCACATACACACACACACAGTTGCACAACTCTGAACCAATCAAATCAATCACAGCGCAAATTACATGTTGTAAATAAAAAGATCCGAAAAAAATGTACAGACGCTCCCGCAGAAACAATTTCACTCACAATCTCACACTAAAGCAATATACAAGATTGTCATTTAAAATAATTATTTCTCCGCGAGAATCAGCATTGCGCATCGAATCGAACCAAGGCATTTTGTCCATTTAAACCCACAGAAAAGATCGAATTCGATGGTCATCGCCTAGCCCTAGATAGTTCGATATTTTTAGTGGGTCTTAATGAGCCGAATGCTACGTTGCCAGATTGCACGCCTCGCCACTGTATAAGACGACTAACAAGTCAGCAGCGTTCTGTTCGTGTGTATGTGTGTGTGAGTGTGTGCCCTTTGCAAGCCTGGGAGCTCCTTCCAGCTCCGACATAGACTTTAGAGCTCCTCTCTCGAGCTCCGTCCCGTCCCGACCCGACCCGACCCGACCTCCTCCAAACTCACTCTTATTTCCGCGTATAAAAGTGCGTATACATGGTGATCCGAAAGTCCGGTGACTCCTTTTTCCCATTCGAGTTATCGAATGACAAAGTATGATTTACAAAGTTCGATATGTTGAGTATAAAAAACGATGTCAACCTCCGATTTGTGTCTAAATACTTAGTTATGTTTGTTCTTTCGATCGATGTATAATTTGAAATTTATTCGATTTGTCGAGTATGAAAAGCGATTTCGACCTCCGATGAGTGTCAAAATACCTTTTTTGTTTGCTCATTTGATCGATGTAGCATTTGATAGGGGCGGGGCGTCCTTCGATATTTTTGAGAAAGGCCCCTGTAGAGGGATATGAAAACGTTTATAATGCTCGGCGGCCCTAAACCCAAACTTTTACTAAATTTGTGTCAAGACCGTATTTTTTTCTGAAAAGGACTTGCCGTTTAGATTATTTTGGATCCCTAGTTTTTTTTTTTAAAATTTCAACTTTTAAAATAGGAGTAATAATTATTTTGAAAACGAGTCTAAATCCAAATTTGACCTTCGATATATTGAGAACAAAAAACCATATCGAACTTTGGTTTTCACCAAATACTCAGTTTATTATATTACATTTAATGATATGATGTCACAAAGATAGGGTTTTCTATCTGAAAATTTTCAATTTTGGGCGGCCGAATCCCCCTTTCTCTTAGGGAAGGTGCCCTCAAAAATATTGACCTCCCTCAAAAGATAGTTCCTTTCGCGTTATATAAACATTCCCCAAGTTTCGTTTTTCCATTCGGAGCCTTACACAACTATACAAGTTATTCAAGGGTCGCCGTATACTTTTGGATCACCCTGTGCGTGTATGTGAATGTGTCTAACCCATAAATTCTTCGGCTCGTAAAGACATTTTTCCTCGGAGGCTACAAATTACAGGGCGCGCTTATTTATATATACGTGTCCCCCTCCCCCCTCCACCCCCCCCCTCCCCTGAGAATTGCACCCGCCATTCAGCTCGACTCTCACCGACTTGAAACAATTATCCTCGAATGATACGGGATAAGGGATACTGGTTAGAAGGTTTATGGGAGGTGGAGGGGAGGGTGGAGGTGGTGGGGATGGAGGAGGTGGTGGGGAGGGAGGAGGTGGTGGGGAGGGAGGAGGTGGTGGGGAGGGAGGAGGTGGTGGGGAGGGAGGGAGGAGGTGGTGGAGAGGGTGGAGGTGGTGGGGAGGGGGCAATCAAGAGGTTCTCGTTTGGAAGAGGAGGAGAGAAGAGCATCGATTTATAAACTACTTGGCGCGCGCAACTGTATTATTAGTGTCTACGCGCGAGTGTATTTGCGAGGCATGAATGATCCTCCGGTCTCTCTCCGGTGCTTGGTGCTCGCATCAGTCGGAACAGTACCCACCGTTGCCGTTGGATGATGCGAAACGTACGTGCAGGTGAGCAAACAAGATTACCGACTCCGAGTTAGTATTATCCAAAACGATATGCCAGAAGGGGATGCTTTTGTCGAGGTGCCGCTAAGAATACTGATAGCACCAAGCACAGCTCCGCGTGGCTCTCCTGATGGCGCGGGGTCGGGTCGGGGGCTCGCCGCGCGCCGGATCCATCGTTTAAGTGTTGCCTCGTCTATGAAGAATGCGAAGAGAAGGCTTGTTTAAAGGCCTCGTCTAGAGATACCGATCTTAAATCGGGCATTAATCGGCTCGGTCCGATTTTTTTTTTTTCTCCGTGAAGTCGATTCTATTTAAAAAACGGCCTTTAAGAATGGGGCTCTTGCAAACTTTTTCTGTAAGCAAATAAATAGTCCAATCCGATGGAACGTCCAGCGGAAATCACGAAAATCACACTAAGAAAGTCTAAAATTCAGTAATAAACTCGCATAACTGCTATAAGGGCAAGATCATAATGGTGGTTCAAAGCAGATATCATGGGAGATTCCTGTCTATTATGTCATTTTCTCTAAGGAAACACAGAGATATGTCTCAATTTGGCTCGATTCTAAGAGTGAATTTCGTGATTTTTTAGTGTACTTATCGTCATGTTTACAGGTTTTTATGCCAGAATCAACTCATCAATCCTCTATAGCAAAAGTTTGCAATTAATTCTTCATGATATTGATTTTTCGTTTTTCTCAGATTTGCTACTCTGACTGATCTATTTTGAATTTGCTTCATCTTACTTTAAAACAGCTATTTTTATACTTTGATTAGATGATTTCGAATTTCCTTCCAGCCTCTCACTAAAACAGTTTATTTTCATCCTCTATTTGGTCAATTTTGAATTTCCCGCTCGCCTCTCACTGAAACAGTTTATTTCCATCCACCGATTGGTCAATTTCGAACTCTCCATTCAGCCGGCCTCAGTAGTGGCCTAATGGTCAGGACACCTTACTGCCAATCTATAGGTCTCGGGTTCGAATCCCGGTAGAGGCATCAGATTATTCACTGGTCTTGTCGCTCGGTCTTCTCAAAAGTGAATCCACGGCAAAGATTACATTGTAAATCTGAATGCTTAGAGCATGGGGGTCATAATTTCAAAACGGGCCAAATGGTGTCCCAGCGAGATTACATTTTTAAAAAAGATCAAATAAGTTCGATGTTCCGATTTTTAAGGCGAAGGAACTTAGTTTTATGAGAAGCAATAGTAATAATTGCTTTTAAAGTTATTTAAATACTAATTTTAATTGTTTTATGGTTCAAAATGTCCGTCGGTTACGCGTCCCCAACACGAGTTTTTGGTATTTAACCTAAGTTTTCGACCATATTTTGAGGCTGAAATGAATTTTGAAGATAGTAGAAATGCTCAAAAAACTCCGTAAAACACGTGTAAACCATTGTTTTTTACGAAATGACTTTTCTTCATGCCATAAATTGTGAAAAATGGTTGTCCCCCGGTTCCAAAATGTCTGTCGGTTACGCACGGATTTTACTGTTTTACAACATCTTAAAAGTTTATTTAAAAGTGAAACTGGCTAACTTACGATTTTCTCAACCACGCTTCAACGTTCTAAACAGGAATTATCAACATCTGTGCAAATGGATTTTATTTGGAAACGATTTTCACCAACAAATCCGATCTCGTGATTTGCCTATGGTCCTAGTCAGTGGCACTTAAATATACGAAAAAGGTTGGTAATACAGTAAAGTTCCGCCCTGTAATTTTTAATTCAATTCAACTACCGTAACTTGCTTTAAAAATCAACATCAGAGATTATTGTAACAAGTAATACTTATTGTTGTTATTAAGTACTTTTGAAATAGTCGGTTACGTAACCGACAGCGTAACCGACAATCGACAATTCATTTACCATTAGTTCATCATGCGTTTCCGGCTGTTTCCGCGGTACATGAGAAATATCGAAAATTCAGCGGAACCCTTCGGTAAAAAGTCTTTTCTAGTAGTACTGAAGGTAAAAAATTACTCATTGGGTTTAAATTTTGACTTGAAATTTTCACGGAGCATGCATGCTCAATTGGCCCGATTTGAAATTATGACCCATGGATGTTACAAATCTTTGGTGTCTTCTGAAAGTAAACAAATAACAAATGAATCACTTTCCTCTGTCTGAATTTGTCTATAGAGGGGTTAGGGGGCTGTAGGCTTCCAACAGGAGCAGCCAGTAGACCAAAGAAAGAAAAAAAATCCCCGTTTGTCTCTCTCTAAAATAGTTTATTTTCATCCTCTGATTTGTCAATTTCGAATTTTCCGCTCCCCCACTCAGTAAAACAGTTTTTTTTTCCATCCAGTGATTGGTCAGTTTTGAATTTCCCGTTCGATTCTCTCTGAAACAGACTATATTTTCTTCCTCTCTGACCAGAGGCGTCGCGTGCAATTTGGCAACAATGTATTCTACCCTTTTAAACTCATGTAAAAGATCGAAATCAGGGGGTGCACAGTGCACAATGAAAATTCGATATATTTAATGAGTTTAAATGGAGCGGTTCCATTGTTGTCAGACTCAGATGGCACGCGACGCCACTGTCTCTGACTGGTCAATGTTGATTTTTTCGCTCGTTTTTCACCAAAATCAGTCAATATTTATCCTCATATCTGACAACGTCTCACACCCTTCGATTGAGAACAGAGTCTGAGTCTCGAACATCCCCTCCCCCTCCTCATTGGAGGTCCTCCTACTCCCACTCCACCCCCTCCTCCACCCCCTCCTCCACCCCCTCCTTAACCGGGTCGATTTATCTTAAGAAAGTACACAAAGATAAGCTACCCCCTCGATCCATCCATCCATCCGCCGTTCGTTGTTCGCTTTAAGGGACGATTGTCGAAATGCAACTGTGTGTTCGAAAGGAGCGCGTCATTCTCTAAGTCTCTCTCGCTCTCTCGCTCTTTCTCTCCAACCCTCTCCCCTTCCCACTCCTCCAACTCTTGCTCGTTCTCCCTCCCTCCCTTCCCCTCCGCTCCCACCCTCCCTCCCTTCCTCCCTCCCTCCCTCCATCAGTTCGCTTTGCGCTGAAACAATTTCACTCTCCGCCCTCAACTTATTCTAATTGAAACTTACTCACTTACCTGTAAAATACTCCTCTCTCTTGCTCTCTATATCCCGCATGCCCGCCGCATCGAACCGCACTGCCGCGCCGCTCATGTTTTCAAAAGGGGGAGGGTTGGGCAGGGGTTTGAGGAGCGCGGGGTGGGGGAGTGGAAGGGGAGGGGGGAGGGGGAGGGGGGAGGGGGAGGGGGAGGGGGAGGGGGAGTTGCAGCAGCACCAGCGTCCCCATCCGTAAAACTTCCAGCGAAAGCAAGGGATATCTTTAGAGAGCACTTCTCAGTCAAGTTCTGATATCCTGTTGTCAGATCGTTGGACATAAAAAAAAATAAACAGTAGGAAATACCTTACGACCACTTTCTGACTTAAAAATTATTCTGGGGGACCCCCAGACCCCCCCCCCCCTTCGTTACTCTGGGGGAGACCCCCAGACCCCTCTTTAATATTCTGAGGGAGACCCGTCACCCACATCCCCCTTAAGGAGTTAAATTTACAGTAGGCTGATTGTAGAATGTTTTTGCACATTTTCCATTTATTCCCTACATTCACTCGCATTTTTCACCCTTTTATCATCCATAACTTGCCTACAATGTAAAATTTAGAAAAAACAAAAAAAAAGTCCTTCTGGGAAATGGTAAAGGCAACTTCGCTCGGTTCCAATGTTCGGTTTTTCTCTGTGTGATAATAACACCAGCAGTTTTTGGTAACAGTACAATAGACTCTCCGTGGTTCACGCATCGTCGTACTTCTGGTAATATTAAAAGACTTTAGGAATTTATATGTTTCAGTGCATTGAAAAATATGCAGCTTTTAATCTGGAATCTGACAAAATTGATAACCTAGGTTTTCTTAGTGTGACTTACATTCGACAACGACCGTTACGCCTTCGTTGAAAAGGAATCGAACGGTGCCTTTATTCCTTCGAAAAGTCCGATTTCACTTTTGTCTTTTGCTTCCTTCGTATTTTTACATTTCAATTTAATTAGGTGTGCTCTTGTTTTATCGCTCTTAGTGGCGTCGCGTGCCATCTGGCAACAATGCAACTGCTCCATTTAAAGTCATTAAATATATCGAATTTTCCTTGTGCACTGTGCACCCCCTGAATTCGATATTTTACCTGAGTTTAAATGGATGGAATACATTGTTGCCAAATTGCACGCGACGCCACTGATCGCTCTTAATCAGTGGCGGACTGGGGCAAAAAGGCCCGGGGTGCTGGGGCCCGGGATTTGGGGAAAGGGGCCCGAACTATGTACTGTTCCAGAAAGGAGGGGAGCGGACATGGAGGGCCCGGGGTGCTGCAGCATCCCGGCACCCCGGCCCAGTCCGCCCCTGCTCTTAATGAATGCCAATTCGCTGGAGTCAATATCTTTTCACTTTCAACTTCTCGTTGCTTTACCCATATCTAATAGTAAAAATAGAAAACCGTACCTCTGAAGCTTCAAATTTTTCGGAGAACAAAAAAAGCCTTTAACTCAGTATTCATTTTCCGTGCGGAGTGATGGCGGACGAATCATGGTTGGTTACAGAGGTTTGTTTTTCTCTTTCTCTCTGTCTCTCTCTCTCCGACCATTTAAATACATGTATTAGAAAAGGATAGGAGAGGGGGCTATCACGTGACTTAAGCCCCTCTCCGCCCTCATCCAACGCACGTATTCAAATGGGAGGAGAAAGAGACAGTCACATTTTTGTATTCGTTTGACGGCACAAATTTTATTTTGCTGACAACAATTCTCAAAATTTTAATCTTAATTTTGTTCTTACTATATGAATGGTAGCATAAAAAATAGCAATTATGAATAAAATTAACTATAGCGATCTATATCTATGTACCTAATGAACGGTTTGATTTATTTTGGAATGAAATGATCATGAATGCATCCAAAGTTACTCAAGCAATATACCTATCACTGCTTTCAGCGTTCCTTTCGATGAACGCAAAGTATAACCATCAAAAGTACTGATGCGTGGACTTTATACCAAAAGTTCTGCAATTCTCAAGCCCTCGTCTTCTCCATGATGTTTTTAAAATCCCTCTCTCTCTCTCTATTTTGCCCTCACTTGAAACTGTAGATAAGTACGTCATAAAACCTTACTAGCACCAGAATTGTTTATATGTATACCCTGCATGATAGTGAATATAATAACAAAATAGGTATACATTCACAAATACAACAAAAAAAAAACAAAAACCGAAAATTCAAAATTTAGTTTCGTAATGTACTTCAAGTATAGGCGTAGGCAGGCGTCGCGTCACCGTGTTTATTAGTTGAATTGTTTTCAGCAGTGAGCCACGCAGGCCATTACTTCTGTTTTATTGTATTTTAGTGTTTTTCATGCTTTCGTTTTGAATGACTTTTTTTTTTCTTTTTTTTTGTTTTGTTTTTTGTTTTTTGTTTTTTGTTTTTTGTTTTTTTTTTTAAATATATTAGCAGATATATATAATTTGCAATGAAAGAGGAGACGCTAATAATCACTCATTCCAACCGCGGCGGGTTGCGGGTTACGAGTTATACGGCGCTTGTGGAATTATGATCCATATTCCTCTCTTCAAAGTTTCTCTTTATTCTTCTCTCGAGTGAAAAGAGAACAATTATTTATGTGTTCCATCGCCACCCTACTTGGCAGCCGTTCAACTTTGAGCACCTACAAACTGGCGGGGTTTACTTTCAAGTGAGGCACGAGGCTTCTCATTGTGCATTGTGCAGCCGGCCAAAAGCAATTAGTTCCCAGGCATCTGGTGGTAACGTCTCCACTGAAAAACGCTTTGACGGGAAGAATAAGGATAGAAAAAAAATGTGGTGTTTTTCCACGCGGAGAAAAATATTTTGGTACACTACTGCACAACAATGGTAATCTCGCGCAGTTATACCCTGGTAAAAATGTTCCATGACCAATTTTACATGGAAATTTGAGCAATTTTCATGGAAATCGATTTCCATGTAAAATTGGTCATGGAACATTTTTACCGGGGACCGTAAAATGTTTTGAAATAATCAATGATACGAGACACTAATAATTGGAGGGTTCAATCATGTTGTGTATGAAATAAAAACGAAGAAAAAACAATTAAAACAAATGTATACCAGCCGAAGGCCTTTCAATCAATAGACGGTTTTAGTGATAGCTTATCCGGTGAAAAGAATCGTCGAGCGTTCCAAAATTTTTCTCCGTTGGCCTCCGTGGTCTGGTGGCCAGAGCAACTGGCCACTAACCCACTGGTCCTGTGTTCGAATCCCGGCCGGGTTTACAAGATTTTACGGTCTGAAATCTAGTCATCTCGGAAAGACATGCGGATGTAACTCTTCTCTAATTCATCTTTCCTTCTTCTTCTCTCTTCCGTTTCGTATGTTGCGCCCTAGAAGGCGAAAGAGGACACTTAATTTAAAAAAAAAAAAAAAAAAACACATAACAATACAAAACAAAATAACCCTCTTTCTCACTCTCGCACTTAACTCCCTGTACTGCTATCTCACTCTCATTTCTAAAGTCGTATACAGAGACATTTTTTGAATCAATCGTATCATTATAATGCAAATTTTGATAAGAAAATGACGTGAAACAATGCCCTGTGGACCGATCATTTACTTCATCGTTAAAGCGATCGTTAAGATTGTCTATGAGTGATTCTATTGGTTGGAAATCGCAAAACTTGGCCGTTGCTATGGTAACCATCGTTATAGAGCCCACTTTATAAGGTTACTCATGAATCACCTGTATAGAACGGACACTTCAACGATGGCTACCATAGCAAAGGCCAAGTTTTGCGATTTCTGACCAATAGAATCACTCAAAGACAAACCTAACGATCGTTTTAACGATGAAGTAAATGATCGGCCTGCAGGTGTATGCTATTTTTGTTAGATGCGTTTCTACGAGGGTCATTCAAAAAGTAAGTTCCATTGGTCATTTTCTCAGGTCTCACTAAAGGTAAGAGAAATTCAATTACACTGCTGAATTTGTCATGTTCTAAGCCTCCAATGACGTAAAGTTTTTTTTTTTTTTTTTTTTTTTTTTTTTTTTTTTTTTACAATTTGGTTCATTTTTGTCGGAGATACGGCTATTTTACTCCCGCCAGCTTCTCACGAACTACAGTGGAATTTTCAGATCAGCGGTAAAAATGATTCGTATTCAATCCGCTATCATTTATGATACTCAAGATGAGTTATCAACTTTTATCTGATATCAAAATAAGGTGCACACTGACCGCAAATTTCAATCAGACGCAGTATTGAAAAATTGTGTGATGCTGTGTTTCAAGAGCGTCGATTGCAATTTTTACGCCGCAGGAATTGCGAAACTGGTCAGCCGATCTCAAAAGTGCATTGATATTCGAGGCGATTACGTCGACAAATCTTGAAAAATAGGTCAGTTCAAGTTATTTTTTCACTGAAATTATTTTCTGAACTACGAGAAAACTTGAGAAAATACTCGTACTCTGTTCAGTTTGAGCCATTTTTTCATCGCTTATTTGAAGATTGCACTCGTTCGTAAAAATTTGGCGGGAGGTGGCGGGAAATTTTTTGAGACGAGTGCTGTAAAATAGCCGTATCTCCGCCAGAAATGAACCAAAAAAAAAAAAAAAAAAAAAAAAAAAAAAAAAAAAAAAAAAAAAAAAACAAGCAGGGAAAATTCCAACACGCAGGTGTTGGAAAAGCGTGCCACTAAAGTCTGAACAGCTTTAATGCTTTTGCTAGCAATGATAATAATTAGACAGCATTCAACATGGAGCTGATCTCGAGAAAATTGAGTCCAAAGTTGAAGAGCTAGCATTTAAACAAAAAACTTGGAATTACTTACGTTTTGATTTCATTCAACTACCGTGTTGTGTTTTTGCATTTCAACACCGGAAAAGTGGAATTTACTATGTAGGAAAGGTAGTTAATTTTTAGCGTTTAAAGTGACTTGGTTCCTTTCTTCTTTTTTTTGGCATAATCACGAAAAACGAAACTCTAAGAGAAACCAAACGGCAGAGTTGGTTTACACTGTTGATTATTTTAAGATCCGTTAATCCGGACTTAATTCCGTTCCCAATTCTATAAAAGGAACCGAGTCGGAGTTGGTTCCTTACGTGACTCGGATTAAGGTTTAACCTAATCAGAAAAAGGAACCAAGTTCTCATTTTATTTCATCATATGGACAATGACATCAATGAGGCTCACCAGCTCACTTTTACCTGGAATTTTGACGGGAAATAGTTGTTATTACAGAAGAAGCACTTGTTGCTTCGAGATTCAGTATTGCTAGCTCTATCAATCAATAATTCAATTTTATCAAAAATGTCACTCGGTTCTTTTGTGACAAGTGCTGTCCAATTGAGCTTGTTTGGTGAGAAATTATGAAAAAAATAAATTTAGATCAGATGTATCTATAAGGAGATGAGTCAAAGGCGTTGTTTTTGTGTGCTTGTTTTTTGTTTTTTGTTTTCAAAACTTTGGAGGGCTCTAGCTCAGAAGAGAAACATTTGCAGCACATACTCATGTAGGAAAATAAAGTCTTATATATATATGTATGTTGATCCCAAAAATACACTCCATAAGTTTGGCACTCAAGTTTTGAAACACCCTGTTCTTGATATTTTGCCCCCCCGCCCCCTTCACAAAAGACAACATCTTGACCATGCACATTTTTAAAATCACAGTTTGACTGTAGAGATATTTTCTTCCCCCCTCCCCTTAACGAAAAAGGGTGAATGGGTCACCTATCTCTGATGTTCGTCGTGCGCGTGCACAGATTGTTCGGCTTTACGACTGCAATTTTGGCTTTCTTTATAATGCGTTTTTTGGGTTTATTAGTGGATTTTATGACTATTTGATGCCGCCAATGTAATTTTCAGACAATTTTACATCAGAATCAAAACTCTATAGCACTGTAGCAAAAGTTTGCAACAAACCCATTGAAAGCTGAAAAGAGAAAATTATTTGATAAGGCTCGATCTTTTTTACCCACATAAACTATAGACAATAGATATTTCTAAATCCCTCCACCTTTTAAACGGCTTGTTTAGGGATCAAACATGAGGTTGCGTTCTTTTGAAGTCAAAAAGCGTCATATTCGGATAAGCCGTGATTCTAAATAATAAACAGTTTTTTTTTATCTTTTTTCCGTTTTAGGTGCTGTCAGCACTTATTGCGATTGTCACGATGTAGATACGTAATATGCATAAATGGAACACTTGCGAATTCATGAAATAATAATCCTTTAATATACAGAACTAACCATTTCAAGTGCCCTTTACACATCAAGCATTCTAGGGGTATAGATTAGTAGGTGTGGAGGTTTAAGAGGTTTGTGGATTTTAATTCCCCCTCTCCCCATTTATTTTCTTGAAAAGTATCGAAAGTCTACAGTTAAAACTATGCCATTATTCACTATAAGGCATTGTTATATTATTTCTTTTTTTTTTCTGTTGCCGTCGGTCGATATCATTTTTCGTGTTGGAGAAGCTGGAGGGGCTTAGATGAATAATAGCTACCGGAGGACCTTAGAAATTGAGTAATTCTACCACGACCGTGGACCCGTGTGCGACGGTCGGCGACCGCGCTGTGCGGGGAACAGGCAATCTGTTTTTAGTTGGACTTTTAATAATCCGAGCCCGAGAGTGGGTCGGCTTTCGCGCAAGCGGGGTGACTTGAAGAGTCGGGACCTAGCGAGAGCTCCCAATAGTCCCAATTAATTGGAATGTTTTTACTGTCAGGTGCAAAAAGGACTAGATTAAATCCGAGCACAAATGAGTCGGCGACCAACCGCTAAATGCCTGACCATTCAGCGGGTGGGGGAGGAGAGAAGCTCCATTTATACTCACACGAGTGAACGCTGCGGTGGAATCGGTGGATGTTGACGATCACTGATGACCTTGGTGTCCTTGGTTTGGTGGGTCCGCAGCGTACGCACGGGCTCTTCGACTCTTGTGCGTCGGGGCGTGCAAGGCGTTCACTCACCGCGATCACTTGTCTAGTCTATTGCCGGCTCAATGGCTTAGATTAAGACTAGTGATGCGTTGGAGACTTTTGGCTGGCTGCTTGGCTGCTTGGCTGGTTGATCTGGAGCTGGAGCGCTTGAGCATCGGGTTCGTTCTTCGAGATTCCTCGGTGAGGTTCGATCAATGAATGATAATTTTCGGTCCGGAGAGCTGGTTTATGTACTAGATCCCGCCGTAAAAATGCGCCAATCAGCGTGTAGCACTGGGTGTTGAGTTTTAAGAGCATCGTCGCGAGATGTTGAGTGGCGAGCTCAAGGTCAGTGGTCACTCGTGTGTATGTACGGTTAACGTAAAATGACTTGATTTTTTTATAAAATAAAACTGTGCTTTTTAAAGGCTGTGATTTGTTTATAAAATAAAACTGTGCTTTTTTAAAGGCAAACTTAAATTAAAATTAACTTCTGCTTCATCATACCGCCCGCCTTGAAACGACCAGGTCGGTTCAAAATAATTATCTGTAATGAACGAAAGAAATATACTTTGACATAAGAGCTGTTTGAAAAATAAATAAAAGAACTTCTTGAATTCCGTCAGTCGGAAGTGTAGGGGCTGCGTTTATTGCCTTTGAAGGCGTCTGGCGTTAGCTCGTCGTCGGTTACGCAGCTTTTTGTATCCTAAGAGCTTGCCGCGGTGAAGTTTATGGCCAGCACTAGCCGCTTGCTCTTTGAAGTTTTGATAGCGTTGTTTCCGCCTGACTTCATTTTCCTGCCTTTGAGCGGCAATGACCCAATATGGTAGAGGTGGATTGGGTACAAACGGGAGGAAATCCCTCGACACTTGATGATGACTCGGTGATGCAGGAGGAGTTGCGATGTTGACCTCGTGTGGGGGTGTGCATATTCCATGCATGGGAGGTGTTTGTGGCTGAGGCGGAGTTACTGGCTCTAAGTTTCGTGGGTTGGAACTCCGCGGTGGAGTTGCCATTAGCGGCAGGGTGAACTCCAATGGAGATTTGTGTTTTAAATTTTCTGGAGTTCTAGACCTTGTACGTTGTGAGGTTGATACCACTCGGTTATTAACTGGCCTTTTTGCCTTTGACGGATTCCATGTTTTGTGTTTTACTGTATTTGACAAGGAGTCGTCAGAGACAGAACTTTCAGCCCTTTGTGTCGAGGGCAACAAGGTTCTTGATTGTCTTGCTGTTAGTGGCAAGGGTGCTATTAATTTCGCCAATTTTTGAGGGCGCGTCTTTTGCCTGACTGTGGGGTCGGAAGGTTGAGACGGTAGCTCTTTTTCTGAATCAAAGTTGAGGAGCTGAGGTAGTGTGCCCATGATTTCCAAACTGCGACAAAATTTTAGAAAAATAATGACTAGATTGTTTTTATTCAACGGGCAAAGGACACAGTTTGGTAGCCGATCGTCGTAAGGTGCCCTGGGTTGTGGTAATATCGAAAACTCGAACTATGCCGTCTGGTCCTGCGATGCAATGCTCGATTCTACCTAGGCACCATTTCAGGGGTGGCAAGTTATCGTCTCGGATTAGCACTAACTGGCCAGGGAGCACGGAGGGAGTGGATTCAGTCCATTTTGAGCGTTGGCGTAGGCTATTGATGTAGTCCTTGTGCTATGTTCTCCAAAAACTTTGGCTGGCTTGTTGTATTAGTTGCCAACGAGAAAGCCGATTTAGAGCTGTGGTCTCCCAGTTGTACTCTGGAACTGACATCAGCGCGTTCCCAATTAGGAAATGGCCGGGGGTCAGCGTGTTGATATCTGCAGGGTCTGACGAGAGGGGGCAAAGCGGTCTTGAGTTTAATGTCGCTTCCATTCGGCATAAAAGTGTGCTCATTTCTTCAAACGTGAGAGTTTGGTTGCCGATGACTCGTCGGAGATGGTGTTTTGCTGACTTTATGCCAGATTCCCATAGTCCCCCGAAGTGGGGAGAAGATGGCGGAATGAAATGCCATGTGATTTCCTTGGAAGTGCAGAAATCGGATATGGCATTTTTACTTTTGTGCAATAGTGCGTGAATTTCTCTCAGATGGTTATTTGCACCTACAAAGTTTGTGCCATTGTCTGAGAAAATATGTGCGCACAAGCCGCGCCGGGCCACGAATCTAGTTAGAGTTGCTAAGAATGCTTCAGTAGTTAAGTCGCTTACCAACTCTAAATGGACCGCCTTTGTGGCCATGCACACAAATAGTGATAAGTAGGCTTTCGTTAGCCTTGCGTTACGGAGTTTGTTTTCTTTCACCAAGAAAGGGCCTCCAAAATCAATGCCCACATTGATGAAAGGTCGAGCTTGTTGGACTCGACAGCTGGGTAAATCACCCATCATAGGTGGCTGTAATGGTTTTGGATGAACTCTGAAACATTTAATACATTTATGCAAGCGTGAACGAACTATTTCTCGTCCACCTAAAATCCAAAATTTTGAGTTGATTCGAGAAAGTGTTGTGCGAGGACCACTGTGCAGCGCTTCAAGGTGATAAAAGTCTATTACTAAGTTGGTAAAGTGGTCCTTTTTTGGTAGCAAAATAGGAAATTTGGCGTCCAGTCCGATGTTAGTATTTTTTAATCTCCCACCGACGCGGAGCAGACCATCCGCATCCAAGAAAGGAGTCAACGGACGCAACTGTTGAGAGACGTCGTTTGCGTGTGAGAGTGCTGAAATATCAGATGAAAAATAGTTATTCTGAATCTTTCTGATCCAGAAAATGCGAGCTTCCTTGATTTCAAGTTGATTGAGAGCTCCTTTTAAACGATCATTTGGATGTTTAGAATTGTGCGTGAAACGCTTAATCCAAGCGGTGACTCTTAATAGAGATAACAATTTTGATTTAGAGTTTAAAAACTGGTGAGCCCATTCATCCTGGAAGGTCTGAACAAGCGTGACTACATCTGATGACTTCTCTTTGAGTTCAAGAGGATGCCAGAAATTTGAAGGTCCGGATTTTGGCCAGGAGTTGATTGGTTCGCGTAGCCAATCAGGACCGTGCCACCATAATGAGTTATCGATCAGCTTGTCTGGGTTGCATCCTCGTGATGCAAGATCCGCAGGATTTTCCTCGGAGATCACGTGACACCAGTGATGAGGAGGTAATGAATCTAAGATTAGCGTGATTCGATTTGCGACAAATGTTTTCAGTTGGTGGGGCGGCGTGCGCAGCCATGACAAAACGATTGTTGAGTCAGTAAATGCGTGAATTTGTTCGAGGTTTATTGATTGGGAACAAAATTCGTGCGCTGACTGTAACAGATTGGCTAAAAGTACTGCGCCAAAGAGCTCGAGGCGCGGGATGCTGAGGGGTTTCAAAGGGGCTACCTTTGATTTTCCGAGAATTAGATTGACCTTGACTTCGTTTTCAGAGCTCTGACTTCGAAGGTAGACGACCGCGGCATACCCGCGCTCACTGGCGTCGCTGAATCCTATCAGGTTAAACGTAGATTTAGAATCGCTGAATGACACATATCGAGGTATCGATATTCTTGTGATGGCTACTAGTTCATCAGTAAAACTGTCCCACTCGTTTTTATTTTCGAGTGGAATGTTGTCATCCCAACCGATACCTAATAACCACAATTTTTGAATGAATTGTTTCATCCAAAATATAACGGGAGAAATCCAGCCGAGTGGATCGAAAGTCCGAGCAATAATCGATAGAATCGATCTCTTAGTTGAAGCCGGGTTAATCTCGGCCAGTTTGTATGAAAAGATGTCCAATTTTGGGTTCCATTGAATTCCGAGCAATGACACTGATTTATCAGAGTCAGTAAAATCGATTGGACTTTCTAAATCCTGGGGTGGCATGTCAACTAGTAGTTCTGGGCGATTGCTACTCCATTTTCTTAATTCAAAGTTGCCTTTTTTTAGCATGGCGATCAATTGATTTCTGCTCTCACGCGCCTCGGTGACCGTGTTAGCACCCGCAAGGCAATCGTCGACATAAAACTTTGACTTCAAAATGTTTGCAGCGAGCGGAAAGTTAGCTCCTTCATCAATGATTAGCTGATGGAGAGTGCGCAGAGCTAGGAACGGGGAGGGAGTTTCCCCATAAGTGACTGTATTTAGCTGGAATTCTAGAATTTCACTAGATGAGTCGTCTCTCCATAGAATATGTTGAAATGAGCGATATTCCGGGAGAACGAGGATTTGGCGGAACATTTTACAAATGTCCGCGGTGAAAACTATTTGTGGAATGCGAAAATTTGTGAGAATTTCACAAATGTTGGATTGAAGTTTTGGGCCTGATAACAGGAGATCATTTAATGACACACCTGTCGAACTTTTTACTGACGCGTCGAAAACTGTGCGCATTTTAGTAGATTTGCTTGCAAGTCGCCAGATTCCAAAATGAGGGATGTAATATCGGCCTTTTCTTGCAGCATCTGGTGCAACGAGGGTCATATGACCTAAATCCTGGTACTCTTTCATGAATTTTTGGTATTCAGTTTTCAGTGTAGGGTCGTTTTTAAAGCGTTTTTCGAGTCCGAGGAGTCTGTTGCGTGCTATTTCATAGGAATGACCAAGGGTCTCGGGATTATCTTTTAAGGGCAATGGAACTAAGTACCGTCCAGTGTCATCACGAGTATGCTCTCGCTTGAAGATTTCTTCTGCGCGAATATCCTCAGGATTTTTAATCGATTTATGCGGCGGCTCCTCGATTTCCCAGAATTTTTTTAACGTCTGTTCGATGGGCGCTGCATTTATTGAGAGAAGTGTGGTGACAGTTCGTTGATTTTGAGCTGCTGATGGTTCGTATTTTCCCGTGAGAACCCAGCCAAATATGCTGCTCAAGGCAACAGGCCAATTGGCGTGCAAAATAAATTTGCGACCGTCATAGATGTGATGATACAAGTCTCCTCCCACTAGGATGTCAATTGGAGCTGATTGATTCCACTTTGGATCCGCTAATTTTAAGCCCTTCATCGGACGTCGCATTGAATCAGGCAAATTCATGCTAGGTAGATTCGTGGTGATGCGATCTAAAACGGTAGCAACAGTGGTTAACAATGGCCCAGAATCAAAACGTGATTTAATTTCGCACGATACTGTGCCTTTGACATCGGCGACACACGAGTTGCCTAGCCCGGAGATGGAAGGCGCATTATCAGTGAGCGATAAGTTGAGCCGCGCTGCGCACTCACTGGTCATGAATGATGTCATGGACGCTGAGTCGATGAGCGCGCGCGCATGCTGAAACTTCCCGCGGCCGTCCTTGACTAATACGATCGCTGTCCCTAGGACGCACGTGTTTGTGTGAGTCTCAGGAGCGTCGTGCGTGTGAAAGGCGTGAATTGGAATGTTGCTTTCCGCAGCATCACTTGTGAGCGAATCATTTTGACATTTTGCCACGTTAATACTCATCGGAGGAGCTGGTTTGGAGTTCTGATCAGGAAGTGCAGCGTCATGTAGTAGACTGTGGTGTCTTTTGTTGCATGTTTTGCACGAAAATGGGGATGAGCATTCTTGGACTCTATGCTCGTCGCTAAGGCAATTGAAGCATAATTTTTTATCAAAAACTAACGACCTTCGATTGGTGACATTCATTTTCTGAAATTCAGCACATCGATGCAAGAAATGATGGTCCTTGCACGCAATGCATCTATTGCTTTTGGCTGAGTATTTCTTGGCTCGCCAATTTGATTGTGATGAGCCTAATGCTGCTGAATTTGACGAAACAAATGCTTGCCTTGTAAAGTCGTGACGTTTCTGATCTTTCATGACCTCGGGCGGTTTGATAAATGTCGATTCCGCAGGTCTAACTAACTCTAGTATTTGAGTCTGTTTTTGAACGAAATCGATCAGATCCGCGAGTAGAGGAATTTTGTTCGGTTCAATGGTTCTTTCAAATGCCTTTTGAAGGCCAATAGGCAGACATTTCAATGCAAGATGCAACGTAATAAAATTTGATAGATCTTTGATCGGTAAGCTGTTAAGTGACGCAACACATTCGGTGAAGGTCGCGACAAACTTCGATAGCTCGATCTCGCTTTCCTTACGAATTACTGGGAATTGCGTGAGTCTATTTAGAAGTTCAGCACCGAGAAGTCGGTTATTTTCATACCGTTTTGTAAGCGTCTCATAAGCTATAGGATAGTTATCCTCTGTTAGAGGCAACTCTTTAACCAAGGCTAAAGCTGGCCCGGTTAACGAGGAACGAAGATAGTGATATTTCGCGGTTGACGAGAGAGATGCATTATTGTGGATTAACGATTCAAAGTTAGCCTTGAATTCTGGCCAATCTTTGAGAGTGCCTCCAAAAGTTCGCAATTCAATCTGAGGCAATTTGACACTCATTGGTTGAGCCGTGGTTTGCATCATGACTGAAGTTGGTGTTGACCCTGGATTTTTTGGAGACAAGTCATCATAGACTTCCATCATATGATAGTACATGTCTTCAAACATCTCTAATAACTCATTATTCAGAGTTGCGTTGAAATCCGGGTTTATCTCTAGTTCAAGGACGTGACATTCTTGGAGTAGTATTTCAAATTCTTGAAGAGAATTTTTCAACCGTGAGCAACGCGATTTAAACGATTTGATCTCGGATGGTTCTGTTTTTATCCGATTTGATAATTCGTTGCAACGTGACACTCGTTCATAAAGCTGTTCTCTTCTCGTTTTTAAACTTGCTAGTTGTCTCTGGATTAGCGTCAGGGACGAACCACTTAGAGCCGGAAGCATAGTTTGCCTTTGCGCTAGTGGATCCGTCATTGTTGAATAAATTACGGTGAAAACGGCAACTTATTATTAATTTTTTTTTTTTTTTTTTTTTTAATAAGTTACGGTTAAAACTGCATTTTTTTTTTTTTTTTTTAAAAAAAAACTATGTTTCCTTGCTCTAGTGATTTAAAAAAAAGAGAACCGAAAGTAGACGTTTTTTACTGGTTATACATCCGGCCCGCGAGTACCAAATAATGGAGGGGCTTAGATGAATAATAGCTACCGGAGGACCTTAGAAATTGAGTAATTCTACCACGACCGTGGACCCGTGTGCGACGGTCGGCGACCGCGCTGTGCGGGGAACAGGCAATCTGTTTTTAGTTGGACTTTTAATAATCCGAGCCCGAGAGTGGGTCGGCTTCCGCGCAAGCGGGGTGACTTGAAGAGTCGGGACCTAGCGAGAGCTCCCAATAGTCCCAATTAATTGGAATGTTTTTACTGTCAGGTGCAAAAAGGACTAGATTAAATCCGAGCACAAATGAGTCGGCGACCAACCGCTAAATGCCTGACCATTCAGCGGGTGGGGGAGGAGAGAAGCTCCATTTATACTCACACGAGTGAACGCTGCGGTGGAATCGGTGGATGTTGACGATCACTGATGACCTTGGTGTCCTTGGTTTGGTGGGTCCGCAGCGTACGCACGGGCTCTTCGACTCTTGTGCGTCGGGGCGTGCAAGGCGTTCACTCACCGCGATCACTTGTCTAGTCTATTGCCGGCTCAATGGCTTAGATTAAGACTAGTGATGCGTTGGAGACTTTTGGCTGGCTGCTTGGCTGCTTGGCTGGTTGATCTGGAGCTGGAGCGCTTGAGCATCGGGTTCGTTCTTCGAGATTCCTCGGTGAGGTTCGATCAATGAATGATAATTTTCGGCCCGGAGAGCTGGTTTATGTACTAGATCCCGCCGTAAAAATGCGCCAATCAGCGTGTAGCACTGGGTGTTGAGTTTTAAGAGCATCGTCGCGAGATGTTGAGTGGCGAGCTCAAGGTCAGTGGTCACTCGTGTGTATGTACGGTTAACGTAAAATGACTTGATTTTTTTATAAAATAAAACTGTGCTTTTTAAAGGCTGTGATTTGATTATAAAATAAAACTGTGCTTTTTTAAAGGCAAACTTAAATTAAAATTAACTTCTGCTTCATCAGAAGCAAAGTTCCATATGGACCTTTTTTCAACAAAACGCCAAAAATGTCCTCAAAAATCCCTTGATTCCATCGACGCTCATTGAGGGGCTTTCAATTTGCCGATCCCCCAGAAATTCAAATGTTTCGATGCAAAGACCTGTTTAGTGTGACGTCATGAAAAAAATTGGTTCCAAACAAAGGCTCCGTCTCACTCGCTCTCGTGGGTTTTCCCATACGAAACACAGTCCAAATTTTCAAATACAAGTGCTAGTAAACAACACGTTCTTTACACGTTGTGTTTATCACACCATTGGGTTCCACGTCCCTTATAAAAATTTCCGATTGTTTCAAAAAAATTTCCGATTGGATATATATTCCCGCGCTTTATTTCCCATAGAAATAATCGAAATTCCATAGAGACAATCGGAATTCGTGTAGATTCAAGCGCGCTGAGTACAGCAACGATAGGTCTCATGATTGAAATAAGGCGAAATCATCTATGGTTCCTATTCTTACAGTTTTAACAGCCACTTTTTTCTCAGTGATAAAATATGAGCCCGCTATATTACAAACTTTTTGAAACATCGCGCATCAATGCACAATCACAGTTATATCGAAGAAAGTCCTATGTTTTGTCCTTGTCACACTCACAGTTTCTTAAGAGCACAAAATTCTAGGATATAGGCTCATCAGCACCATCACGGCATGTGTTGTACCTCGAACAATAGCTTCGATACGAAGAGAAGTTAGAATGATTGAGTGTCATGGCGGTGATACTACCATAAGAGACCGTGAGTAAGACAAGGACAAAAAGTAGAACGTCTTTCGGTATAACTGTGATTGTAAATTCGCTTGTGATCTTTTAGGAATTATGTTGCAGTGAAAAGATACTTTAAGGCAAGTGGAATCTAATGGTGCAATAAAAGTTGAGAAAACTGTTGGTTAACTAGCATGAATTTGCGTTCAAAAATTTGGATCTGGTAAATCCACGAGAGTGAGCGAGATAGCGCATTTGTTTGGAACTAATTCTGATCGTGACGTCATCACTAAACAGGTCTACTTAAGGATATGAATGAGCCTCTCTCTTTTCTATACCCCTCCCGCTCTTCATCAATACCTCGTCGCTTCTTATCGATGTACCCTCGTCAAACAGATTTTGACACTTTTACGATGCCTGTCCTGAACGCTTAATGCACCGTGAAGAAATCTTGAGACCGGTGGAGCCCAAAGGCGAGGGGCAAAGAGGGTTTCTGTGAAGGGTGTTTCCACCCCCCTCCTGCCTTGGAATTTCGACTCATAGGTTGGCACAAATGACTTAGGTTGCTGGACCTGTATGGAATTCTCGTTTGAAGGAATTCGACTTTGACGCTTAATAACTTATTGAAATTAACAGGAATACCAAAACTTTTACAATTTTAAGAAAATAGACGCCGAGGCCTCCTAGATTGCAGCAATAAATTAACGATTAATGAAACCAGTTTTAAGAAAATACGTTTTTAATTTTTCAAACCTTCCCGCCAAAGGTTTTGCCATAAGCAAGGCATTGGACTTATATATTAGATATGAAAATGAAAACAAGAAGCGCACCGTATATATACGGCACGCTTAAAAAAAAAAAAACTTTACGTCGTTGAAAAGCTTAGAATATGACAAAGTCAACGGTGTAATTGAATTTCTCTTACCTTCAATAGGGCCTGAGAAAATGACCAATGAAACTTACTTTTTGAACGACCCTCGTATTTATCTGTTTTCAGGTAGGTAAACGGCAATCAATAATCCTCATTCCCATTTTTTAGGAGGAATGGGTCTGTTGCAAACTTTTGCTACAGCGCTATAGAGTGTACAAATCTCATGTAAAATCGTGTGAAAAGTCCATTGGTTGCATCAGAAAGTCATAAAATGCAATATGAAACTCACGAGAGACGTTTAATGAAATCCGCAAGATGGCGGTAAAATATCGAGCAACCTGTATGATAGCCAACCTGTATGAACCTGATAGCCAACCTCACAATATCGATCACACCCAATCACAACGTAAATAAACACATAACCTCTGAGGCTGTGAGGTTGTCTGGCAATCCTTGGATGTTTAAGGTGCATGCACACAGATTGCTCGATATTTTACCGCCATCTCGGCTTTAATTAAACGTCTTTTTTGAGTTTATCGCATTTCGTGACTTTCTGATGCCACCACTGAACTTTCCGGGCAATTTTACATACGATGAAACACTATTTACCGTTTTAGCAAAAGTTTGCAACAGACACCCACGTCATTTTCGGAGGTCTCAACATCTGAATGGGACTCTTGCAAACTTTTGCTATAGGGGATTGAAGATTTGATTGTTGCTTGAAAACCTGTAAAAATTACGATAAGTACACTCAAAAATCACGAAGTTCACTCTCAGAATCGGGCTTATAATGCCGGAAAAACGCAGGCATCATGAGAGATTCCTATCTAAATTTAAACACAATCTCTGTGTTTCCGTAGATGAAGTGACATAAAATAGACTGGAATCTCCCATAATACCTGCGCGTTGAAGCGGCATTAAGAACTTGCCATAATATAGCAGTTTCGTGAGTTTATCACTGAATTTAAGACTTTCGTAGTATGATTTTCGTCATTTTCGCTACGGTCATTACATCAGATTGGAGTATTTATTTGCTTGCATCAGAAGTTTGCTTGATTCATCCCATTACTATATTGTACAATTATTACTAAATTTTTGACTTTCTCAGAGTGATTTTCGTGACTTTTGCAACTTTTTACATCAGCTTTCACTATCGATTTGCTTACAGCAAAAGTTTGCAAAGAGTCCCATTTTTACATACTACTTTTTTCCGTCCGGGTGGATAAAACAAAGGACAAAGCTGGAAGGTATGAGAACAAAGAAAACCCCATTGGCCCTTAAATTGCCTGAGGCAGTGGTGCACCGAGAACTTTAGTTTGGTGGGGGTTTTACGACAAATTTTCCATTTTCAGAGGCATTAGGGGGGGGAGGGGGGTTTGAAAGCAATTTTGGCCGAAGATGACCTGTTTTAGAGCAAAATCTTGATGTTTAGAGGGGGGGGGGGGTTGACCCTAAAACCACCCCCTTCGGTGCGCCACTGGCCTGAGGCAATAAAAAATGCAACACCACCACTGCGCTCACATTTCCTCTCTTCTTTTCTAAGTCGCTAAAAGCTCGATTTGGCAGCGAGACCTGATCTATCTCGCAAACGGATGGCCTTTCGGCGGGTATCTCAAATGTCTGTGGGTCGACGAATGGTGGGCGGTAGGCGTTGCGGGTTGCGTCTGCCAGGGTACTGGGTTGAGCAGCGGAGAGGATGTGGTTGCTGAGAGAGGGTGTTGGGGAGGGGGAGGGGGAGGGGAAGAGGGAGGGGGAGGGGGTGATTAGGCAGAGAAGAGCAAGTAGGGAGTGCGAGT
>VMOF01000320.1:17678978-17695442 GCA_011764245.1 Trialeurodes vaporariorum
ATACATTTTGTTCCCAATTTGTCAAGAAATTTAAAGCTTTTTAACCCAAAATTCGCCATTTTTTTATTTTCATTATTAGTATTATTTTTTATTTTTTGCTCTTTGAATTTTTGTGTGAGCCAAAATTGCTGGATGTGCCAAACCACTGTGGGGGGGGGGGGCAGTTGCCTCCTCCCCCAAATGACGCTACTGGTAGAGGCCTTATAATCGCCGTAAAAAGTTCAGTCTTTCATGGCGTGTTCCTTCTCTTTCCATCGCATCTCGATTATATATATATATATATATATATATATATATATATATATATATATATATATATATATATATATATATATATATATATATAATATATATATATATATATATATATATATATATATATATATATATATATATATATATATATATATATATATATATATATATATATATATATATATATATATATATATAAGCGAAACAACATAAGGACATATATATATAGGACGAAACCGGTCGTGATCTCTCGAACGCTGTCCTCGCTCATGCTTTCTGTTGCACTGCCTGAGTTGAACTCTCTCCCCCCTTTAGTTTTTTAACTATTACTTTCATATTTTTAATATGGTTTTTTTTTTCTTTTTCTTGGCTTTATTACCTCAGCTAATGAGTTTGCCCAACTCAAAAGCATTGTCTATATATATATATATATATATATATATATATATATATATATATATATATATATATATATAAAATCTATTTGTCTCCGAGAACACCCTCCAAAGAGGGGGGGGGGGGCTTGTTGCATCCAAGTCCTCAATTAGTAATCTTTGGATCGGCGCCACTGTGCTGTGTGCCAACGATAGCGGTGGGATGGTGCGGCTATTATAGAAGCGTGGTTATCATAAGGGGCGGTAGCCCCCGGCCAAGTAAAAAAAAAAAGAAAGAAAAAAAAGTAAGAACAAGAACAGAACACAGATGCCAAGAGACGCGGTCGGGGCACCGACACTTATATACACGCAACAGAGCAAATTTCGCGATTTCGGCGTTTTGGGATCGTTAATCATCGATTCCAGTTAAGCCGCTAATCAAAACCCCATATCACCCCATATCGATCGATTTGCCACGCGCTCGAGATGATGATTCTAAAATTTCAAATCAATCGGACAATTTATAAGAAAGATATTAAGAAAAAACAGCTAATTTAAGCCTCTAAAACTGCACGTTTGGTCATCATGAATTTTACACGGACGATTGCGAGAGAACCATTGCTCCAAATCATTAAAACTTGGTACCGTTAGATTTGTAATGTTCTAGTGTAAGTTGCTTTCAATTTTGAGACCAATCCGACTTCAGTGCTCGGAGAAATCGTCAAAATACTTGACGGTTGTTCCGTTTCAGAAGCATTTCAGAGCAATTAATCGGAAAGTCCTACAGGGTAAACGGTGGCACGGATCGAAGAAAACTTGGTACAGAAATGTCCGTATTGCTTCCGTGTGCGTGCTTTTGTCAACATTTTAACGATCCGAGCAATATTAAGGGAGAAATCTTCAATTGAATACATGTCAGTCATAGAATAAGAGACAAGAGAATCGTTTTAATTATCAGTTGTTGTAACCGTCGCACAGTGCGTTGACCAATGGACAAAAATCGAAAAATCGATCTCGGAATTTGAATAAAAGGGCCTAAACAGTGTTTTTAGGAAGGTTTAACAACAACAGATTCAGCATTGATACGCATTTTATCCGCTACCCATTGGATGTTTTCCGGTGCGGTCGGCGGACATTAGGTTCAAAGTGGAAATTTTTCGACTCGCACCGCAACTTCGTCAGATACGCAACATAACATTCCTAACCCTACCGAAGTAGTGACATCTCCGACTTCTTAGATTAATCATTCCTATAGGTAAGCACTATTTATTTTGATTTTTGCAGATTTTTAAACCAAGTTCTTATGTGTTTTTCATGGACTCAAAGTGGTCATGTCAATCTATCTGCATTTTAATGCTTTTTCTCAACTTTGATGGAGTGTCACAAAAAAGTACCGCAAAATACCGCAAAACTGTTTATACAGGAACGTTCAGAATCACATAATGTTTTAGAATCTTGAAACCGTTACTGCCACCATCTGCCACCACGTCTGTTGTACGAGTTTTTGTGATTTCTTTCAGATTCGTGGAATTGGATAAATTCAGAACAGTATTTGAGAGACGGCACACAATCGAAGGTAATTTCAAAAATAAGGCCGTCCTTTGTGGTTCAGAGGAGTTGTTTGGTGTGAGAACAAGTTCAGAAGCCATGAAAGAACAATCGTCCCAATTTTCGAAAGTTTTGTCCGGCAAAATTTCGAGAAAATGGAAAGGCAGTCACAGATCCTCGAATAGACTTCTGGAGATCAATGCTGATTGGCTCTGTGAGGACACAACTTTCGAAAGTTATAGTGGTCTATCTTTTATGGCCTTTTACTTGTTTTCATACCAGACATCCCCTTCCAACTATCAAGGACGCTTTTAAAAAAAAAAAAAAAAAAAAAATCTCTTCAATTGAGTGCCCCCTCATTTCGCCATTTTCACGAGTCCGAAAAAAAATCACGAAAATTCGTATATTACAGGCGCGGCTGCAGAGTGCAGGTGGCAGCAGTAAAGGTTGGAGGATTCTTAAACATTACGTAATACTGAGCTTTCCTGGTTATAGAGTTTCACGGAACTTTTCGGAACTTTCTTTTATGCCGTTCCATCACAGTTGAGAAAAAGCATTAAAATGTAGATGAATTGACAGGTACACCATGTGGCCTTATAAAACAAAAAAGGGCATGGTTTATTATCTAAAGAAAAATCAAAATAAATAGTGCTTTACTATAGAGTATAGTCCATGATGTCGGAGATGACACTGCTTTGGCAGAATTGGTTGTAATTGACAAAATCGCTCTGCAAAGCAACAATTTTACTATTTGAACCTGATGCCCGCCTACTGCACTGTAGCAAACACCTAATAGATAGCGTCAATATGCGTACCATAATGCTGAAGCCGTTTATGTTATCAAACCTCCCTAAAAACATTATGTAGGCCTATTTGTTAAAATTCCAAGGTCAATATGGAGAGATCGAGTAGATAACGGGAAATATTCATAAAACTTGTTCACTTATTTGTCAGTATTTTTCCCAAATACCTGATTTAATTTCTTCCAATAATATAATGTTAAACAAGAGGGTTAACACTGAAATCTAACTCATTAATATCAGAAGTACAGCTGCACTCTTGTGTTGTATTCTATTCCTCTAAAACAAATTTGTTGGCTTCTGAAATTTGGCACTGTTTGATAAGGTTTGAGTCATTTGCTCGGAAAAAGGCAAGTTTGAGCCTTTTGCGTCAGTATGGCTCAAATATTGTGCTGTTGAGCTTCAAAATTACCCAAATATGAGCTGATGGTGTAGAATTGAGTTAAATGGACGAAATGTTCTGTTTGAAGGATCACAGCTCGGCAAATTCTCACAAAATTGACCATTAAAAACTTCCATTTTTTGTCTAATTCTTCCCTTTAGGCCTCTTAGGCTATGAGAAAAAACTTATTTTCTTCAAATTCCTTCAAATTGGTGTTTTTTCTACGTAAATGGACCATTTCAAGAGGTACACCACCTGAATATCTCCAATTTTAAAAAAATACGTAAAAATCGACCCCCCCTTCTGCCCCCAAAAGAGGGCCCTTTTAAAATTCAATTGTGCCGTGCAATAGTACCCATCGAGGGGACACACTATACAAAGTTCCATCCTAATATCTCTTTCCGTTTAGAAGTTATATTGATTTTTGTCACTTTCGTCCATTTGGACAACGCACTGTGCGTCGCCCACCAGACGGCGCCAACCTCCAGTCGACCGACTGTCAAACAAACCGGTAGCGTTCGATGATGACATGTTTTTGTTTATTTGTTTTCATTCGGGTGATTTTGTTTTGCTCGTCGTGTTGATCGATTCGGTTACGACTGTATTCGAATTATTGGCTTTCTTTAAAATGAAAGTGTTTGCGGCCACCATTCACTTCATTCTTCACTCCTTGCTCGCCTGATGGATTCTGTGTTTTATCCTCCAACTTTGCTCGGTAAATCAGAAATCAGTGTTGTTTTTAGTCGGAGTCATTGCGGAGGTGCAACTCTTTCACCTGGACTGTTTAACGTGAATAACAATTCATCTATTATCTAGTATGTAGTGCCGTGACCGAGTTCTTAACTAACAAAATAGTTTCAGATAACTTCGCTGTGGAATTCGGTAACCTACGGGTGCTTCTAGCTTTTGTCTCTGAGGCTACCGTCATGCCTACCTATTAAGTACCTAACCATACTATTTGTTATTGGTGTCGTGTCATGCAACCATTGAATTTGCTCACTGAACTCTGTATATTTAATAATATCTCGCATTTATTGTGGTCAGTGTGTTCCTTGATTCTGGGCTGGGTTGCTCATTCTTTCTGTCGCAAATGAAGCCTGCTCGGCCCCCTCTACTCAGTTCGTCAGTCTCGGGTCACCTTTCCCCATTGTATCTGAGCTGCCATCATAATGGATGATACTGCATGTAGATCCAGTCATACATGTAGTCACCTTAAGTCTGAGCTGTTAGTCAAGTATTTCTCGTATCCGAGGGTTGTGAAAAAAAACCCTGACCCAGAAATCTTTGCGCCGACAGTTAGCTAATTCAGCAGAAGGATATGCAGCCTGATCATATCTCTACTAGAGGAAGTAGTGTGTAATAAAGCATTCACGAAGGTAAAATTCCTCAACCTAGCAATAACCTCTCTCAGCTATTCTTTACCAGACCAGAATGTGTCTCTATGCTTGTTCACTTTGGTTAAACTTCTATAACAATCCCAGACTAGTAGTAAGTAGTAAATAATGGGCGGAAGCTTTTCTGTTGATTGTGAGGGTGATTCGATTAACTTGGTATGCGTGGTCTTACATGAGATGGCAGTTGACAGCTTGAACTGCTCTCTGAGCAATTGATAAGCTGGTGCTTCTGCCTATTTTTTGATGCGCTGCGACATCACTTTGGGACCAACTGTAGGCAAAATCAAACTGTAATCTATACTAAGCTGAACAACCTCAACCCTTCTGATTATTTGATGAGAAGATAGTGTATTTAATGGTATATTTGGTAGAGAACCACATCAACTGACTGCTTGTTTACCCATCTTAAACACATTTACTTACTACCGTAGCTCTTCTCCAGCTTTCTGCACTCCATGAATTTTTTTCTTACATTGTTTCTGTATGCTGTAACTTCATATCAAATGATACACAGAAACATGTACTAGAGGTCGTTTCAGGAGGGAGGGAGGGAGGGAGGAAAGGGAGAGGGAGAGGGAGAGAGGGGAGGGAGGGAGAGAGAGAGTGAGAGGTTGAGAGCAAAGATTATTCATGTTTCAGACAGAGTTTGATTAGATACTTCAACCGCGGACTAATCCTGCGTCAAACTGTTGCTCTAATTTTACAATCATGATGCTGTGCCAATGCAAGTCAGCAATGTTTTTTAAGCTTTAAACCCTTTGAGAACAGATTTAAGCTCATCTGCAAGCACCCCGGCCCATAAAAGTGTAGCTGATCAGTTCCTTGTTCTAAAAATCCTCTCTCTGCATTCAGTGTACACCAGGAAGTAGCTAGATTTGCAGAAAGAAAGGCAACATGATGCACCAGAGTTTGTGAATGCCTTGATCCGAAAAAATTCCCAACTACAGGAGGAAATTGAGTTTTATGAATTTCATGAGATTAAGTGTGATCATTGCGGACATGAAAATAGAAATTCTAATCTCAGCAGAATTTTGCAACTGCCTGTAAGCTTAAATGAACAGAGTATCACCAACATGATCAAAAATTATTTTTCGTGGAACTACCCCGGGGGTTTAAAGTGTGAACTTTGTTGATGCGGCAATAAGAAAAAATGCACTTTTATCAGTAATACAGGAAAATGCTCACTATCCAATTATTATTGAATAAGTGGGAAAATGGACAAAGTGTCAAAATAACAAATTTTCAACTAGATGATCTCCGTTCATCTGATCTTACTGTTAATGGTAGTCTCTTCAGGTTGCATTCAGGGATGTTCCATCATATGGAACAGTGACAGATTCGGGTCACTACACGGTTGTTGTGCGCTTGGAGTATGATAAAAATATTTGAGCAAATGACCAAAACATTTCTGAGTGTCGATGACCCGAGGGGACCAAGGATGCCTACTTGGTTCTATTGTAAGGTGGAATAATTGCGACGAATAACTAAATTGAACCAAACCATTTTAAAAAAGATGGACTCAATGGCAATTAATTCATGCCAACATTCTTGCGTGTCTGCACACCTAGCAGGTTTGTTTAAATTTCAACAATTGCCATTTTTAAGCTCGGTTCGATGATTCATGTACATAGTGAACTCGAGCGGCGGAGGTTTTAGTGGGTATGCCACACTCTAATACTATTCAAGAGACATGCTGGAGAATCTCACACAGAGCCTTTAAAAGGTCAGGTTAAAAAAACTTTGCTCATAAAAAAAAAAAAAAAAAAACAAACAAGCAGCCAGCAGATTTTGTATCGCAGTCTAGCGATACAAAGATAACATGCAGTCAATCAGTGTAAGCTGCTTTGACTGCGTTGTTATTCTGGTAATACCGCTTTTCATTAAGTTTCATAGCATATAGGGTGTAAATTTAAAAAAAGGGAGCTAGGCCAAATATCTCGAGAACGGCTCCGGATTTTGAAAAACACTGAAACACGTGTTCAAATGCTTGAGGGGGACATCTTTATGGGGGGTTTCCGATTTCGGGGCCATCTCCGGGGGGCCCGCAGGGCGGATACCACGTCCCTAAATTCAATACTTCAAACGGGGACCCCCATATTTTATTTATTAATCGAAAAGAGGGTAAAATTTATCAGACTTTTGGAGCGAATCGAAGTTCAATATCGTTTTTCGTTTTTGATACTTCGAAGGTCAAAGTTCGATTTGGACTAATTTTAAAAAATCATTACTCCTCTTTGAAGAGTCGGAATTTAAAAATCAAGGACACAAAATACTCTAATAAGTAAGCCCTTTTCAGAAAAAAATTTAATTATGACAAACATTTAGTAAAATTTTTGGTTTTGAAGCTCCCAAAACTTTTAGACGTTTTTGGCCCCCAAGGAGGGCCATCTGAAAAATTCCGAGGTAAAACCCCCTATTGATTGATACATAAATAGAAAAGGCGTAACAAACTGAGCATTTCGGTGCAAACCGGAGTTCGATATCGTTTTTCACAATCGAGATATCGCAATCTGTAAATTGACATTCGATATCTCAAATGTAAAAACGATATCCCCCCCCGGTTTGCGCCGAAATGCTCAGTTTGTTACGTCTTTTCGATTGATGTATCACTCAATAGGGGTCGTGATTCGGAATTTTTCAGATGGCCCTCCTTGGGGCCCAAAAATGTCTAAAAGTTTTTTGAGCTTCAAAACCAAAATTTGAATAAATGTTTGTTATAATTGAATTTTTTTCTGAAAAGGGCTTGCTTTTCAGAGTATTTTTGTGTCCTTGATTTGTGAATTCCGACTCTTCCAAGAGGAGTAAGTAATGCCTCTTGAAAATGGGCCCAAATCGAACTTGGACCTTCGATATAATCGAAAACGAAAAACGATGTCGACGTTTAACTTGTACCAAAAGTCTTAAATTTTTCCCTATTTTTGATTATTAAAAAAAAAAATTTGGGGGGCCCCCATTGAAGTATTGGATTTAGGGAGGTGGTACCCCCCTTTGGGGCCCCCCCCCAGAGAGAGACCCCAAATCGGCGTCCCCCTAAAAAGATGTCCTGCTAAAAATAATTTAACACGTGTTTCAGCGTTTTTCGGAGCCGTTCTCGAGATATTCGGTCTGGTCCTTTCTTAATTGACACCCTGTATACATGGTGATCCAGAGCACCTGTACCAGGCATTTTTCTTGAGAATGGCTGATTGAAATGTTTTGAAACATGGAAGTCGCTTTGGGGAATCAACCCTAAATTTTCCATTTATCAATTATCGATAGCTTCCAATACTTAGCCCTTTGGGGCATATTTAAAAGGGGGAGGCTCAATCACATCTATATCTCAAGTTTTTTTCAAAAAAGCTCTTTTAAAGTTATGAGAAAAGCTCGTGTCCTTAAAGTTCAGGCAATTTCCTACATTTTTGCTCTCAAGGACATTTCCCAAAAAAACCTAAATTTTTTTGAGCTATGGCGGATTTTTGGAAAAAATTTGAATTGGCTTTTGTGGCCACCCTGTTGAGAATTCTTCAAATACATAACAGCTTCTGATCAAATGGTTGGAACCATTTTGATTGATGTGAACTAGTTTGGTACCTTAAAGTGAAAAAATTAGGTGTATTTCTTTAAAATTTAAAAATTTTTGGGCAGTCCATGTCTCAGACCATGGAATCGATCCGATTCTGCCCTTGAAGTCCCAAAATTTTTGATTTGAAAAAATACACCTTATTTTTTCTCCTCAAGGTAACATGTTGCACATCGATCAGAAGGTTTCGATATATTTTTTCAGAATCTGTCAAGATTTGTGAGAAATTCTCAACTGGATAAGCAAAAGGGCTGATTCAAAAATCTTCCAAGTCCCTATAGCAAAAAAAAATCTTGGTGTTTTGGTAAATGTCTATGGGAGAAAAAATGTTGGCAATTGCCTCTGCTATGAGGATATGAACTTTTTTCGTACTTTCAGAAGATGTTTTTTTGCAAAAAACTTGATAAAAGTGTGTGAGCTTCTCCTAATATGAACGAGGAGCTGATGAGGGCTTTTGAAAATATCAAAAATAAAAAATTTTTGTGTCCATTCCGTAACCGTTTTTTTTGATTCAAAACATTTCGATCAGCCGTTCTCGAGAAAAATGCCTGGTGGTATGGTTCCCTCATCTTGAACTCTAGGCCACTGTCTCTTATTTCGTCATTTGTGAGTGTCTATATTGAAAGTTCTCTTTCTTTTGGGTTTTTCTCTTAAAACTCTGTGCAGTGTGCTGGTTCCTCTTATCTATATAGTTATCATCGCTGCATTATGTTCTGTATAATTTCAATGGGTATGCAGAGTTAGTGAGAGTGGTGATTTATTTTCTATGTGAAACTTCTGAGAGCAAGTGCTTTTGTTCATTTTTTTTTTTAATTTTCTATTAATTTCATGTCACAAATTATTTCACCAAAACTTTCAGCTAAACCTCAAGTGATTGGGGCCCAAAGATCCAAAATCTTTCCCCCAAACCAGCTCCATTTTACTTCACCTGCCCCAAACACTTCTTCATGAAAATTTGCTCGTAAAAACTTTTCTTTCAAATATCTTCCTATATTTATTTCCCTACACCCGGAGGACGTGTCGTTCTGATTCAACTTGCAAGTCATGTGATATCAGAGCGCCCAAAGTCTTAAGTTTCCTCGATTAGGTGGCTTCAGAGCTCCTTCAAATAATTTGATACTTCTCCTGATCACATTTTCTTTTTTTCGGATAAAGCGCCTTCAATAATTTGATACTTCTCCTGGTAACAGATCTTCCGTATGAAGCTCCTTCAAAATATTTGATACTTCTCCTGTAAACACTTTCGTCTGAATAGCCGCATACAACCGAAAGACATGGTAGCTCTGATTCAACTTGCAAATCATCTGATATAAGAGCGACCAAGCCCTAGTAGCATCGACTCCTATTTTGTTCAAAAAAAATGGCAATTTTATTTGAAATGTTATTGATATTTCCAAAAAATTTTTACTTGAGTAAATCTCAGATAAATCTTAGTTGGGTTTGACATTTTTTATATTTTATTTGAATAAATTGAAATTTTTTTTTGAATAAAGTGCAGTTTTAATTAAATAAATTGCAATTTACTCCTTTAAATTGAAATTTATTTTGAATAAAAAAGTAATTTTTTTTCAAACAAACTTGAACTGTACAAAATTTTCGTACTTTTCGTGAGGTGCTTTGTTTCATGAGAACTGTGACTGTTAGTGTAATTTGCCTTAACATTTAACGTTCAGATCCCAGTAATCTCGGATAAAGCTTGAACTTGTCTTTAGGTTCCTCTATTTACCATTTTACTGGTGTGAGTAAAGTTGGTACAGAATGCATCAAAAATCAGAGACTAGGAGAAAAAAAAATTCAACCACAAAATCTACACCTGAGGTCACACCTACCTGCGATTCAAATTAATCTGCGCGTTGACTGGTTGTTGAGTTCCATCGTTGATTGTACTTTGAACTGACTTTAGCAAATTATAATAATGTATTTGAAATTAAAATTTGCAGCAAATCTGATTTCAAAGTTGAACTTCAGTCAGTTTGGACATGAAGATGCAAATAACAGGATGACTGACCATTCGTGGTTCTGAAGTTTGCACGGACCGAACGGAAGAGTTTCATTTCATTGAGAAATTAAGAGTATTCTTCAATAAGAGAGCGTTTATAGTTGAATTGAAAGACTAAAGTACCCCTTAGCAGAAATAAGAAACTACTGTCATCATTATGGCAATAATGGTGCAAGAAAACAATCACAACACTGACTTAGAATTACCAGTATTGGGTTTTCGGTTAGGTACTCCGTAGAACTCTGAAGTGACCAAAAAACAGTAATTCACTGACACCTTTTTAAAAAAAAACCCAAACCCAACTTTCTTTAAAAGTGAAGACAACACCAGGTCGTGCGATGCACGAAACGGGGGACCAATTCATTATAATGTTATGTTCTTTTTCCAAAGGATATAGGTGTGGACAAGAAAGGTGTAAAACGGTGCCATACTAAAATTTTGCTGTAAGGTTGAGGAGAGCACCATCTTGCTCCACTCCTTTTTTTGCCCAAGTCAATTCGATTCATCCTAGTCAATTGAGCCACTTGAGTGAATGTTAGCATGAGATTCGAGTGAAGTTCAGTCACAAATTCGTAACCACTTATTTATCGACTGCTTCCAAACAAGAGGGGAAAGTTACTTTATCCTACTTAAAATCTTAGGTGGATATGCCGCTAAAGTAGTCGCAATTTTATCGCAACCGATTGGGCCCCAAAGGGTTCATGATTTACTCACATTTTGGAAAAACTGATTTGATTGGTCCAGGTCAAGATTTGTTTCGACTTAGGTTACATCGAGAGAATTAGAAAAACGAGTTGGCTTTCCCCGATTAGATCTAATGTGTCCAAATTAAAACTATCATTTTTACTTGGCTTCTAAGTTTCTCTCTTCAGACTTTGTAAGATTATTGACAAGATTATGACCATTTTCCCTCATGCCCAGAGCCAAAGCCTGGCATCATAAACTGTGCTGTTCAGTGTCGAACACACTTCTTGCACTTTTTCAGCGTAGCTTCAGATAGCTTCATAATGAATTTTTTTCATCCTCGCAAAACTATCCGTTTGCAAGTAAAACATGTCGAATCATCTTAAACAGTTTCAATGAAAGATGAGTCACTGTAACCATTCTATTAGAGGGGGACCATTTTTAGTATAGGGTTCTGACAAACAATGGTGCCTGTTTCCAAACCGCATCAAAGCGCATTGATGAGCGCTTGATTAGTAACGAGTTGAAACTCTGCGCAAACCAACTGCTCTCCCATGCGCTCTGATGCAGTTCAGAAGCAGGCACCCCTTCTTGACAGGACTCGATACTCAAAATGGTCCTGCTATACTAAATAATCTCCTCCCTCATCTCCCCTCAAAGGGTCTCTTTATGTGAAGAACTGCATTCATGAGGGGTTTCAACTTTAACATTGTTTAAACCTAAAACATAATTTAATATGAAGTACCACAGCAAAGCATTTTGAGTATCAGGCTAACAAGTAGTGGTACCTGCTTCTGCATTGCATCAAAGCGCATTCTTGAGCAGGTGATTATCAATTAGTCAAAACTCTGTGCTAAACAACCACTCACGGATGTGTGCTGGTGCGATGCAATGCAAAAGCAAGCCCTGCCACTTGTCTAAGCCTGATAGTTAAAATGCTTTAGTTCTAAATAAATATTTTGGGAGGTATTACTAAAAACTCATGAGTAAATCATGAATCCTTAGGTCTAATTAGTTACGATTCAATTGTCGACTTCTTAAGTGGAACAGCCCTCAGGCTATATTCACCTGACATTCCATTGTAGAACAATGTGATTGTAACTTTCTCATCTTGTCGGACAGTTGTACTTAGGGAAATAAATACTTAAAAAATTCTTACCAAACTCCAACCAACCTCGTAGTAAAAATTTACTTCACGAGTGGCTCAATCAACTTGGGCAAAAAAGAGAGTCAAGTGAAATGGATGCTCTCCGATCGACCTCGCAGCCCAGTATTTCAGTCGACACCATTTATCATTGGATGAATGCATCACACAACTTGGTGTTGGTGCTGACAATTAAATAATTCTGCTCTCCATGACTGTCATGCAGGCATAGGTACAATTGGTCTGAAATGTAAAGGTCCCCCTTTGCTTTTTCTTTCCTTTGGTACCTAACTTCTCTAGACCACTGCTAGGTTAAAGAAGTTATCTACTTCAGACACCAACAAGAAGAACATGAGAAAACGTTTAGGAAGAGAGAGTTTGCTGAAGAGGTCAAACTACAAAATTTTTGAATAAACCACCACAAACAACCACTTTCACCGTCGAAAGCCAAGAAAGGCGATGAGTTACGGCAAGAGGCAAAACACATGTAGAATCTGACCAATTAAATGAAAGCTATGAAGAACTTGAGTAATTAATTCGTAAAAACTGAAGTTACGGCTTTGATTGACAGAAAACAACAGTTCATAAAAAAAAATTCTAATTTTAAAGTCTCTGATAGAATTCGAAAACACGCGAAAAACATTTCGGGGAACCTTCGGTTTTTTTTCACAACACAATCTCTAACCTTAAAATCCCGAGGCGGTTACGCATGTTTACCCGAGTTTCCGAACTAGATATAGCTCGTTTGTAATCCAGCAAAATAATGAAACTACCAAATTTATTCATAACGGAGACAATCCTTATGAAAAAATTCGGGTCAATTCTCAGTCAAAACCTCACTCAAACATTCAAAATTTCAATCGGCGCACATGGATCCAAATCGAGTCCTAAGTGGTCAAAAAAACAAAACAGAGATACACAAGAACTGTCGATCCACAAATGATATTCTCCGATAAATATGGGGCAAGCCAGGATAGAAAAACCGAGCCCAAAAAACCCCCTTTAAAAACAACTTTGTACCCAGCTAAAAAACTAATTTTCCAACTTTGAAAGGATCGAATTTGGACCGGCAAAGATTTGATTTCTGTCCATTGTGCGGCGGACCGAAGAAACGAAAACCGATTGGGGCGCGATACGGATTTTTCCCCGTTAAAAGGGTAGGGAGCTTTTGGCGTTGCCGCTCCGCAATATATCGAACGAAGGGAAACCACCGTAAAACGAGACGCGATCATTACGTGCGGAAAACTGACAACGCACGTTTGCGACCAAGCCGAAAAATTTTCGTTATTTTGCAGGAAGTTTTGGCCAAAAACGATACGAACCCCTAACAAAAACATGCAGTACTTACTGCATGTTAAAAAACAAAAAAAAAAAAAAACAAAAAAACAAAAAAAAAAAAAACAAAAAAAAACAAAAAAAAAAAAAACAAAAAAAAAAAAACAAAAAACAAACCCCAAAGCAATCAGAGATTGGTAACATTTGATTTGTATTATCAACCACCAACTATTTGCAGTTGAACTCCTTTTTTGGGCAAGCCAGAATCATCCAAATGTCTCCCCCAAAAGGGCACTGATATTGCCACAAAAACTTTAATCAAATGATTAAAGTAAAAAAGCTGGCCAAGCAAAAAAGTGTCTCCCAACTCCGCTTCTCCTTCCTTTCTCTTCTCTCCCCCAATTTTTTTTATATTGCAAGCTGGTTCATTTGACTTTACCTCCTTGCTAAAAACCAAATTTCCGAGATTATGGCTCTCTTTTTTAGCGCCAAAAGGCACTGAAATCAGGGAGCCAAATTTACTTTCTTTTTTCTAACTCCGTGCCAGTATGCAATCTGTGATACCGCGCACACTTTTAACCAACGAGGCGGGAGGCTGGCTGGCTGAGTTGACTGATTTCGCGCCGCTAACGCGGCGCGACTGCTGGGTTGCGTTTTTTTCTTCGATTTAAACGCACAAATTTGCTGATAAACACGAAAGTCAAGGAATCTGCGGTGAAGAAAATTTTTACCACTGCCGTCTCTACAAATCAACGAAGAGAGGGGGGGGGGGGAGGGAGAGGATAAAGAAAGCGGGGTGTCACAATTATTTCAAGAAATAATTGGAAGAAAAAATTGAAAATGAAGGAGGAACTTCAGACTTTGGCCGGGGGTTTTTTTGGGGGGGGGGGGATTGGTGAAATGACTGTCGGATACTTGGAGACGTTTTCTGAGAATTTGAATGGGAAAAAACCCCCCCGGGCCCAAAATCGAAGTTCCTCCTTCATTTTCAATTTTTTTTTCCAATTATTTCTTGAAATAAATTGTGACTACCCCGCTTTCTTTATCTTTCTCTCCCCCTCCCCCCCCCTCTCTCTTCGTTTTTTGTAGAGACGGCAGTGGTAATAATTTCTTCACCGCAGATTCCTTGACTTCCGTGTTTTATCAGCAAAATTTGTGCGATTAATCGAAGAAAACAATCGCAACCCAGCAGTCGCGCCGCGTTAGCGGCGTCGACTAATCAGTCAACTCAGCCAGCCAGCCTCCCGCCTCGTTGGTTAAAAGTGTGCGCGGTATCACAGATTGCATACTGGCACGGAGTTAGAAAGAAAGAAAGTAAACTTGGCTCCCTGATTTCAGTGCCTTTTGGCGCTAAAAAAGAGAGCCATAATCTCGGAAATTTGGATTTTAGCAAGGAGTGTAAAGTCAAATGAACCAGCTTGCAATATAAAATAAATTGGGGGAGAGAAGAGAAAGGAAGGAGAAGCGGAGTTGGGAGACACTTTTTTGCTTGGCCAGCTTTTTTACTTTAATCATTTTGATTAAAGTTTTTGTGGCAATAATTAATCAACGCACCGCAGTTTTGTTCATTATCGTTTTCCAGTCGGCTGCTCCCTCCTTTCTCACCCGCGATCCACCGGCGTAATGGGCCACGTTGCGTTCGCTGGAAAGGGGGGGGGGGGTGTAGCGTGGCGCGGGCGCCCGCTCCGGCTTTCCTATACCCTCTTCCGTGCCGTATGTATGATCGGAGTGCCCCACATGCATGCCTTTGTACGTACCACGCATTGCGGAGTCGCGTTTGAACGGCGCGTCGTCTGAAATTCTCGAATCCTTAATCGTCGAGTTGCTCAAAACCGCTCATGTACTTAATCGTAAGTGTCGTGACTTTGAGTCGACACAGCTGAGTTTTGGGTCGATCACGTTTTTAGATGTAAGTGTACACATTACATCGGTTACACCTCCTGTAAACTATGTAGAGATTCAAAGCTTCTTGTATAAGATGTTTCATGAAATCTTTTCCTTTAGGTGATGATTATTCAGCTTTTACACGGAAAAAAACTACGGTGAAAATAACCATACGGATACCTGATTTTGGCACCTGCTAGATGTTATGGCAATGTTTACCAGAAGTATACTATGTTTTGACTAGGTACTAGGTGACGTTACCTGATTGCATGTCAAATTTACTCAAAGTATCGGTAAACGTACCATATACTTCTGGTCAGGTTTACCACAACATCTAGCAGGTGCCAAAAATCAGGTATCCGTGTGGTTATTTTCACTGATCTTTTTTTTCCGTGTAGTGCCGATTTCTGCCACCAAAGTGCTTCCGTTCGATTTCGTCAAATCACTGGTCGGAAGGAATTTATATATTGGAAAACGGAGTGTCAGTTACGAGATAATCGTCTGAAGAACGTCCCTGCGAAAAAGCTCGTCAATATTTTCAAAAAAAAGGCCGAAAGTACCAAAAAATGGAATATCGCAAATCGATTCTTGCATCGAAATGCGATGTTTTATTTGTTGGTACTTTCAGCCTTATTTTTGAATTTATTGACGAGATATTTTGCAGAGACGTTCTTCAGATGATTATCTAGTATTAACTGACTTTACGTTTTCTCAAATATAAATTCCTTTCGGCCTGAATAATTTGACATTAATCGAACTGTAGCACTCTGGTGGCAGAAATAGGTATTTAACGCTGAAGAATCACCTTAAGAGGTTCTAAAATGTTTTCAAATAGTTCAGTTCATACCTATAGACAACGCTTTTAACGCAATTTACGGCACACACAGTGCGGCTTTAAGCGTAAATCAGATAAACGGATAAAAATCAAGATTATGAACAGCTACGAAGAAAAGGAGCTAACAAAAATATGTGTAAAATCATTTTTTTAGAGCTAATAATGAGTCCAATTTTTTTTTTTTTTTTTTTTTTTTTTTTTTTTTTTGGGAGAAAATATAAAGTAAAATGTTTTTAAAGCAAAAAAATCAACAGCTTTTTTTATGGCTGGAAAAACCTACGTTTTGATCTATTGTGCTGCAGTTTGAACTGAAACGCCAAAAAATCACTAA